>CM075809.1:60336168-60732760 GCA_037975025.1 Excoecaria agallocha
ACCTATTTTTTACAAAAATTGATGCTCTTCTTTTGTCTTATCTGTCCTTGTCAATTTTGTTTTCTTCCTTTTTGCTCTACCAAGTATATTTAATTTTTTAAGTTTCACAAAATAAACTTTTAACAAAACTTTTACATTTGGATATCTAAACTTTTTTTAAGAGATTGTTGTTGATTTTTGCAAATATATAAAATCGATTTAAGTAATAAAAAGTGAATGAGTTATTATTCCTAAAAAAACTAATGATTAAGTATCAAAATTATGATAATTCTCTATTATTTAGACAAGCAAAATTTAATTGATAAATTAAATTTAGATTGTATAATTAAATCACAGAAGCAATCGAAAGATTTAATAAAGTCAATAGATAAGAAGTAGGGGTATTTTTGAGTTCATTTGAATATATTCTTTTTTATTTATACTAGTTAGCAATCAAATTTAATTACTTAAAATAAGGATTTTTAGTAATACTAAGTTATTTAACATATTCTCCTAATCTATGATAAACTTATTCATCAATTTCCATTAACCTTTTAGAACAAATATTAATGAATGAAGTTAGAAATATTATTATTTCCAACAATATCCCACAATAAAAAGTTATATTATTTCCATTAAAACTATATTCTTGTGTTGTTTATGATTCAATTTCAATCCCAAGATTTTCATTATATACTAATTTTATAAAAAAAAAATAAATCAATCAATAGCCAATTAATTAAGAACATTAAAAATAATCATAAACTATTGCAACAATAAAAAACACTAATTAAATTAATCCAAAAATATAAGAATTCAAACTACATCAAAGATAGCCTTCAAAGGAATTTAGTTCATACTAACCATGTCTAAAATAATAAATCAAATTCAATAACATAATTAAAGCAAACTTGAAACTTGAATTGAGTTAAGAATCTTTATGCTTGAAACTTCAAATGTTGCTTAACCTCCTAATCTTGTGTTCTTGCCTAATTTGAGATGAAAATATCCTTTTATATAGGAGAAGCATCCTAATCTGGAAAAGAAAGCTCTATGTCTTATTTTAAAAGAAAGAAAACAAAGATGAACAAGAAAAATAGACTAAAAATAGGATTATGGTTTTTAATCTTGTTGTTACACCTTTAGGTGGTTATTTTTGCTCAGTGTCACCACCTCTGGTGGTGAAATCTTTTGCTTGTTTAAAAGTCATGGCCTTAGATGGTAAAATCCTCTTTTTATCCTCATTTTCTAATTTTCATTTCTTTTGAATTTCTAAAACTTCAAATGCAAATTTTATATTTTTAAATGACCTTCAACTCCATTAATTATTGAAGATTAATAAAATTAAACTTCCAACCACCAAGATTAACACAATTAAATCAACATTAAAATAAAAAAAATTAAGAACTGAGATTGCAACTAAAAGATAATAAAAATTAACTACTAAACTACTTTTCTCATCTAAATTTGACTGAAAAATGATGCCTATTATCTATATAAAACCTACTAACAAAATACCCCTAAACTTGAACTATGCTCTTCCTTGAGTCAAGAAGAATAAAATACACTTTAGAACAATTCAAAATCAAAAATTTCATATGACAACAACTAATCTCAACTAAGATAAGCAAAAGCATAGTTCACAATTTATCATAATTATACTTTACACTTTCTTTTAAAACTCCAAATCCAATGAATCACAACTTTTTACAAACCATGGCTTTAAAAGCCAAATTAGTTTATGATAAGTAGCTAGCATTTCACGACAAATTTTCAATGATTCACATAAAATATAACAATCTTAACCAAGTTTTTTGAGAATGAGATATGGAGAGTTCAATATTATGACCATGCAGTTAAATTCTGATAAAAATTAAGATAATACATAGAGAAATATATACTCAACCTGTCAAGATAAATAAAATTCAAATAAATTCTTGAAATAAGACTTAGAGCACATAGGAGCCAGAACAATTAATTTTTATTTAAAGTTCTTTATTCATTTTTCCATTTGAAGCAATTTTAACGACTTTTGTTTAAGCTTATATCAATCCTTGCAAGGGTATATGCTCCTAACACCAGTTTTCTCCACACACAAGGCTCATTAGCGAGATTATACTTAAAGGAAATAAGCTAGAACCACTTAAATCAACCAGCGATGGTGAACTTTTTTTTATGTTGAAAATTTTAAGCTATGAATGGCCTTTATGGGTAAACCTCTCCCAGCACTGATCTTTTCTATTCATAAGGATCATTATTGAAACTTTACTTAAGAGGGACAAGTGTCATACCACTTGAATTGACCAATGTTGGTAAACCAATTCTCAAAAGGAATATATATATATATATATATATATATATATATATATATATATATAAAATACTTTTTCATTCAATTGAATATTTATTTTCTGTACATCCTATGCCTTTAAATTCATTGCTTCAAAATTTAAAAGTTCATGTATATCAAGGCAAGGTTAGAATAAAGTTTCCAAATACATTAACAACTATCTTTTACCGGCAAGTTTAGTTCTTTAATTAGAACTCACACATCCTACACTCAATAAAAATTGTTAAAATTAATCATATCTAATGCAAAAAGATAAAAGAAATATCATTTGTGCTAGCTTCCTAAAATAAATCAATATAGTTTGGAAAGTCATGACTTATAAGGTTGTTTAACAACAAAATGAAGCTCAAACATAAAATAATCAACCTAACTTAGCTAATATCCAACTATACACTAGTTAAATTGGCCTTAATTTAGATGCAAACATTTGAATTTAAGTTCAAAAGTCAACCGAGGTTTAAGCAAAAGCTCAAGTTGTACATGCTAAAACTTTTCAGAAAGTCATAAATTATAAGGTTATTAGCTACATAATGAAACTCAACCACAAAATAAACAACCTAACTTTACTAATATCAACTATACACTAGCTTAACTTAACATTAATTTAGATGCAGTTATTTGAATTCAAGCTCAAATTCAACTAAGTTTTAAAGGCAATTGAGGTTCAAATGAAAGTTTAAGCATAATAATTTTCCTTTCAAAGGAAAAAGAAACCAAACATCCACCCCAAACTTGAAACATGTATTATCCTTAAAGCATTAAGGTCACAACAAGGGAAAAAATAATTATAGCACTTCACTAAATGGTGAGGATAACACAACTCAAGAAACTGCTAAGGTGGTGGAGAGCATGGTAAAAAGGAAGTAATCAAAAGCTCCATTCAATCCCATAGGTTAGTGATTTGATGTTGAACACCATTGAGTCTTGCATCAATATAGGCTTTCAATTGCTCCATAGTCAAAGTGGTGTTAGAAGAACCTTGATTGGTGATTAGTAAAATTAGAGGCTTCTGTGTTCATTTTATTCTTATGGAATGTCATGATCACTTTGAACCTATTGTTTCTTAATAGGAATAGAATTGCCATTTTTATCTAACAATATCCATTAGTTAGCATGTCATTTATAGAATTATATGGAATGAAGTGTTTGCTAATTGACACAACTTATCCTAAGTGAAAAAAGACCCAAGTTTCCTAATCCTAAGTGATTGGGTGGTCATGATGCTTAGCTAGAAACCTCTCATAACTTATATAATAATATATCATGAATATCAATTGAAAATTTATACAATGGTTTAAAAGAGTTATCTTAAGAGTCACAGCTTAACTTGAATTCTTGGTGAAGAGCCCTAGTTCAACTAGGAATCTAGGTGTAGAGTCTGCTAGGACTCTTGGATACATATTGTAAAAGTGAATTTCAATTGAAAATTGATAATTTGTAAGAGTCAAAGTTTGACTAAGACTCTAGGTGACGAGTCCTAGTTCGACTAGAACTCTTAATTACATATTACACAGCCAAAATATAGAGGAACTCAATAGGTCACACACTTATAGAGTAAATGATAAAATGGTAAAATGATAAGAATAATAATATTTAATATTATTATGGAAGAAGAAAAATATATATATAAATAAATAATTAAAGAGTTTAAATAATTATACATATGAAGAAAAGTTCCTAAAAAGGTCCATAGAAAAAAGTTCG
This sequence comes from Excoecaria agallocha, assembly GCA_037975025.1. NCBI lineage: Eukaryota > Viridiplantae > Streptophyta > Magnoliopsida > Malpighiales > Euphorbiaceae > Excoecaria > Excoecaria agallocha. Next base: position 60,340,202 of record CM075809.1, read on the forward strand.
CAAAGCTTTTTAGAAATGTTCTGCAATAAAGGATCTAATTGAAATATTATATTTAAGAATTAAATTTTATTAGACTATAGATGTTATGTGGATGAAATAATATTAACGGGTCTGTTAAAGAAATATCTATTGGCATAAAAAATTTGGTTTCTGCATAAAAGCCCTCTAGAGGAAGGCTTTTGCGCAGAACCCGAGTAGAAGGCCTTAGATGGATATTTTTTAATCAAAAACAAATTAAATATGTTTCATAATTTTTATATACCACAAATATTTAATGTGGTGGGATTTGAAGTTGATTTGGGTAATTAAATCAAAGTTTGCACAGAAAGACCCATTTTGTGGGCTTCTGGACAAGGTCCTTCATGAAAAGGCTTGGACTGGATTTGAATTAGGCCCAAATGAATTAATTAAATTCCAATAGTCCATTTAGTATTTATCCATAATTTTAAGTATACTAATCCCATTAGAAGTGTGCTTTTAACCTAGGTAAAAAAGGCTAACACAAGTGGGATTAGGGTAGAAGTCTTATTTTCATATTTTTCTTCTTCTTTAGCCGTATTCTCTTCCTAGATTCTAGGGAATTTAGGCCACCTTATTTTTTTTAATTAGATTGGTTCATTTAGTCCCTTTTTGGTGTGGATTATGATTGGAGGTATTTTAGTTTGAACATTGTGATTTTCGAAAACCCAATGCGAAGGAAAATCAACTGTTCAACAACCCTTACAATTGAATTTTCTTAATTCTCTTAGATAAATATTGTAAAGTCATGGTAATATTCTAATAATTGATTTAAAATTTTAAATTTCGTATATGTATAAGATGTATGTAACCGGTTATAATTCCAACAACCTTGATGCATACAATAAAGAAAGAACAACTCAAACTAGTGACAAACCCTTGGCTATTACCCTTACTAAAACCCTTTAAATATAATGGAATGGATGCAACAAATAAAAAGATGTACTCATTGTAGGTTGAAAATATTCATTACTATTAGAAAGAATATACCAAGCACCACTCATACTAAAGTCTTTGGGACAGGATCTATAACCTTTGTTAGGCAACTTAAAAGTAGAATTAAAAGTTGACAAATTAAGCATGTAGTTTCTATTTTCGAGTCTAAATGTAAATGCATATATATTATTCATATAATTTGGGCTCACATCACAACTTAATGAACTCAAAAATTCCAAATAGTACCTACGATTTTTGAAATTCATGAAAGAATCATCCAATTCCTTTCATTAAATTATAAACATCATATAAAAAACACAAAATTTATAGCACATACTTATAAAAAATTTCATGGCACCAAGAGGTCTATTATAAATATGTTCATACCTGGTTTGTTGAAATGGTGTACCAAACTAAAAATTGGGCTCACCTAGCCTTCCAAGTTCTATTGCTTTTTGCTCTTCAATGATGGTCTTCGGTGGTATGGGTTTTTTCTTAGACACTTATCCTTATTTTTGCTGCATCTTAATTGTTTTGTTGCCTTTTGTAGAGGAAATGACAATACTTTTTCTTTTCTCACCTTTTCTACCCATGGATTAATCTAATTTCTCAAATCCCCAATAAGAAAAAATTAGGATTTTTAAATTAAAAAAATACTTAGATAAAAGAGAAGAAGAAGAGTTTAATTTAAATGCGAAAGTCTATTTTTATTTCTAATCCCAAATCATGACTTCTAAAGCTTCCTCTTGGTTTTCTTTTATTCTTTCTCTTTTTTTTTAAATTCCAGAACACGACTGGACAATTTGAAACTTACTGCTCATCTGAAAGTCAAAAACTTTTTTACCTACTTAATTCTATTTCATGGACTAAAGGGGTGAAAGGAACCATTAAGTTTAAGAAAAGATGGTAAGTTATTTTCACAATTTTATTTCACGTGTTGATGCAGTGAAAGGCATTGCCACTTTAACTAAAAAAAGACTTCCTTTTTCTTTTGCCCATTTCCATTTCATGTTATGGACCGGTGAAATCCCCTGCCAATATTGCATGTTTGTCAGTTTATCCCACTTTTGTTTTTTGTCCTTTCTATTTTTTTACTGTAAAAGAAAGAAAAATAAATTAAAAATCAATAATAAAAATTATAACACCACTAATTAATATATATAGCCCAACAAAAAAATTATTTGAAAAATAAAAATTCTACTAAAATTAATAAAATTAATTAATTAATTAATTAATTAAATTAATATAAAAATATTTAATTAAATTATTGGGTTGCCTCCTAATTAGTGGTTTAGTTAATATCTATAGCTAAACAAAGTTACTTCCTTTATTCGAGTTGAAGGACTTCAATTGATAAGATGCTATCATCCTCAAAATAAAGTTTTAGTTGGTGCCTATTTACTTTAAAAGTTTGATCGTAGCTTTGAACTTCAATAACTCCATTTGAAAAAATCTTTGGTATTATGAATGGGTCATACTAACAGACCAAAGCTTACTTGGAAAAGTTTAAGATGGGAGTTAAATAATAAACCCTTTGGTTCAACATAAAAATAATATAATTATCATACCATTTTATCGATAAATTTGGTTGAAAATTTTCACACTCTATTGGGGCCATCACAAAATTTCATCGTTAAATTTTGGCAGTAAAGTTTGCCTTCATTTTTAAAAATAGAAGACAAATATTTCTTTTTTTTTAATCGTAAAAGGTAAAAATTGCATATGATTTCACCTACAGAGTTTTATTTTTGTTGGTAATTAACAATAGAATTATATTCCTTTGGTAAATGTACATTTTCTTATAGTGATGCTAACATCAAGACCACATAATGCTTTACTGCTGTCATTATTTCCAATTTCACAATTAATAAGAAAACTCACTTGATCTTTTAGTTTTTGAGGTAGTTTTCTCTAAACAATGACCTTACATTTAGCTGTCAATTTCACTTTATCATATTCTTTTAATCTTTTCTTTTTGGTAAAAATCTCCTTTAAAAATTTATCATATGTTGGCATTTCTACTAGTGCTTCTACAAAAGCGATGTTAATGTTGAACTTTTTAAAGATATCTAAAAATTTAAGTAAATTCTTATCTTTTTTATGCTTTTAAAGTATTGAGAAAAAGGAACTGGTGGACGATATTGGTTAACTTGCTTAGATTCCATCATTTTTCAAATATCTTCTTCCTCCCTGTCATTAGTGTCCATTTTTGCTTTTCTTGATGCCTCACTCTCTCTATTTGTTTTACTTCTCTATCTTTTTACCATTCCTCAATGTAATTACATTTAATGTTCCTTTGGATTTGACTCGATATTGCTAGGTAAATTACCTCGAGTTTTGTTTGTCATGGCTTTACCAAATGACCAATTTGAAGCTCTAGATTCTTGATAGAAACTTATTGATGCTGAAAAGTTATCTTGGTGTCAATCATGAAATCAATGAGTGCTTTGGTGAGGTTAGCAACTAAGCCTTCTAATGAAGCCTTTTTCTTTTGCTGTTGAAATCCATGTGGAGGTCTCTACACTTGTTGCTGCTTAGTCCATGTGAAGTTAGGGTGATTTTGCCATCCAATATTATATGTAATGGAATACGAGTTATGATGTTGGCGACCTCTATTAGCTACTTAATGAGCTTGCTCTGAATTTTTCTTAGTGAAAGCTACTTCCTTTTGGCATTCATTGGTTTTATATTGGCCAACACATTTTTCAAAGACTTGTATATAAGATCGAACAACATATAGTCATAATTTATCTAATTTTCTAACTAAAACATCTATTTCAAAATTAAGTTTAGAAATAACATCAAATTTTAGACTCTACTGGTTTTCTTAACGGTGCTCCTATCGGATAAGTTGTTTAGATAATTATTCATTGTAATTTTCTCAAGAAGTTCACTACATCATCCATTTTTAATACCATGAAATCTCCTCATATTGTTGCATCAACCAGAATTTGAGTGTTAGGATTGAGATCGATGTAGAAATTTTGCATCGACATCAAGTCTACTATTCCATAATATGGACACTTCCTCAAAAGGTCTTGAAACCATCCTAGGTATCATATAGAGCTTTAAACTCTCACTGTGCAAAGTTATTAATTTTGGACCTTTTCTTTTCCATCTTTACTAATGGAAAGAATTTTGTTAGGAATTTCTTAGCCAAATCATTCTAAATTGTAATTGTCCCTATTTGCAAAGATTCTAATCAGCTCTAAGCCTTTTTCTCTAAGTGTAAAATGAAAAATCTTAGTCTAATAGCTTTATCAAAAGCTCTATTAGTCTTAACTGTGCCATAAATAGCCAAAATCTTGAAGCATGCAAATTTGGATCTTTATTGGCTAGCCCTGCAAACTGACATTAATTTTGAAGCATAGACAGTGTGCATGACTTGATCTCAAAGTTTTTCGCTTTAATGGTAGGTTATATAATGTTTGGGGTTGCTCTTTTAATAGTTGGGGTCAAATAGTCACGCAATGCGCATCTAGCTGGCTTCTCATAACTATTTTTTATTTTATTTGAAGGTTTAAAACCATAATACATCACATTTAAATGGTAGAATTTAAAATTTTGTAAGCCTAAAAATCATAGTCTAGTCAAAAGAATTGAATTTCCTAACTAAAGTTTAGAACTTTACCATAGGTGTTTATTGAGCAGTTGTTAAAATGTCACACCAGGTTGTTGTAAACTACCAATATATTTACTTTAAGGCACCTCCAAGGTATTCGTATAAGAATCAAGGTTTGATAACCTTCTCAAGGGGTAGCAATGGCCAAATTTAGCTTTGAGACTTGTGAAGCTAAATCGACTACCAAAGAGAAAAAGATAAAGAGAGTTTCTAGGTTTTGACCCTAATAGAGTTTTAATAAGTCACCTTAAATTCAAATTTGAGGTTTATTTAAACAATTAAAAATTCAAATTAGAGTTATTTCCTAAAGGTTATAACTTTTAATTAGTTTTGGACCCACTGGATAGGCTTAAATGACACTTAGAGGCCAAATAGTCCAATACCATGTATAGTAAAAAATAAACTAGGTCTGCATATTTAAATGACCTCCAAACCAGTTCAAACTTTAATTATATTCTTATCACATATTAATGAAGGTCATATTAATTTTTAGCTGCGTCTAATGCCAAATAGGCTTTAGAGAAAAAATCTCCAGCTCAAAAAGCTTTATACGTAGATTAAGCCTTCTTTTCTGTGCATAAGACTTTTTCTCCTCTTCTCAAACCTTATATTTTATCTTACCAACTTGTTAAATAGTTACCATGACATCTTATGTCATGTTTTTATGTTGCTTTTAAGCTCAGATCTTAATTCTTCTATGTGTGTCACCCTTTGGGTTTTCCATGCATGTTGGCAATACAATACATAACTAATAGTTCCAATTAAATTGGGACTTTGAGAGTTTTAATCAAACTAAGACTTTAATAGTTCTAATTGAATTAAGACTCTAAAAATTTGATCAAACTAAGACTTTAAGAGGCTTAATTGAATTGTGACTTTAAAAGTCCTAGTCAAACTGGGACTTTTATAACTCTTTTAAACCATACTATCAATTCTCAATTGATATTCATCACACATCATTGTAGAAGTCATGAGAGGCTTATAGTCAAGCATCATAAGTACCCAAATGATATGAATTTATTGGTTTGTACTTTTACCCTTCCATATCAAGTTTTCTTACAATTAATTCTTTCACCATTCTCCTAATATCATTCATGAATTGAATATTGACATGTATCAATTCATTAATGAATGTATTGTATCTTAGACTTTTATCCTTATTCCCAAAATTTCTTTGTGAATCTTATTCACCTTGAATTCCACCTTGACCAAGTGTTTTTAAATAAAGATGTATAAAAATACTTAAGATAAAACTCCCCACTATAACTGAGGTGGTGAATCCCTTATTGGTCACTCAACTACCTCGAAGTAGTTCATGTTATACCCAATCACCGAGCTATGTATACCCTTTTGAGAAGTAAGAGTATAAGAGTTAAAGTATAACACTTGCTACCTGAAATACCTTAGTAATCTTAAGTCCAAGATTACTTGCACAAATAATATGATGAGATACTTCACTGATATAGTACAAGTATCCATATTAACTTTCTCATGATAGGTCTCCAATGTACTTTTACTTGTTCTTCTAACAAGCATCCATATGTTAACTTTGATCATCTTAATGATCACAACTAGTGAGAACTATTACTTAAACCAATCAAAAAGCATTACATGTGCTTTTCTATCCATATTAGCAATGCCCTATCTTGTTAATACTATGACAATGGATAATTTAGGTACTAACACATTTGCATACACAAGATATCTCATATCATGAACTCCTCGTAATTATCTTTGTACATTGTTTATATACCAATGACTACATTATATAGTTTAAGTCATATGCAGGCAAATGTTAATGCATAAAAGCAATAAAGAATGTATGAATGCCTTATTATTTTTCATATAAAATATTTTATATATGGATAATAATCCTATTACATATGGGCTCTAGGGCATTGTTTTCTTAGCTTTTTTTTCTTCCCTTAAGCTAGCGTTAAAAGTTCACTCAATTTTAAGATCAAATGGCAATAATTCAAACCTCTTTGATCATTTCATACACCTAAAAAATAGAGGTAAGAGAGAAATTAAATTGAGAATAAAAATCTAAAGTAATAGTAAATTTTTGGTATTGATATTAATCTAATCAATCCCTAGCTATAATGCCAAAAACTTATTGATTTTTGCTTGTATAAGAAATGGATTCAAGTAATAAGAGTGAATGAGTTATTGTTCCCACAAGAACTAATGATTAAGTACCAAAATTATGATAATTCCTTATTATGTAGAAAAGTAAAACTTAATTGATAAACTAAATGAGAATTTTATATTTAAATCATATAAGCAATTGAAAGATTGAATAAAATCAATAGATGAGAAGCAGGGGTATTTTTAAGTTCACTTGAATCTATCCTTTTCTTTTTACACCTATTAGCAATCAAATTTAGTTAATTAGACAAGAACAAAATAATCCTAAGTTATTAACCTATTCTCCCATCTATGTTGAACTTATTCATCAATTTTCATTAACCTTTTATAACAAATATTAATGAATGGAATTAGAAATATGACTTTTCCAAACAATTTCCACAATCCGAGTTATATTATTTCCATTTAAACTATATTCTTGTGTTGTTTAGGATTTAATTTCAATCCCAATATCTCCATTTCATACTATTCTTAAGAAAATAAATAAATCAATTAATGGCTAGTTAATTAAAAGCATTAAGCATAATCATAAACAATTGCAACAGCAAATAAAGCTAATCAGATTAATCTAAAAAAATAAGAGTTCAAGCTATAACCTCAAGTGAATTTAGTTTATGCTTGTCATGTTCAAAAATTTAAAATAACAAATCAAATTCAATAACATAATTAAAGCAAACTTGAAACTTAAATTTAGTTACGAATCTTGGTGCTTAAAACTTCAAATGTTGCCCAATCTCCCAATCTTACGCTTGCTTAATTTGAGATGAAAAGAACCTTCTGTATAGGAGAAACATCCTAATTTGAATATAAGAGCTCTAGGTCTTCTTTTTGAAGAATGAAAATAGTGCTGAATAGGAAAAATATATTAAAAATATAATTCTTCTTTTTAATGCCTTTGACACCTTCATGTGGTGATTCGACCTAGTGTCACCACCTTTGGTGATGAATGTAGGTCATAAAGACATATAAGAGCGGTGGTGAATTGAGTGCCTCAAACATTTCTGGCTATTTTTCTAAAGGAACATGAATGTTTGCGAATGCCAAATTCTACAATAAACACACAAATGCAATGCAAAAATTCACAACATTTTAGCAAGTTCTTTTTCAAATATAACTTTCAAACATAATTCTAAAAATGTATGCATAAGATTTGTGATAAATATTTCAAAAAAATGTTCGAAGACACTTTTAAAAACGCAAGTTCCAAAATATCAAAATAGAATTGTAGAGAATGACACAAAAAAAGCAAACACATAAAATTTTTAGTGTTTTGACCTCTTTGCCTACATTGACTCCTCAAGAATTACTCTTAAACTTTTCTCTCAACTCTTAACTCTTTTAAGGGAAAATGTCAAAGCAAATATACAATCCTATATATATATGCCCATAACTTTTTTTTAGTAAAGTAAAAGATTTAAAATACTTACTAGAATTTTTCCTAAGGTTATAGCCAACCTAACTCATAATCTTTTAAACTATAATTTTCTTCACAAACAATTATAACCAAAGCTATATTCAAATTGAGGATAATATGTAATGAATAGAGTGTAAAAGATGTGAACGTGAGATTTTAAAAATGTAATGCTTGTTCTTTCAAGAGATATAATTTTTTTTAACTTTTCTCTAATCTTTTTAGAGGTAATGTGTATATATACCAAAAAAACACAGTTTTAACTATTGGAACCCAAAACTAGCTATTTATAAGCATTAGAGGGTAAAACTGAAAAATCAAATAAAGCTAGATGTTTTTTTGTCTTATAGTGAATTCCATAGTTGTGTCTAAAAATTGATACTTCCAGATAGGGTGAGCAACGGATCCATTGACCATTTTATTAATCAGTCCATTAATTTCGATTAACCAATATATAAATTTCGATTTTTAACCATATTTTGGATCGGTTTATTAGTTAACCACTAAAAAATTTTAACTTATAAATTTAATAAATTATACAATTTGTAATATTATTTTTAATAGTTTAAAATTATTTATAAATAAAAAACAAAATTAAATATAGTGTCCATTAAAAGAATCAAAAGAAAAATTAAATTTTTGTAATTAATTATAAGAATTAAATATGTTTATATGAAACTATTAATAGAGTGATAATTATGCACATATAATGAATAAATAATAGCAATTAAAAGATAATTTCAATGTTTATTTGCTAAAAATATGTATTATAATAATACTTTAGAAAGTTATATATCCTAATATTTATAAATTGTAAAAATATTGAAAAATTTAAGTGTAAAATTTAAAATATAATATATAAAATATATATAGATCAACGGTTTTTCAAAGTAAAAACCGTAAACCTAAATTTTTGGTTTGATTTTGGATCGATTTTTTGGTTAACCAAAATTTTGATTTTTTTTGCTCTTTCTTACTTCTAGAAATTCATTTTCTAAAGAAACATTTTTTGAAGAAACGAGTTTTGATCAAAAGTTCATTTTGTGAGTCTAAAACATTTTTGCAATTTCTCAAGATATAATATGTATGAATGAATGAGAAGAATTGCCTCAATTTGATTTTACAATTTAATAGCCAATTTTCCTCTATATTAAGACATTCTTTAAGATCGTCTTCTTGTATCCATACTTAAATAGATTGAATACTCATTTCTTTGATACTTACATTATAAAATATATTGAACTTTTCTACAGAAATTACTTAGACCATAACTCAAAATAGAGTTTATTTAAGGTTTGATTATAATGAAAATTAGGATATGGTATTGAACCAACAATTTTCCCCTTTTCGATAATGACAAAACCTTAATAAATTCTACTTAGAAATCTATCTAGTTTAGTCTATAAAACTCCTAATAAATATATGCATGGGACATTATGGAAAATAAAAGCCTGTTAGATAAGTATAAATCTCCTATAGAATTTAAGATTTCATCAAAATGCTTAAAATATAATTAAGTCAATGAATTATGTAAAAATGTAAGTTGACCATTTACAAGAAATATTTTTATAGAAGTCATACACCACTATGAATTAAGATGTATAATAGCGAAATCGCATTGAGGCATCATTAACATATTATCACATAAGTAATATTCCAACAACATTGCATAACAACATAAGCAAATTTTCATATTGTCAATAACCAATATAACAACTAATAGCCATATATCATCAGGTGCTGGTTTCACTAAATTGCCCCAAACAATAAATTTTAGAGGCAACAATTGTTGGTAATTGAAAGTTTAGAACATTTTACCATTGAGTTTTTTGATTTTATGGGTAAGGCTTTTGAAACTGTGGGTTTTAATGATTTGGATGTTGGGTTTCTTGGTTGTTATTCTTGATGTTTTGGTTTAGATTTTTGCCGAGAGGAAGATTGACTGGATGGAGGCAGAAAGGATGGTGACACCAACAGCCTAAGATACTTTTTTGCTAGTAATTTGGTTCTTCCCGTAGAGGTAGCGATTTATGATATGGAGGTTGAGGTAACTGTAGAGAGGAGAAGCAAGATTAAAACATTATTTTTGAAATATAAGGGGAGCAAAAGACGAGCAACACAAATTTGAAAAAAAAAAACTAAGTTTTAGGATGTTATTCAAGGAACACGATTTGTTTAATAAATAAATTAGCTTTTAATAAAGCTTTTAATAAATGAGAGTTATAAAGAAAACTATTGAATAAATTTTGATTTGATTTTTAACTCTGCATATATAGTATACTTACATGAATTGGAAAACTACATTTTTGCAGTTACCAAGAGGCGAAAGACAAAAGATTAGAAAAAGATACATCGTCCCTACAAATTTTAAAACATACATAACACTACTAAAAAAATGCAAATTAGCGACGACAAAAGTTGTCGCTAACTGATATTTTTTCGTCGCTAAATCAGTTTAGCGACAACTTAGCGACGACTTTCATTTTGAAACAAAAGTCGTTGTAGCAGAATTTAGTTACAACAAGAAGTTGTTGCCAAATTTTAGCGACAATAGAGTGTTGTCGCTAAATATTTGTCGCCATTTTGCTACAACAATGTTCACGCAAAATTTTGCGACGACAGTATTTTCGTCGCAATATTGCTACAACATTGTTCATGCAAAATTTTGCGACGATAATATTTTTGTCGCAACATTGCTACAACATTGTTCACGCAAAATTTTGAGACAATATTTTTGTTGCAATATTGCTACGACATTGTTCACGCGAAAATTTTGCGACGACGGTATTTTCGTCGCAATATTGCTACGACATTGTTCACGCTAAATTTTACAACGGTATTTTCGTTGCAATATTGCTACGACATTGTTGATGCTAAATAGCTATTGTTCAAACATGCTAATCCATTGCTAAATTAAAATTATTTTTATTTTTAAATTAATATGAAAATTTCATCATTTAAATGATAAGTCACAGATGACAAATTTATATTTATAGACTACTTAATATTTAATACAAATATATATATATATATATATATATATATATATATATATATATATATATATATATATATATATATATATATATATATATATATATATATATATATATATATATATATATTCATGAAAACATTGTTATTTACAAATGGATATCATCGTTAATTGTATATCTAAAATAATACACGCATATATAATAATAACAAATGTCACCCAAAATGTCATACTATATACTTATAACTATAATGTAAATAGATACATTTGCTTCTAAATCTACTGCTAAAAAAAGTTGTTGCATCTCCATCTATTGTTGGGATTTGTCTGACCTGCTGATCCATCTCTTGTTCATGCTCAGCATAACTCAACTTAAAACTCAATCCGTATAGTGGACAAATATTACAAGTACAAGTTATGAGAAAGAAATATAAAATTAAAACAAGGGTGTGAGAAATTAACATGCAATTTTCTTGATTTTCTTAATAAAACTAAAACTTTGCAGAAGACAACAATGCCATGTAAAATGTTAATTTTCCCTACTTCTAAAACCAAACCCCTTTTTTCATTTCCCAATCAATAAATTTTATATAAAAATTACAACCACAAAGTCACATAATAAAAGTCAAACCAACCAAAAACCAGTGACTCATTTGGAATCAAAAATCAAAATGCAGTCACCGTTTCACTAGTCAAAAGCCGAAACTTCCCATCTGCCCACAGTTTAGCACCTTCCACACTTCTCCACCATCTTGTTATCTAGTTTCTATTTCCTAGATCAACCATCATATCATAATCAAGAAAAGAAAGCTTGCCTGAATTACAGTCTCTGCTGTCCATGATACAGTCCATTGGCTCCCAATTGCCCTGAAAATAACATTTATAGCCTTATGATATATATATATATATATATATATATATATATATATATATATATATATATATACGTCATCAATTAACAGGAAGGAACCAATAAAATTCAATTATTTAAAAATTTCAGTTACAATAACTAAATTTAAGTGATTTTAGTGTTACAAATTCAAGTTCAAATTCAGTGAATTTAGTATTACAAGTCAAAAAATCGAGAGACTTATTCTATAAATTACCAAATAAAAAAGCTGACATTGTTTATGCCAACATAAAATATTCAAATAGACGCTAAATTGCCAATATAAGTAATTTCGTGAACATAAAGACAATTGTAGGGAATCCTGTGCATCAAAAGCACATTAGAAAACAAAAGAATAATAGAGGCTTATTAGGAAAAATGAAATCAAAACAGATGAAGGAAGAAAAAATAAAGAAAGCTTGTACCTGGAGCTTTTTAAGTAACTTGTCCAGCTTCTCATTTTTTTTCTCAATTTCTTGAACTTGTAAAAAAAAATAAACTAAAAATTAATCACCATGTAATCGGGTATCTTTGTATAGTTAACTGAGTTGGGTAAAGAAGGAATGCTTAAGGCACAATGGTTCTCTATCCGTACACACTAAACATCTTCATAAACCATAAATGACAAGAATAATTAATGCAAACAAGAGATGTGTCTTCAATTAATGATTTAGCTTTAACTTTTAAATTGAGTTTGGATCCCAATTAACAAATTCATGACTAAAAAGTATCCTTCATTTTACCAAGATATTAGTAACTTGATGAAAAAGCAAGGAAATAAACAAAAAAAAGGAAAAAGTAACTTGATGAACTAGCAAGCTTATACACGAGAAGAGACCACATGCATTGCCCTCTGCATGCAGTTAAGGAGATGGTTTTATCACATCCATCAGACTTGTATTATGTAACATAACCATAAAGCATAAACAAAGGCAGTCTCGCTGAAATTTCAGGAACCGTACCTCCAGTTAAGCCTCAAGAGCAATTCAAAATTTAAAGAACTATTGATTATAATCATGGAAGAAACTCATCAAACTTACCCATAGCCATGCAGAGATCCACATAAAAATAAAATTTTCAAATAATAATTCTCAAGGTAGATTTGCAATGGAATAAGAAAATCGGAACAAGAGAAAAAAATATACATATCAGGCAGCAATGAAACATCGATAAATTAAGCACAACAAATGTAGAAAGTGAAAAAAACACAAACACACATATGGTTAAAAAAGTTTCTTTCAAAAAGTCATCATACAATAGTAACAAGAAAAAAAGGCCATCTCTCAACTATAAATTTTATTTTATCACAATTGTATAATGCACCCAATTATTACCCGCAAAAGTAAACTAAATTACTTAATTAGCACCATAACATTAATGTAGCCTGCCACATTGATCATAAAGCATTCATGAAATCACCTGCAGACATCTCACGTATCTCTTTGTATATCCTAAATCATTCACCAATGGCACTTCCAGAGCTTTTGACAGTTGCCGAGCTGATGCAACAAACCTAAAGAATTATAACTTATTAATAACCAGATAGAAGCAGCCATCATCATATATTGTTGCCCAAAAACATCAAACCTACTGCACTTGTGCTTTCTAATGGTAATAAATAAATAAGTAAACATATAAACATCTATTAGCCATTAACAATAATCGGTCCATGACCTCAGTAATGCATAGTCCACTGATTCTTCAACAGTGATGAATACAAGAAAGTTATGCTCCAAATTGCATGGGTGAAGAATTAAGAACTTAAATTTTGATTCACTGTTTATTTGCCTTGCAAGTGAATTGCTAAATGACTAGATGAAAAGAAAATGAAAAAACAGTGCTACCATGAAGAATTTGAATGTACCCTGAGCTCTTCATCTTTGTTTAGTCCCATTTCTTCATCTTTGTTTGGTCCCAATTCTTCATCTTCTTTTTCTTCTCCCTTCTTCTTCACTACAAAGAAAAAATCATGATCCAAATGCATCGACCAACCTATTTGGAAACAGTCAAGAGACCTGCAAAAATGCAGTAATGATATCAACATATCATCAAAGTCCTATCTTCTTGAAGTCAACTGCAATGAATCAAAGTTCAATCTAACCAGAAATACTCATTCAGATCATCATAGTTTCTCCACATGGAATGGGCAGCTGTCCCACTTTCATTTTTCTCAGCTTCCTTCAGTTTTTAATTAGAAAATTAGTTACCAAAAAAAGGATCCCAATAACTTGTAATAAACATGTGGAATGGGCAGCTGTCCCACTTTCATTTTACTACATTCAAGAATGAGACCGATCATGTAAATAACCTGTAATAAACATGTTTTATAGTATATTGAAACTAATATTTACTGCCGAAATATTTCATTAGTGACATGTTTAATTTTGAATTAAATGTCCAAAAAATTAGAAAAAAAAAGGAAATAAATTAACGGAACTTAGGTTAAATAACTAAATTAAAGAAACCAGTGGAGCCTGGGCGAACTCTCCTCCATCTCCATCTATAAATGACATGTTAATATATTTAAGTCCTAGTTTTGAATATGAATGACATGCTAGCATAAAAATAATTTAATTAACTTTAATTAAAACTAGATATATATGAATTAAAAAAAAGATAATATATCAGCCAACTCATCTGAATAAGCGGATTTGGATGGTCAAAAGAAGTAGGAGATCATATATTCTGTTCACACATGGGAATTTTAATTCAATTATTGAATAGAAATGAAAATAAGAAAAAGTTTACTATATTGAGCTTGACTTTACTGCAAAACAGAAATATTAATCACATGATCAGTCAACAAAAGCCAAAATACCGATGCTCAAAGTACAGCAAAGTATAATAATAATAATAATAATAATATTTACAAAGGAAAGAACACTAATTTCTAGAATATCATCAAAGAGAACGCGGGGTACATGGACCATAATCATGTGTCATGATTATCTTCAATCATTTGGCCTAATTTATTCTCTGTATCACCTAACAATATCAAAATTGACTTAATTAAGATGCTGAAAACAGAGGATAATCAACCATTGATCGGCTGAAAAATAACTATAATCAAAGCTTTGTTTATGAAAAAAAGGAAAAATGGGTTAAGATGCTGAAAACAGAGGATAATCAACCATTTGCAGTATTTTGTATGATTCGAATATTTCAACTTTCAAATCCAATTACCCAGTCAGAATTAGCTTCCAACATTCTTCACCCTTATTTAGAGGGGGCTCACAAAAACATGAGCTTGCGAAATTACAACACTTAAAAAAGAATAAAAACACAAAAAAGTCCCAGTAATACAATAACGATGATTTTGAGTCAACAACATATAAAAAAAATATGCAGATCAAAATGAACCTTATATTCTTTGTTCAGGAATTCTATCAAGACTTACCTAAAAAACAAAAAAACATGTAATTGTTCCCTCATAGACAATTCAGCATTCACAGAATGAGCAAATATCTAAGACGAAAAAAGAAGCAACATGAACATTAATTCATGAAAAAACTCATAAATTGTTTTGTAGAACAAAAGGGCTGACCTGTTCTTCCGTAAAATGGGATTTAGAAAAGGTGGGAGAGAGGGAGAGGGATAAGAGGGCAGCAACACAAAAAAGTAAGGTTTTAGGGATTTAGAAAAGGTGAAACCCGCCAAAACTTATTTTTATCCCGCTCAAAAATTCAGGGATTTAGCTACAACGCTGTTGTCGCTGATTAGCTACAACAATGTTGTTGCTGATTAGCGACAACATCAGTTACAACAATGTTATCGCCAATAGCTCTACATGAATGGAATAATATATTTCCTTAATTAGCGACAATATTATTGTCGCAAATTAGCGACAACATTGTTGTAGCTAATTTGCAACAACAATGTTGTCGCCAATAGATATAATTATTTTTTTCAATTTAATTATTTTATTATATAGCTTAAAATAATTGATCACAATTGATATTATTGAAAATAAATATAATAATTAGTTTAATTTAGTTAGTTAAATTTATTAAAATAAATAATTTAATTAAATGTAAATAAAATTTAAAAATTAAAATAAAAATTATATAAAAATAGTTAAAAGTAAAATATGAAATAATATATTTCCTTAATTAGCGACAACATTGTTGTCGCAAATTAGCTACAACATTGTTGTAGCTAATTTGCGACAACAATGTTGTCGCCAATAGATCTAATTATTTTTTTCAATTTAATTATTTTATTATATAACTTAAAATAATTGATTACAATTCATATTATTGAAAATAAATATAATAATTAGTTTAATTTAGTTAGTTAAATTTATTAAAATAAATGGCTTAATTAAATATAAATAAAATTTAAAAATTAAAAATTAAAATTATATAAAAATAGTTAAAAGTAAAATATGAAATAATATATTTTCTTAATTAGCGACAACATTGTTGTCGCCAAATTAGCTACAACATTGTTGTCGCCAATTAGCTACAACAATGTTGTCACCAATACAGATATATGAAGACAATTGTATTTTGCTAAATTAGCGATAACATTATTGTCGCCAAATTAGCTACAAAATTGTTGTCGCCAAATTAGCTACAACAATGTTGTTGCCAATTAGCTACAACAATGTTGTAGCTAATTTGCGACAACATTGTTGTCGCCAATAGATCTAATTATTTTTTTCAATTTAATTATTTTATTATATAACTTAAAATAATTGATCACAATTGATATTATTGAAAATAAATATAATAATTAGTTTAATTTAGTTAGTTAAATTTATTAAAATAAATGGCTTAAGTAAATATAAATAAAATTTAAAAATTAAAAATCAAAATTATATAAAAATAGTTAAAAGTAAAATATGAAATAATATATTTCCTTAATTAGCGACAACATTGTTGTCGCCAAATTAGCTACAACATTGTTGTCGCCAATTAGCTACAACAATGTTGTCGCCAATACAGATATATGAAGACAATTGTATTTTGCTAAATTAGCGATAATATTATTGTCGCCAAATTAACTACAACATTGTTGTCGCCAAATTAGCTACAACAATGTTGTCGCCAATATTGGTATATGAATACAATTGAATTTTGCTCAATTAGCGACAACATTGTTGTCGCCAAATTAGCTGCAACAATGTTGTCGCCAATTAGCTACAACAATGTTGTCGCCAATATTGGTATAGGAACACAATTGGATTTTGTTAATTTAGCTACAACATTGTTGTCGCCAATTAGCTACAACAATGTTGTCGCCAATACAGATATATGAAGACAATTGTATTTTGCTAAATTAGCGACAACATTGTTGTCGCCAAATTAGCTACAACATTGTTATTGCCAAATTAGCTACAACAATGTTGTCGCCAATTAGCTACAACAATGTTGTCGCCAATATTGGTATATGAATACAATTGGATTTTGCTAAATTAGCAACAACATTGTTGTCGCCAAATTAGCTACAACAATGTTGTCGCTAATTAGTTACAACAATGTTGTCGCCAATAGAGCCATATGTACGGAATAATATGTTTTGCTAAATTAGCGACAAGATTGTTGTCGCCAATTAGCTACAACTTTGTTGTCGCTAATTAGCTACAACAATGTTGTCGCCAAATCTGCTTTTGTTGTCGCAATTGTTTGCGCCAAATTTTTGGCGCCTGATATTAGCAACAATAAATATTTGTTGTCGCTAATTTATCGCAATATTTGTTTTCCCACCAAATCTTTCAAGATTTGCGACGAAAGCCATTTGTTGTCGCAATATTGTCGCTATATTGTGCATTTAGCAACGAATTTTATTGTTGTCGCAAATTTTTGTCGCTATTCTGCATTTTTTTGTAGTGTAAGTAGCAACTAGGGACAAAATAGACAAGGCATACATGTGTTTGTTAACTTGAACACTCAACCCTCATGTCAATTAAATTCATGTCGGACAGAGAAAAAATATAACCATCTAACACATAGAAATTTACCATAAATTTTCACATGTAGATTTCTTAACTAATATGCAACTTTTATGGCAAAAATTTAAATAATGATAGTTACTTTTGAAGAAAATTAATTTTTTGATGTATCTATGCCTAGCTTGATTTTTAATTGAAAGAATCTATGGCCCATTTACACATGATGCTTAATGAAGTGATGCCTAATTTTGATATGCTTAGTTCTTCAATATAGAATAAGGGTTTTGTTTAGAATTATAACATTGATATTGTCATAGAATATTGGAAAATTATCAAATTCTATCCCATAATCCTTTAATTGTTGTTTGATCTATAGAATTTGAGTAACACATCCACCAGCTATGATATATTCTACTTCTACTATAGATAAGGCAACATAATTTTGTTTCCTGTTGGATCAAGTAATGAGAAAAGCTCTTAAAAAATGACAAGTGCCAGAAGTTCCTTTTTTTGTCATTTTTACAACCAACATAATCAACATTAAAATATCTAATAAGATTAAAGGATGTATTCTTTGGATACCAAAGCCATAGTTCTTAAGTTCATGTATATATCTCAAAATTCTTTTTTTAATACCCTAAACTCTAATTTTTAACTATTGTACTGGATTTCAAGTTCATTTATAATTTTATTAGCTAACCACATATTTTGTTAACTTTAGGCATGTTCTAAATTATTTATACATCAATATCATAAAGCTTAACTATCATTTAATAATTTAGAATACATTTACATAACTACTATTGTACATTTTGGATAACATAATTTCATATTTCACCTAATCACTATTACAAAACTTAACCTTAGAATCCAAATTTCTTGCTCTTATGTTGGCCTTTAACACTGCAGACGATCCCTAAGCTCAACTCTCTTTATCTAAGCCTACACAGATTAAAAACTCATGCTAAGCTTACTAGCTTAGTGGGAAACACAAAACCATGAGGTCAACCTCTCACAAAAGTCATCAATAACACACATGTGTATGAGCATGCCATGAGGCATACAATGATATAGTAATAATACAAATAGTGTGTTCATAGCTTTAGATGACATTATACATCCACCTCTAAATCTTGATTCATTTGTTAATTACATACATACTAAGTTAAATCATTTATTAATTCAGGTATTCATGTATGTAAGATCACATAGACTACATAGTTGCGCGCGTTCACAAGTTTCTTTACCATTATCACATTAGATACTTACATTACAACTTCGTTACTTATTATACAGATAGAGCTATATATAGATGCCTTACTTATTCCCATTTCATTATTTGCTTTGCTATATATTGCGATAATATATGCATGTATAGCCATACTCACACATTTCATATGATTTAGACATATATTAAGTATGCATATATCTTCATTACTTGCACATTTCATTTACATACTCATATAGCATACTTTAATCATTATGGTTATACACACACACACACACAATCAACTATGTACATATTCTATACACTGTTGTATTTCAATATGCCATCAATCAATCTAATTTCATTCTTATGTAAGCTGTTACATACTAACCGAGATTTAATCACTTCATTCAAATTAATTGGGCTCATAACCATTGCATAGATGTATTCATTACAATCATCTAACATTTATTTTGCTCATACCTAACCTTAATTTATGTCCATCTATTACATGAACTCATTACCATAACATGATATATTTATATTCACTTTTGTTTATATAGCTCATATAGGTGTTTATATTTGCATTTCATAAGACCTATTTTCTATGATATTTGCACTAAGTCTATTTTAAACATATAACATATTTTTATGGTTTAATTATATTGTCATATGTACGTAGAATTCATATGTAAATTTAGCAACTTCATAAATTATATCATATGCATATAATTTCTTATGTTTAGATTTAATTTTTGTTCATATCTCAATATAAAATCATACTTTTCATGTATATAATATCAATCTAATCGTGTTGATTTAAATACCTAATTCTCCAGCAAATAACCTTTCTTGTCTATTTTGCACAGATGATTTGACCAAGAAAATTAAATTTTAAGGCAAAGTTTCCTTCTAATAAAATGTTCTCCTATGTTTCTAGTATCTATAGAATTAATAATCAATAAATTTGAACTTCTAAATCTGTATATATTCATAAGAAAGTACAGGCTACTCCGAATGATAGGGTAGCAAAAAACACATGGATTCAAGTAAAATTTCAAAACTTCTAAAGGCTGAATCAAGTCTTGATCTCTCATAATAAAATTAGGTATATGTGTCTAGGTTATTGTCCAATTTGAATCACCCTATTTGGAACTTTACTACTCAACTTATTCTAAGAATAAACCTACTAGGTCCAATGAAACCTAAGGCAGAATTTTTCCATCTCAACCATACTTGCTATATTTCACCAATCATGCATGATCAATCATCACAAAAATACTTTCAAATCATTTAAAACACTAATATAGAATTTCCAGCCATTTAATTAAGACAAGCATATGCAAAGAAATTAGAAGTTCCCATAAGTTAAATATACCCTCATACTCCCTGTTCGTTTCTTCCATCTTCCTTTTTCTTTCCTTGCTTATTTAAATCTCCATTTGATGAAAATATACCCTTTCAAAATCTTCACTTTTCCTTTCATAAATCACTTGCTACTTGTAGAAAGGATGATAAATAATTAATTTTTAGTGAATTTTATGTATAAAACTAATTAGTTTTAAGAGGAGGCAGAAAACATCTGTAAAACCCTTATAACGTAATTATCCTAATGTAATTTAATAGTTATCTCAGTACAATACTCATACAAATTCAATCCTATGTATACATGCCCCACATAAAATACAAAATTATATCCTTCATTGCATGACTTCGTTCGCCTCCAGCCTCTGTCCCCTTCGAATTTCGCTCTATAACCTTCAAGTACCTATGCGCAGTAAATAACTACGCGCTAAACGTAAAATGCCTAGTGGTAGATATCCAACTAATAAATTTCACAAAAATTTGGACACATAAAAATTTTAATTGTTATATTTCTATGACCCGTTCCTTAAACTTTGGTTTCAGTTAGTTTTTTATTTTAATTTTTTTGACATTTCTTGTCTCCTTCCTTTGGTTTGCATTATTGCCAACCTTTATTTACTTTTATTCATACACAAATAACTTAATTATTCTAACATAGTTCACTTATGTTTTGTGTTTCATTGTTGTACCTTTAATTTCATTCTGTTCTCTTTCTTTTTATCAATTTACTATTCTCATTCTTTTTTACTTTATTTCTGTAATCTCCTTCTGCTTCATTAGTTTCTCATTCAAATTGTTAATCCATCTCTCATATTTCTTCTCTTATATTGGTTTAATACTCATTTCTAATGCATTTTCAATATTGAATTTATTCCTTTTCAAACCTAATCGATATTATATCTGTCATTATTATCTTATTTCGATTTAGTCACCAAGATTCTACTTAATTCTTACTTACACATCTGTACGGCTTATTTACACTCCACATTTTATTTAAACTTGACAATTTCTATTCCACTGTTTCAATAATCATAGCATTATTAAACACTTGATTTATTTTTTAGTATTTTACTTATTTCCCTTTCGAGCTATTTTCTTAATTATATTCAGTGTTTTGATTTTTTATTATTAAAAATTACACTTTTAATTCACTAAGTGTATTTATTTTCATTTCTACTATTACATGTGACTTAACCAAATTAAGTCTCTACATTTCTGTTGATAGTTACCTCTATAACAGCTTCTCCTCGATTTTCTCTTACGATTACCAATGTCAATTTACCATTTAGTCCTTGTAATATCATTTCCTCTCTTATTTCTATTTAATTTCCAAACTATACTTAATCCAATATTATTAATTTCTATATTTACTTTACTAAACATAATCTTATCTCACTGAATTTCTAAATTACTCTTAATTACTTTCAATTTTATTTCTTTTTTAATTAACTACTTTATTTACCATAATTCTTTATATTCATACTAATTTTTCACAATTTTCACTAATATCTATAATTTAGAATGAAATTACATTTTAACCTCTAACAATTTAATCTTTTGATAAAATCACATTTTGGTCCCTATCTTTTTGTCAAAATGACGTTTAGGTCCCTAAAGTTTCATGTTTTGCTATAATTACCATTTTGTCCATAATTTCTCATTTTTAAACATATTCGATCATCCTTTTTCACATTGTCAACACATAAGTCATGTTTTCTCTTATTTTAGTCCTTAAATCCATTTCCTTTACCAAAATTACAATTTAATCCTTGTTTTCACAACTTTTCACTTATTTGCAATTTTGTCCTCATTTTACCAAATTTATTATATAATCCCTTTTTTATTACTTATTCTATCCTTTACATATTTAATTACCACTACTCAGATAAGAATTCCATTTTAATCCTTATTTTTTTATTTTTATCACGATTGTCACCAAATATCACCATTTTTTTATGGTTTTGCCTTTTTATACTATTTATTACAAATTCGCTCTTCAATTTACATTTTAGTGCTTATACTTTTATTACATAGTGGTAAATTATCATTTGGTCCCTATTAGTTACTTTTTTATAATTCTCATCCTTTTATCATTTTATCCCTTATAATTATATTTTTAATATTAATTTACATTTATATCCTTGGTTTCTCGCTTAATCACAATGTTGCCCTTTTTAATCACTTAACCATATCATTTATATTATTTATTTTTTATTTACACATATAGTATTCTTGTCACTTCTTTACCCTTTTAGTCCTTTTTTTTTCTTATTCAATTGCATATTTGCTATTGTTTAATCACTTATTCACATTTTTATCTATATTTATGTCATTCACAATTATTCATTCACACACTTATCCACTCTTTACTATTAACTTCTATATTTGTTCCCTTTTTTTCTTTAATTTACATAATGATCTCTTTTTCATTATTTTTTTTACTTATTTATTCTTGATTAACAATCATTCATATATCTAACCATTTTTATGCATCATTACACATACATATATCTGTATAATTCAATATAATTTACTCATTTAAATTAATATTTTTGGCCACATAGAGGGCATCTCAACCATAACATGCTATCTTTTCTTTTTATTTTTCTCATTTTTGTCATCTTTTTCTTATATTTACGATGTGGATCCACCTTTGGTCCACTTGCAAGTCGTCATGACTCACTACCACAGTGAATATCCCTATTCCTAGCCATTGTATCCTATACCTCTAATTTCAATATCAAGTACTAAAGGCAATAACATTTTCTTTATTTTAATCAACATAAGCATCATTCTCACATTTTTTCACATTCTCACATAATATCACAATCAACTTTATATCAATAATTTTTACTCATCAAAGCATTATTTTCCATCACGTATCACATTCACATCCATTTTCCATATCCATCATTCATATTCAAAATTTAATTCATATCATATTTTTATCATTCACATCAAGTTCTCATTTATCATTTGTTTTAAATAACTATAATTTCACCATCATCATCATTCGGCTAATTTTATTTATTCACCATCCATTTGCTTTTACTTTATTAGTTTTTAATCTTGTTTAAGTGCCAAATTCATAAGCTTTTATTAATGTTTCTTCAATTAACCCATTAATTCTCTTTGTTTCTTCATTCGACCCCTACCTCTTTTCATTCATTTGACATTAAGCTTATTTACTATTCTAATATCATTCCACGCTTACTTTTCAATTAATTATCAACTTATCACCATGTATACCTATGTGTACAATTTAGCCATTAATGTATATCATGTATACTAATTGGTTTTTCCATTATATATCATTTATTTCATGTTAATTCTTTAATTTATTAATTTATCTTAGACTATCTCACCATTTCACTTATTTTTATATAGTTACATAATAGGTTTCCATACCAATCTTCCTTTGTTAATCATATTTTTATGCCTTTAACTTCATAAACCTCATTATTACCACTTAATTTCATTTATTTACCATTTATTTGAATTAAAACATATATTACTCATAAGTACCTTAAGTGACATAATAGGTTTTAATTTTATTTTCAAGCTCTTGCTCATACTTTCTCGTATTTTCATTCATCAATCACATTATTTAACATCTACTTTCATTTATATATCATTAATCTAATTTTTATTCATCCCGTACACATAAATCCTAACTTACATAACCATAATCGTATGAAATAAATTATTTTCGGTATCCACATACCTTTTTCTAAGCTTTTTTCATGTTTTCTCTTATGTTTTCACCTTTTTCTTCCTTTTCCCTTTGATTTTACTTGGTTTCCCTTGAATTTTTACGTTGGATGAATTCCTCTAAGGATTCTTTCCTCAATTTTCTTTATCCATAATTTGAAATATACTCAAGACATTAATCTCTACATCAAAATCTACCTAAAAATCTATTAAACTCATTAAATTTCACTAAATTAACTTGAATTTTTGATACAAATATTTTCTCTGTAATTTCATCCACTTTATCCATATAAAATAGACTCTAGAGATAGGTAAAGATGAATTTAGCAACTTAGAATTATTTAGGGTACATAATTTGGTGGGATTAGGTTGATAGAGTTGTAGAAAAAGTTTAAGAAGAATGGGATGGCATGAAGAGGTGAAAAATTTGAGTAATTTTTAGGTTATTTATATACATCTACAAATGGCTACGATCACTTGATCACTATTTAATCTAAAAGCCCACATTATGCCACTTGTCACTTTCTTATCAATTCCTACCCATCTTAATCCTACTCCATAGGTGAGTACTTCCCTATGGGCGAGTACTACCCCATGGATGAGTATTACCCTATCGGTATGAGTGAGTGAAACTTAGCCCAAATGATTGAAATTACATTTATTTGTCATCGTTTCATTAATCCTAGTGTTATCCTTATCAGAATTCCATAAAAATTGATTTAAAATATATAAAAATATTAATTAAGCTATGTTCAAAATTTTGGATCAATTCAAATTTGTCTCAATATACTTGTAATTATGAAGGTAAAATTTACCTGTTTGAAACCCAAAAATCTATAGTTGTCAAAAAATTAATTTTTAGTTCCATATATTAATTGGGTTTATTTCTAGTAGGTTTATCCAAACACAATAATTTTCTGAGCTTCATAGAATATTTTTAGATTGATCAAAGTTTGGTTAAACCTTATATGATCTAGGAAAATTTTTCATTGTCCATTTTGAGAGCCTATTTGACCTCAATTTCACCACCGAATTCGATTTAATTTATAATTTCTAACTATGAAGAAATATTTTTA
Source organism: Excoecaria agallocha (assembly GCA_037975025.1). Lineage (NCBI taxonomy): Eukaryota > Viridiplantae > Streptophyta > Magnoliopsida > Malpighiales > Euphorbiaceae > Excoecaria > Excoecaria agallocha. The sequence goes on from CM075809.1 coordinate 60,365,473, forward strand.
TTAATTTTGGATGGCACTATTCACCTCGATATCACTATTCATGTTTCGAAAAATATTGTTCATAAAAAATAAAATTTTAGGCCATTACAACATCTATAGTGGAAACCATGGATAAACAATTACGCCAAGCAAGAAGGAGAAGAAAAAAATCCCCTCGTTCTTGAAGTTTCCATGACTTTCCATCCTTATATATATCAAATTGAATGACTACAATTAAATCAAGAAATTTGACGATTATTAATAAACCAATTGTCATATTTCTATTGGTCTTTACTCATGTCACTCCCTCTTGGGAGTGAGTGACTCTAAGTCACTCCCACCCTTTTAGGAGTGGAGTGCGAGTGAGTGAATATGAGTCACTCCTACACTATGGGAGTTAGTGACTCAAATTCATGGTCAAAATTGCTTGCACCTGTCACCATTCCATTGGTCCAAATATTTTTTTTGTCAAATATTCTTTCAATCCCTCTTTACGCTATTAATTACCAATTCACTGAAATTCTTTTTTCTCTTATCAATTTAATCCTTAAACCATATGTCACTAATTATACATATGTATGCCTTTAATGAAATTACCATAGTGCCCTTATCCTTAAAAGTAATTTTCCTCTATGTTGCATCTTAGTATTTATTAACTAGGAATGAATGTTTCAACTCTAACACCATTTAAGTATGTACATATTCTTCTAAGGCATAGTTCAGTACCTTGCACTTTTAATTGCATATAAGTATGACTTTTTTAAAGCTGATTAAAAAAAGCACATAAACATACATTAAAATGAATATTTGATCCACTTACTATTAGATATAATAATGATTTGATGATGCCTTTGTATAATTTTTCTTTACTATTTATGTCTTTTTCATCTTTGTCTCTCTTAATAAAAGAATTTATAGGGGTACTAGTAGATTTTGCATTAGACATTTTAAATTTCTTTAGCAATTCTTTTGTATACTTCACTTAACTTATGAAGATACTAGCTATACAATGCTTGATTTGGAGACACAAAAAGAATGTTATCTCACCCATCATGCTGCTTTAGAATTGATTTTTCATGAAAGTTTTAAATTTTTGCATAAAGGAAATGTTAATAGTACCAAAAAAATATCATTAACATATATTTGAACAATTAAAAGATGAGATGATTTATGCTTAATAAAAGTATAATTTTTTCTTTTTCCTCTATTAAAACTATGAGTAAGAAAAAAATAACTTAACATTTCATAATAAGCTCTTGGAGCTTATTTCAAACATATAAAGCTTTTTTAATTTTATAAACACAATCTAGATGTTAAAAATTTTCAAAACCTATAGGTTGCTCAACATATACTTCCTCATTTAGAAAACTATTCAGAAAAACACTTTTAACATCCATTTGATATAATTTATAAATTTTGAAACTTGCAAATGCACATAAAATTTTAATAGCTTCTAATCTAGCTATGGGTGTAAAAGTTTAATTGAAATCTATACGTTCTTTTTAATTGTAGCCTTGAACCACTAATGGAACAAAAGAATTTAAAGGTTCCAAACTTTATTTCTTTCAAATTGAGTTTATCTTTTTGCATGACAAGGATTTAATTATCATTATTTTAAGCATTGGTATAATTTTTAGGTTTAAGTTGAGAAATAAAAGCAATATAACTACACTATTTATGCATGGCTCTTCTTATTATATTTCTTTTAGAAGGATCAGTTAATAGAATATCTTTAAGGTGATACTTATGAAATCTCCAATCTTTAGGTAATTATATTGGTTGCTCAGATTGCTTTTTGTTGAATTTTTGGTACTTTTTTGTCTAATTTTTTGGCATATTTTTTTATTCTTTATATTGTTCCAAAATTCTATCATTTGAATTTTGTTGCTGATTTGGTAACTTTTTTTGGTGTAGTATTCTTCTAATTTTTATCATAATTTATCTAAAAACTTGTTTCATCATCGGAAGAACTCTTTTCTCTAAAGTAGACCTTAGTGAGATCAAATTTAACATTCATTAACTCTTCTACTTCAAATGTTCTTTTATTAAAGACCCTATACGCTTTAGAATTCAAAGAATAGCCATTTGAATCAAATTTAGTTAAGTCATTCTTATCATTGAAAATAAAGTTGTTACATCCAAAAGGTTAGAAATAGCTTATGTTGGGTTTTTTACCCTTTCATAGCTCATATGGAGTCTTTTCTAACTTTGATCAGATCAAAATTTTATTTAGAATTTGTATGCAGTGTTGACCACCTTAGCCTAGAAATGCTTTGGTGGATTACTCTTATTTAACATAGTTCTGCCCATCCTTCGAAGTGTTTTGTTCTTTCATTCTACTAAATCATTTTGTTGGGGTATTCTTGGAGTAGATAAGGTGTGTTTGATTCCAAATTTCTTCAAAATTCATCAAATTTCTTATTTTTAAATTCTCCACCATGATCACTTCTTATGCTTGTAATCGTTTATCACTTTTCATTCTGAATTTCTTAGTCAATTTCTTAAAAACATCAAATGCCTCATCATTATGAGCTAGATACGATACCTAAATGTATCTAGAGTACTCGTCAACCAACTTTAACACGTAAGATTTTTTACCAATACTTGAAGGACTTATTAGTTGAGAGACAAAAGCAACATAACCACACTATTCATGCATGGCTCTTCTTATAATATTTCTTTTAGAATGATCAGTTAATAGAATATATTTAAGGTGATACTTATGAAATCTCCAATCTTTAGGTAATTATGTTGGTTGTTGAGATTACTTTCTGCTGAATTTTTGGAAATTTTTTGTCTGATTTTTTGGCTTATTTTCTTATTTATTATTTTTTTTCCAAAATTCTATCATTCAGATCTTATTGCTAATTTGGTAACTTTTTTGGTGTAGCATTCTTCTAATTTTTATCATCCTTTATCTAAAAACTTGTTTCATCATCGAAAGAACTATTTTATCTAGAGTAGACCTTAGTGAGATCAAATTTAACATTCATTAACTCTTCTACTTAAAATGTCATTTTATTAAAGACCCTAAATGCTTTAGAATTAAAAGAATAGCCATTTGAATCAAATTTATTTAAGTCATTCTTATCATTGAAAATAAAGTTATTACATCTAAAAGGTTAGAAATAGCTTATATTGGGTTTTCTACCCTTTCATAGCTTATATAGATTCTTTTTTAATATTGATCAGATCAAAATTCTATTTAGAATTTGCATGCTGTGTTGAAAACCTTAGCCTAGAAATGCTTTGGTGGATTACTCTTATTTAACATAGTTTTGCCCATCTTTCAAAGTGTTCTATTCTTTCTTTCTACTACATCATTTTGTTGGGGTATTCTTGGAGTAGATAAGGTGTGTTTAATTCCAAATTTCTTCAAAATTCATCAATTTCTTATTTTTAAATTCTCCACCATGATCACTTCTTATGCTTGTAATCATTTATCACTTTTCATTCTGAATTTTTTAGTCAATTTCTTAAAAACATCAAATGCCTCATCATTATGAGCTAGATATGATACCTAAATGTATCTAGAGTACTCGTCAACCAACTTTAACATATAAGATTTTTTAACAATACTCGAAGGACTTATTAGTTAAGAGACAAAAGCAACATAACCACACTATTCATACATGGCTCTTCTTATCACATTTCTTTTAGAAGGATCGGTTCATTGAATATCTTAAAGGTGATACTTATGAAATCTCAAATCTTTGGGTAATTACATTGGTTGCTGAGATTACTTTATGCTAAATTTTTGGAACTTTTTATGGTTGAATTTTTGGCTTTTTTCTCATTCTTTATAATGTTCCAAAATTCTATCATTAGGATTTTATTGCTGATTCATTAACTTTTTTGGTGTAGCATTCTTCTAATTTTTATCATTATTTATCTAAAAGCTTGTTTCATCATCGAAAGAACTCTTTTATCTAGAGTAAACCTTAGTGAGATCAAATTTAACATTCATTAACTCTTTTACTACAAATGTTATTTTATTAAAGACCCTATACTCTTTAGAATTCAAAGAATAGCCATTTGCATCAAATTTAGTTCAGTCATTCTTATCATTGAAAATAAAGTTGTTACATCCAAAAGGGTAGAAATAGCTTATATTGGGTTTTCTACCCTTTCATAGCTCATATGGAGTCTTTTCTAACATTGATCAGATCAAAATTCTCTTTAGAATTTACACGCAGTGTTGACCACCTTAGCCTAGAAATGCTTTGGTGGATTACTCATATTTAATATAGTTATGCCCATCTTTCAAAGTGTTATGTTCTTTCTTTCTACATCATTTTTTTAGGGTATTCTTGGAGTAGATAAGGTGTGTCTAATTCTAAATTTCTTCAAAATTCATAAAATTTCTTATTTTTAAATTCTCCACCATGATCACTTCTTATGCTTGTAATCGTTTATCACTTTTCATTCTGAATTTCTTAGTCAATTTCTTAAAAACATCAAATGCCTCATCATTATGAGCTAGATATGATACCTAAATGTATCTAGAGTACTCGTCAACCAACTTTAACACATAAGATTTTTTTACCAATACTTGAAGGACTTATTAGTTGAGAGACAAAAGCAACATAACCACACTATTCATGCATGGCTCTTCTTATAATATTTCTTTTAGAATGATCAGTTAATAGAATATATTTAAGGTGATACTTATGAAATCTCCAATCTTTAGGTAATTATGTTGGTTGTTGAGATTACTTTCTGCTGAATTTTTGGAAATTTTTTGTCTGATTTTTTGGCTTATTTTCTTATTTATTATTTTTTTTCCAAAATTCTATCATTCAGATCTTATTGCTAATTTGGTAACTTTTTTGGTGTAGCATTCTTCTAATTTTTATCATCCTTTATCTAAAAACTTGTTTCATCATCGAAAGAACTATTTTATCTAGAGTAGACCTTAGTGAGATCAAATTTAACATTCATTAACTCTTCTACTTAAAATGTCATTTTATTAAAGACCCTAAATGCTTTAGAATTAAAAGAATAGCCATTTGAATCAAATTTATTTAAGTCATTCTTATCATTGAAAATAAAGTTATTACATCTAAAAGGTTAGAAATAGCTTATATTGGGTTTTCTACCCTTTCATAGCTTATATAGATTCTTTTTTAATATTGATCAGATCAAAATTCTATTTAGAATTTGCATGCTGTGTTGAAAACCTTAGCCTAGAAATGCTTTGGTGGATTACTCTTATTTAACATAGTTTTGCCCATCTTTCAAAGTGTTCTATTCTTTCTTTCTACTACATCATTTTGTTGGGGTATTCTTGGAGTAGATAAGGTGTGTTTAATTCCAAATTTCTTCAAAATTCATCAATTTCTTATTTTTAAATTCTCCACCATGATCACTTCTTATGCTTGTAATCATTTATCACTTTTCATTCTGAATTTTTTAGTCAATTTCTTAAAAACATCAAATGCCTCATCATTATGAGCTAGATATGATACCTAAATGTATCTAGAGTACTCGTCAACCAACTTTAACATATAAGATTTTTTAACAATACTCGAAGGACTTATTAGTTAAGAGACAAAAGCAACATAACCACACTATTCATACATGGCTCTTCTTATCACATTTCTTTTAGAAGGATCGGTTCATTGAATATCTTAAAGGTGATACTTATGAAATCTCAAATCTTTGGGTAATTACATTGGTTGCTGAGATTACTTTATGCTAAATTTTTGGAACTTTTTATGGTTGAATTTTTGGCTTTTTTCTCATTCTTTATAATGTTCCAAAATTCTATCATTAGGATTTTATTGCTGATTCATTAACTTTTTTGGTGTAGCATTCTTCTAATTTTTATCATTATTTATCTAAAAGCTTGTTTCATCATCGAAAGAACTCTTTTATCTAGAGTAAACCTTAGTGAGATCAAATTTAACATTCATTAACTCTTTTACTACAAATGTTATTTTATTAAAGACCCTATACTCTTTAGAATTCAAAGAATAGCCATTTGCATCAAATTTAGTTCAGTCATTCTTATCATTGAAAATAAAGTTGTTACATCCAAAAGGGTAGAAATAGCTTATATTGGGTTTTCTACCCTTTCATAGCTCATATGGAGTCTTTTCTAACATTGATCAGATCAAAATTCTCTTTAGAATTTACACGCAGTGTTGACCACCTTAGCCTAGAAATGCTTTGGTGGATTACTCATATTTAATATAGTTATGCCCATCTTTCAAAGTGTTATGTTCTTTCTTTCTACATCATTTTTTTAGGGTATTCTTGGAGTAGATAAGGTGTGTCTAATTCTAAATTTCTTCAAAATTCATAAAATTTCTTATTTTTAAATTCTCCACCATGATCACTTCTTATGCTTGTAATCGTTTATCACTTTTCATTCTGAATTTCTTAGTCAATTTCTTAAAAACATCAAATGCCTCATCATTATGAGCTAGATATGATACCTAAATGTATCTAGAGTACTCGTCAACCAACTTTAACACATAAGATTTTTTTACCAATACTTGAAGGACTTATTAGTTGAGAGACAAAAGCAACATAACCACACTATTCATGCATGGCTCTTCTTATAATATTTCTTTTAGAAGGATCAGTTAATAGAATATATTTAAGGTGATACTTATGAAATCTCCAATCTTTAGGTAATTATGTTGGTTGCTGAGATTACTTTCTGCTGAATTTTTGGAACTTTTTAGTTTGATTTTTTGGCTTATTTTCTCATTCTTTATATTTTTCCAAAATTCTATCATTCAGATCTTATTGCTAATTTGTTAACTTTTTTGGTGTAGCATTTTTTAATTTTTATCATCATTTATTTAAACACTTGTTTCATCATTGAAAGAACTCTTTTATCTAGAGTAAAACTTAGTGAGATCAAATTTAACATTCATTAATTCTTCTACTACAAATGTTCTTTTATTAAAGACCCCACATGCTTTAGAATTCAAAGAATGTCCATTTGCATCAAATTTAGTTCAGTTATTCTTATAATTGAAAATAAAGTTGTTACATCCAAAAGGTTAGAAATAGCTTATGTTGGGTTTTCTACTTTTCTATAGCTCATATGGAGTCTTTTCTAACATTGATCAAATCAAAATTCTATTTAGAATTTACACGTAGTGTTGAAAACCTTAGCCTAGAAATGCTTTGGTGGATTACTTTTATTTAACTTAGTTTTTTCGATCTTTCGAAGTGTTCCGTTCTTTCATTCTACTATATCTTTTTTTTGGGGTATTCTTGGAGTAGATAACGTGTGTCCAATTCCAAATTTCTTCAAAATTCATCAAATTTCTTATTTTTAAATTGTCCACCATGACCACTTCTTATGTTTGTAATCGTTTATCAACTTTCATTCTGAATTTCTTGGTCAATTTGTTAAAAACATCAAATGCCTCATCCTTATGGGCAAGATATAATACCTAAATGTATCTAGAGTACTCATCAACCAAATTTAACACATAAGATTTTTTACCAATGCTTGAAGGACTTATTAGTTGAGAGACAAAAGCAACATAACCACACTATACATGCATAACTCTTCTTATAATATTTCTTTTAGAAGGATCAGTTAATAGAATATCTTTAAGGTGATACTTATGAAATCTCCAATATTTAGGTAATTATGTTGGTTGCTTAGATTGCTTTCAGCTGAATTTTTGGTATTTTTTGTGTGATTTTCAGGCTAATTTTCTTATTTTTTATATTGTTCCAAAATTCTGTCATTCAGATTTTATTGTTTATTTAGTAACTTTTGGTGTAGCATTCTTCTAATTTTTATCATCCTTTATCTAAAAACTTATTTCATCATCGAAAGAAATCTTTTCTCTAGAGTAGACCTTAGTGAGATCAAATTTAACATTCATTGACTCTTCTACTTTAAATGTTCTTTTATTAAGACCCTATACACTTTAGAATTCAAAGAATAGCCATTTGCATCAAATTTAGTTAAGTCATTCTTATCATTGAAAAGAAAGTTGTTACATCCAAAAGGTTGGAAATAGCTAATGTTGGGTTTTCTGCCCTTCCATAGCTCATATGGAGTGTTTTCTAACATTGATCAGATTAAAATTCTATTTAGAATTCATACGCAGTGTTAACTACCTTAGCCTAGAAATGCTTTGGTGGATTACTCTTATTTAACGTAGTTCTACCCATCTTTCGAAGTGTTCTGTTCTTTCTTTCCACTACATCATTTTGCTAGGGTATTCTTGGATTAGATTAGGTTGTCTAATTCAAAATTTCTTCAAAATTCATCAAATTTCTTATTTTTAAATTATACACCATGATCACTTCTTATGCTTTTAATCATTTATCCCATTTCATTCTAAATTTCTTAGCCAATTTCTTAAAAACAATAAATGCATCCTTCTTATGAGCAAGATATGATACCTATATGTATCTAGAGTACTCATCAACAAAATTTAACATATAAGATTTTTTTACCTATGCTTGAAGGACTTATTAGTCCAAAATAGTCAATATGTAAGACTTTTAAATCTTGCTTAGTGGAAATGTCACTCTTAGATTTATGGGAATTTCTGGTTTGTTTCCCAAATTGGCATGCTTTAAACATATGATCTTTAACAATATTCATTTTTTGGCATTCCATTTACTCAATCTTTTCTTACCATCTTTTCTATTGCATAGAAGCTAGCATGTCTTAATTTTTTATGCCATAAAATAATTGAATATATTATAGAAATTAGTCACTTAGTCTTACATTTCTTGGTATCTTCTTTAAAGTGATCTTTGAGATTTTAGAATAGATTTCCCTATTACAACATCTTCTACTCTATAATGATATACCTCAAAGACCATTCTTATCTTTTTGTCACAAATTTGATGGATACTTAATAAGTTGTATTTTAAACCTTAATAAGAGAAACATCTTTAATGATCAAATTAGAACCAATAGTTTCAATACCAATAATTTTCCTTTTTTGTTATCGCTAAAATTGATAGAACCACCTTTAAATTTTTTTAACCTAGAAAACTTAATTCTGTCCCATGTCATATGCCTAGAGCAGCCACTATCCATGTACCATTTTCTATCTTGGCACTTTTTTGGAAAATCTGCAATGAATTTAAGTATTTTTATGTATCTAATATTTCTTGGGTCCTTCATGGTTAGTCAAACCAATTGTAAAACTTTTAACCACCTATTTTTGTTTTACAAAATTAGCATTCCTTTTATAATAACATAATTTTGATATATGTTATTTTCTATAACAATAAAAACATGTAATAGAAGAGCTAATTACCATTTTAATATAAGGTATAAAATTATTTACCTTTTTTTAGGTGTAATGCTTCTTCCGATAACCTTTAGATGTATTTGTATGCATTTCAAGAGTATATTTTATTTTCACATTATCAACAACATTATGATTATTATTACAAAAACAATTTTATTTTTCCTTTATCACTGCATTTTACTTTTAAAGATATGTATTTTCTTGTTAAGTTAGAATATTGATTTTTCAAATTACCTTATATTTGTTTAGCATTTTCATATTCCATGTTTAATGCATTGAATTTCTTTTTCATTTTAATATGTGTCTTTTTAAGCATGAGATATTTATGATGCACTTTCTAAAAATTTCATATTAATTACTATTTTCATTAGAATCAGAATCAGAATTTGAATCAGAATCACTTTCATTAAAATTTTTTTCGAGTCATTGTTTGTTTGACCTATCTTAGCTGAAGCATTATATGCTTCATCTATAGAAGAATTTTTCTCTTTATGATCAAAAATTATCATCAGACCAACATCATCAGAATTTTCATGTAATGTCCCAAATTACACCCTAGTAGCAATATGACATGTCAAAGGTTTATATGAAATTAATGTTATGGGTTAAGTAGATTGATGACTAGTTTAGAGATATAGATGAATTATTATAAAAGTTTGGGTTATTTCGATAAAGTATTTAAATTATGACTTACATGTATAAATACATGTAAGACGTGAATTAATATAAAAATAAAGTTAAATTTACATGCCAATGTGTGAATTAAAGAAGAGTTAAAGTGGAATTGTAATTAATCAAAGTTAAAAAGAATCCACCAATAGGAATTCAACATGTGGCCTCTTAGAATTCATAAGAAAATGCATAAAGATGAGGAAGTGTGGTGGTCAGCCATTATGGCTAAAAAAAATACAGATTTCTCACAAGAGAGACCAAGGTGAAAAAGGGAAAATAAGAATAAATGATATGGAAACACTTTAAGAAAAATACAAAATAGTGATGAAAAAAGTCCTCTCTAATTGATATTTTTTCGTTGCTAAATTGGATTAGCAATGACATGCTTCTATAACAAAAGTCATTCTAGCAAAATTTAACAAGGACAAGTTTCTCACTAAATTTTAGGATGAGATTTGTTGTTGCTAAATGTTGATATGAATATCGGGATGAAAATGTTCTTGATAAATTTTATGATGACAATATTCTCATTAAATTTATGAGGACAATATGTTCATTGCAATATGATACATTTCCCTTATCTATTTCTTATTTAGCGACATAATATCTATCACTAATATGCTCTTGCAAAATTAGCTAAAGTTTCTTTTATAGCTAATTTGTAACTAAATATCTGCGGTCTACACATGTTAATCCCTTACCAAATTAAAATTATTTTATTAATTTTTAAATTAATATAGAAATTTCATCATTTAAATAATAAACAATAAAGGATAAATATATATATTAGTGAATAAATGTTTATTTACAACTTTATATCATTATTAATTGTATATCCAAAATAATACATACATATATAGCAATAAATGATGATATATAAGATATCTTAATTTATACTTATGACTACAATGTAAGTAAAATAGTATCTATGACCAATGTGTGGTTCATGCGTTGAATCACTTGAAACATTAATCTAGCTAGGATGAAATTTGAGTAGATGCATATACTCCTCAATCCACTACTAGAACACATAGTTCAATGGGATGTTCAGTAATTATCTTTAATTGTGGTAAGAATTTGAAAATCAAAAGTAATAAGAAAAAAAGAAAATAGGTGGAACTAGCATGGAAAATCAATACTAGTGTTTCTACAAGCATGCATCCTAGATTTTACCGAAAAAGTAGAATTAAAAAAATGACCTTTCGATCAAAAATTTAAAATGGCAATTCTTGCTACTTCCTATCCCCTAATAACACAATTCACATATTTTGTAAATGCCTCACATTATAAGAAAAAAGGCCTATAAGGATAGAAAATTCAGTCCCTAAATGTATCAATTTGGTACATAAAACTCAGAAAGGTCTCAAGTGACAAGTCAAATAGATGTTATCCCACCCCAAACCCAAACAATTACAAGGAAATAAAGATAACTATGATGAAATTGCTCCATCAACATCAATTTATAGAAAATGCCCATATCACCATCCATCTTGAAACTAAACAAAAAAGACTTCACTAGATTTTGAATAAAAGTGGCTTTCACCATTGGCCTTTTTCTTTTAAAAGTTTGCAAACCATTTATCATCGGTGTGGAAATAAAACCAACCTTACATGATAACTAAAACTTAGCCATATTGAATACATAAAGGAAATGTACCTATTTCAGCAACAATGAAGCACATTTAAGGAAATTTTACTCTATTTATTACATAATTAGATCTAATGATTATAAAGCATAACATTTATAGGGAAAACAAACCACATGAGAATATAACTCAAAGGAGAGAATACTTATGAGATGTCTGCAAAGCCAAAAATATCCAAACACATAACTAGAGATGTAGACAGGCACATGCAATGAATGCATAAGTTTATCCTTTCTTCATTTGTAAATCAATATGAGAATGTATGCTTCTTTTTTAGAGTAATACTTAAGTAAAATATTACCAATACATTTTAAATTACTTCCCTATCACATTAAGACTTAATCATGTATAGAAGCCTCTTTGACCCATTGATTTAGAACCATAAGAGGCAAACCGAAATAGTGGGTTAACTTTCAGGTTCACTAAAAACTTACAATGTACCATAAAATAAATCTTTACCCTATTAATAAAGTCAAACACTAAAATGTAACCTAGATAGAAAACAATATAGTCATGTTGCATATCTCATAATAAATTCCTCATTAAAAAATACAAGCAAAAACCAAATGAATCCCAAGGAAAATATCCTTAATACGAGACATATAACAAAGCAAAAAAGATCATCTTAAATCCAATAAAATAGCATGGAAAGTTTTAATCTAGTTGAACCTTAGTAGCTTAACAAGATGTAGTAAAGCTACCAAAATGGTTACACATTTAATATAAATATTTATGTTCTTTTTATATGTTTGAAATTAGCAATATCTATTAGAATTGAATTAAAATTATATAATTATTTAGTTTATAAATCACCTTTAGTTAGACATATGCAAACTCTTAATCTCTTAGAATATTAAAATTGATTTAAATCTCTTTTCCTCTCTTTTTGATATTTTTCTATACATGAAACAAATATTGATATTAAAATAAATTGATGCTGTACAGATTTTTCTTAACTAGAATAAAGAAAAGAAGTTCGAAAGAATTGTAAGAAAGGAATAATATTACATAAGTTGCCTTTTATTATTGTTAAGGGTATGACCTATTAATTATAGTTAAGAAATCAGAATTCATATAAAAAATACATGAAATTAGTACGAAACATTATGCATCAATGCATGACAAGGAACAATCATTTTTTGCAATACTAAATATATCAAAGAAATGAAATAATATCAAAAGAAAGCTTATTTAATCCTATTTTCCTGTTAAATAACCAGGCTCTATATTAATTATTGCTAATGGCTTTTTTCTCATTATTTTCTTTTACATTTTATCTTTTTCTTCATCCACTCAAGTAAATGTTAGTATTACCCTTACCATGGTTACTTCGATAACTAAAATGTAACCTCGATCAAGGATTCATGATTTCAAATGAAAATCTAAAAAAATGCTTTATGTTGTTTTACTTTAATTTTTTATACATTAAATTTTTATATTTTTATAATTTGACATTAAATTTTTATTTTTTATTTTTATTATAGATCACATTAGATATAATTTAGACAAAACATGCATTTTAATGAGAATTATATTAAAGAAAATTCATATCTAAATTTCATATATAAATTACCTTTAAATACTTGGTATTGAGCCATTAACTTAGCTAGGTGGACTTATTCAATGGTTTAATCGAACCCAAGAGTTCTCATTAATCTATGATGATTAAAAATAAAAGCTATAAGGAAAAAATAGAAAGAAATATGCATTATTATCTCAATAATAGTATATATATAATAAGATTTAGATTCGAAACGCTAAATAAATTTGTGGAGCCCCCTATGAATATAAATCAGAAAGAGAAAAATTGAATCTATCATTTAAGATTGTGTGCCCCAGTTCTTCATTCACAATTTAAATAGAAAGATTGTATTTTGCTTGTAAAGTAATTAAAGAAAGAATGAAGTAATGTTACTAAAATTTGAACACCACTATTCTTTATCATAAATAACTAATTGATTAATATATTTATTAGATTACTACTTTCTTAACTTTTAAAATTATCTTTGTATATTTTTGATGTTAATTAAGTTATTAATAGGCCTCCTAATAGGTTGTATTCCTCGTCTTTGTTGTTCTATTATGGACGAATTCTATTTTCCATTAGAAACAAAAAAATTGTGTCTATCATGTATGTGTTTAATTATATTGCTAATTTAACAATTCAATTACACTCTGCCTAAGCCTCATAAGTTTTTCATTGATTGGCTTATATTTTAGATACGCTAGGATGGCGTGTTCAACAACCTCTCAGTCTATTCTTGGCATATCTTTATAGGATCAGGAAAATACTTTTTCATATTTTTTCAATATTCTCTCAAAATTTTCTCTCTATTCAGAAGTTATATCTGATGCTAATAAAATTTCTTTTGGATTTTCTTTTATTTCGAGATTCAATGAGCATGTGTTTGTTGAGTTAATGTCAAATGTGAATGGTTTATAGTCATGATCATGCATGTTGAAATCGGAAGAAATATCACACAAGGAAGTGAAATTGTTCATCTCATTAATGTAATCAAAAGAGCAAACATTGATCTCATCCAAAAGCTTAGGAATATAAACAATATCTATTAAAGTGTCTTCTCTAATATTGTTAGCATAAGATGTCTCTCCAGCTTTTGGATCAACCTTGGATGGCTCTTCAACTTCTTCCTTCTTTTTGCCTTTTAATTGTGTAGGAAGTAGCTTCTTTATTATGTTCTCCTTTGGTACTTTTTTTTATCCCAAGTAGAATGGTGTAAGAGAATCTTCTTATCTTAGAAACCTTTGATTGGCTTGATAATTTCTTATTCCCATTCGAGGACATCATTAAACACTTAAATCTTGGTACAAGTTTACCCCTTATCATCTAAGGTTCATTCTCTTTACAATAAAGGCAAAAGTTTGAAGTTATCACTCTGAGAAATATCAGGAATCCCCTCTATGTCCTTCCATTTCCCCTTCTAACTAGAACCAATGAAGCATAATCCTTTCTGATCCTTCTAACCTTTAGCAGTTATAGAGGTTTGAGGCACTTGATAATTCTTGCCTAAATCAGGACTAGGAAGAAAGTTCATTTTCTTCATCATGTTAACCATTTGAGGGCAATCAGGGAAGTTACTCCTATTCTCTTTATCATTGATAACCAACACTTGAAACCCATTGAATGGCTGTTTGGCTATCTCAAGCATAGATACTTGGTTCTTCTTTGCAGCTTTAATAGTGACTACTTATCCATCATGAGGGATTTTAATCATCTAATACAATGTGGATGGCACCCCTTCTAACTTATGAAACCATGGCCTTCTAAGAAGCACAAAGAAATTCATTGGAATATGTAAGACCACAAATTCAGCTTCAATCTCAATAGGCCCTATCTTCATAAAAGCCTTAAAAGTACTAGCGATTTGCCTTTTAGAATTATCAAAGGTAGAGATAGTCAGGTCAGACATACTTAGCATGTTCTCATTCAACCAGAATGTTAAAATTTTCACCAAGGGGCTCACATTAATAGAGAAATTGTTATCCATTATTACACAAGTTGTGTGCTTACCTTTAACCTGAGCCTTAATATAGAGAGGGTGATTATGATTCCTTCCCTTTGGTAGGCAAGTCAGCATAAGAGTACACCACGTTCTCACCAGTTCCTCCTTTAACCAAATCCAACAACTTAGAGGGAAAAATAGTGGTATCAATAGTAGACTCACTTAAAGCCTCTACCAACTTCTATCTGTGTGAGGAAGATTGCCTTAATAGGTACAAAATGAATATCAGTATGTTTTTCTTCTTCAACTGGTTGATTATTTGATAATCCTTAATCTCATTTTCTACGAGCACCGTGATAGGACCTAACTACCTTTCAATCTCTAGGGCTACTCTTCCACTCCTTGTGACCATTTTGACTTTATTTTCTTCTTTTACTTTCTTTTTACATTCACTGGCTAAACTCTAGATGGCAATGAGCACCACAACCTCTTTATCTTCACTCTCTATAGGAGAATCCCAATAGTCAATCATCAAAATTAGCCAATTTTTTTGAACTGGCTTTGTTACTTTAGGGGTGGAGTGAGAAACTGTCAAGTACTCATTTTCGTATAGGTCTTTCATCACATACCATTCGATCAAACTTGACCTAATAATAAACATTGGAGGTGGAATAACATTTTAACCTCCCTTTTTCTTATTGTCTCTTTTCTTAGGATTTGAAATCTACTTGTTGTCTATTAAATCCTAAATCTTATTCCTCAAACTATAATAGTAATCGATCAAGTATCTAATGTACTGATGGTATACACAATATTGATATTTCATATGATAGGGCAGCCCTTAACTTTTTACCAACTGATTGGTGTCTAGCAAGTGTACTAGATTGACTAGTAATATAGGGAAATATGACCCTGAAATATCGAACCTAAGGGAAAACTATGTTTGTATGAAAGAATGTTGAATTTTTAAAATGAAGGTCTATGTATAAAAGAAAGAATAAAAATCATAGAGGTTATGATTTTTGAAACGTAACTTAAATTGAAAAACATAAAGTTAAAAATTACTAATGTAAATGAGCAAGGTTGATTAAAAAGATTGAGAAAAATCAATATTAAAACAACTTTCACTAAAGGACTATCCACCTTAATTCATACTGTAATGACTTAAATCCAATAGAAATACTGGTGATTATGGAAAAACCAGATAAAATAAAGCATGATATCTTGAATCAAGAATATCTCTCTTAATCATTAAATTCTCATTTAAGAACAATTTAACACCTAGCATAAAATTCCAGTTGATATTTCTAAATATTCATTGAATTCTTTTACAAAACTTCAACTCCAATTTATTCTTAATTCCTCCTCTCTCAGTCTTAACCAATATTATCAACACATAATCATCTCAAAATCAAAAAATAGTCATGCATAGATAATAAAAATTAACCTAAGAACATGCAAATCAATGATAGTGCCTAAACCAATTTTTAGTTATTAAACCAATAAATCAACAATTAGGCTTAACCTAATCAAATATAAGAATATATTTAAAACCAAGAAATAATCACCTAATATTGAGTTTAAAGCTTAATCAAGTCATCACGATACAAATTAAGGCTTCAAAGAACCTTTAGCATAAATAAAGAAACTACTGACTATTCATAGTAAAAATTAAAGCAAAACTTATGAGAAGAATAAAACACTAAAGTGTTACAGAAGCTCCATTAATCAACTTGTACAAAAAAACTAAGGAAACTCTCCAGCTTCCGAGTTTTGTTCCACATAACTACAGAATTACTAAAGAACATAAAACTAAATTAACTAAATAAAGAAATTATTTTTGATGATTCTCCTACTTGATTCCCTGTTCTGGTGTTTTTGTCGACTATATACAGCCAAAAATAAGGAATATTGGCCTTCCTGAATTAGAATAGGAAAAGAACTCTGCTGAAATTGGAAGTTTTGTTAAAGTGTCAAACTCAGTTGCATAGCCAAGCAAAATACAGTTCTAATTGATGCACTACCGTGCATTCTCTTCAATGGGCTTGCACGGCCTAACAAGATTTTTTTCCTTCCTATGCACATCCATGCATGGTCATTTCTTGCAATGCACAACCTTGCAAGGATTTTGGCCTTCCCTTGCATGACCATGCATAGGTTTACTGCATCATTTGCAATTTTTCCACTTTATCTCATTTCTCCTACTTTTCTTTATATGCGACTGTTTAAAACTTCATGTATGGCTGTGTAAAACATGTCTAGATTGCATGTGAGATTTTCTAGCTTCATTTCCTCAAAATTACAAATTTGACCTAGAACTTTTCATCTTTTGCAATTAAGTCATTTTTTCTTTAATTTGGCCCTGAAAAACACCAAAACTTATAATTAACTCTTAAAACACAAATTTAACCAAAATTCAACTCAATTAACACTAAATCAACTCAATTAAACACCTAAAAACACACTAAAAACATCATATAAATAACAATTATCAAATACCCCACACTTAGACTTTGCTCACCCTTGAGCAAATTAGAACAAACCACTCCTTAAAATAATCAAACTTAAATCTAGAATCATGCATTTCAAAACTAAACTTAGCAATTAACAAGAGCACTTAATAAAATTTCAACTAGAATAAATTCAAACAAGAAAATATAAGTTAGTTTCCTTGTGTGTGTGCAAGACCAAAATATTTTAAGTATTTTCTAAATCAAAACACCAGTGCAAATACATAGTAAAGCTTAAAATGAATGTACACATATGTATACAAATGGTTTTGTGCTTGAAACTCTAGAAACACCATAGGCCTTGCCTTTAGCACCGGAACCTAAAGGTCATCTTTGCTAAACAACTTAAAAACAAAACTTAGAATCACTTAGGTCTTTTAAAGGTTGTAATAGGGCTAAGGTATTAGTTATCAAAGAATGGATAAAATATCAACAACAAGAATAGCCACTCTAAGATAAAATAAACTAATAATTCTAACTTTCCATCCCATTAACTTAAACAATAAAGAACTTTGCCAAACTTTCTCAACCTTTCATAATTCAAAGCTTTTATGAGAGAGAACTATTAAAATTCTCTCAATTTCACAACTCATGCCCTTTTTAGAAGAAGTCACAACTGATTTCCCTTGTAAAATATCCCACACTAAAGATTTTTTCTATATATGCTAGCTTTATTTATTTATTTATTTTTCTTTCTTTCTTTCTTTCTTCCTTTCTTTCTTTTTTTTTCTTCTTCTTTTTCACACTAGCATTGTTGTTGGCAATACAATAAAAATATGGGTAATTACAAGGAATTTTCACCTTTTTTTTTACTTGACTTCTTCAATAGCCCTTGAAAATAAAATTAAAAATGTCTTACAACACCCATGTATATACCCAATTTTTATTAATCCATCCAATCCTAGAGTGGCCAATTCTAGAAGGGAAGATAAAAGCATTTTAGGCTATATGGTTAATAAATGAGTGTAAGAAGAAAAATAAATGTGGCATGCATTAATCATACCTTATTAGACTCAAAAATGGCTAACAAAGGACAAAAATTTTACAGGGGTAGGAAAACAGTCTCTTTATAAGCTTAACAAGAAAATTTTTCCTAGATCACTTTCTAAGTTGCTTGAGTTGCTTTTATGCTTAGAAAGGTAATGAGGAAGTTTCTAGTGTTCTAAAATTTCTTACTTCACTATTTCATTACATTGGTTTTTTCTAAGTTCAAAATCAGTTTGTAAGTGCTCCAAACTGATAGAAACCAACAGATATTCTTCAAGTTGAAAATTAAACTAGCTAGAGATTTATAAAACAACATACTTATTCTATTGCTAAGCAAAGATTCTAACTTGCGCATTCTAAAATTCAAGTTCAATATGTTCAAAATAATAAGAAAAAAATGGGGCAAACTAAGTTTTTGTGCAAACTAGATGATAATCTTGAACTACATTATGTTTCCATCAAGTCTTACAAACTTTCAAAGTAAAGAAAATAAACCTACTGAAATCCTAAACATAGAATGTCAAACTAAAATATAAAAATAATAAAAACATAAAAATAAAATAGATTCACTAATTAAAATAAGGAGGGTAAAATGTATCTACTTTCTGAATAAAATTTAGCTTACTAAGCTCTACCCCTTTCCAAAAATTTGCTGTCCACAGCAAATGCAGAATGAACTAGGATGATGGAAGAGGAGGTGGCAGGTAGTGTCTCTAAAAATCATGCACAAAAGTCTTTAAAGTATGCTTGACTTCCAAAATAGTGTCCTGCATCATCTCAATCCTGCTTTAAATCCTATCAAGGCATGTCTGCATTAATCCATCCGACTACTCAACTGGTTAAGATTAACCTCTATCTCGGGTATAATTGGATCAACTGCTGGTGGATTCTCTACTGGAGTTGCTTCGTCATTCGGCTCATCTGGGTGCTCATCAAAACGAATACCATTTTCCCTTAAATACTCCTCCCTTGTTGTCCAATGGAAACATGGCTTGGGTAATAGGATTTTCATTCTTTTCAACATAATGTTGTCAATACATGGCATGTCTCCCTCAAGTGGATCACCTAAAGTTGGGTGAGCAACCGCTTCTGCTAAAACTGTAGCAACCAACCAATGGATATGACATGAACATTAGATGGTCACTTCGTGTAGTGCACGACCATGCAAGGAATTTGGCCTTCCCTTGCACGACTATGCATAGGTTTGCTGCATCATTCGAAATTTTTCCATTTGATCTCATTTCTCCTACTTTACTTCATACGCAGCTATTTAAAACTTCACGCATGACTATGTAAAACATCTCTAGACTGTACGTAAGATTTTCTAGCTTTATTTCCTTAAAATTATGAATTTGACCTAGAACTTTTCATATTTTGCAATTAAGTTCTTTTTCCTTCAATTTGGCCTTGAAAAACACCTAAACTTACAATTAGCTCTTAAAATACAAATTAAACCAATTAAACCAAAATTTAACTTAATTAACACTAAATTAACTCAATTAAACACCTAAAAATATGCTAAAAATATCATGTAAATCACAATTATCACCGACCTTAGAGGTAATGGTTGAAGCTTTTCTCCTTTGCTCAATCTGTCCAATACCCAAGATAGTAACTTTCCTAGGTTGGAATAATACCTTTGACTAGCTTTTATAGCAAACACTTCTGTAGTCTTTCTAGTTCTGTTCGACCCACTAGTGTTTCCCATCATCTTGTTATTACCAAAATTGCTTTTGGCATTCTCAATACTTGCCTTTCTAGCTAGATATTCTCCTTCAACCTCTATAGCTATATCCTTCAATGATTAGGAAAATATTCATCCCTATCCAAATCCCTATATCTAGTGTTCATCCCTCTACAATCATACAATAACCTAGCCATGGCTTTAATCTTTTCCTTAATTTTCTTGAAAGTTAGATCCTCAGCATTAAGATCCCTAATCCTTATGTTCAACATTAGAGGGATATAGTCTTCATCCTATCCTTCTATAAAATTATCCTCAAGGTCATGCATTCTTTCCCTTCTGGATAGGTCTCGAAGTGCAGTGGAATCAACTACAACAGCATTGCTAACATGTGTTGGCTCTACTATCTTGTCGATGGGTGCTATAGGTCGAGTTCTGACATTAGGTGCTATAAAAGCCACTATCCTACAAATCATGGCAGTGAACCTCTCTTTAAAATCCTAGAACCTCATATCCAACCTCCAATCTAAATCATTTCGCACTATCGAAGGCCTGGTATAAGTAACATTCAACCTTTCCCTCAGGAATAAAAACCTCATGGTGGTTTCTTAGCTACTCTTCTAGTCTCATTTCCCCTTCTATTCTTATTTAATCCCTCATTCTCTATGTCTAGATAGATTTCTTGACTATTTTCTAATAACTAACTTGAACCCAACGTAAAATTGACTTCTGAACCCAAATCTAAGCTTGAACTTGATATGAGCAGATTGAATATAGATCTTTAGACTAGGTACCCATATAACCCTCTAAACCACCTAAATAAGCCTATGATGGCTACAAAAGTTAGATGTTAGGAATGATGCATGGTGAAAGATGTATGAGCATGATATATACATGATGAATGAATGCAATGTATGATTTCATTAGGAATCTATCACAACCATATACAATCATAACAATAGCCTTCCAACCTTATTATTCCCACATAGAAGGTCGTGCAGTCTCTTTCATAGGTGGGCTTAACTTATGGGTCAATAGGGTAGTCGATGGGCATTATGGTGCTTGGTAGAAAACTCGCAACATAACCTTTCTAATTGAAAGTGTAGGTGTATGGATTTTTACCATCATATATTTTGACTAACTCATATAGATCAGGTTAGGCTCGTAAGGGTATTGCAACCTTTGACTGGTACCCTTCCAATTTGCTTAAGTTTGATCAATACATAAAGGTTTACATAGCAAGCAAACAATTGCTATAATTATGCAACCTAGGGAAAGTTGTTATTATCATTACATGGGCTTGAGTTATTGGTAATTAAACTTTAAGGCTACCCAACCATTGACCCTACCAATAGGTCTAGCTCATCATAAGCATAACAACTGAGGGGTCACCATTTTATATGCCATTTGGTACTAGACTTAGGCTGGTTGGTCTCTTTGACACCTCCCTACATTAAGTGAATGTAGGGCGTGCTTCAGGATAGCAGTAGGGCTAAAAAAGGATACCTAACTTAATTCTAAGGCTCTGAGATGTATGCAAGAAATACAATTTAGAAAAGAGATAGGATTAATAACAAAACCTAATTATAAAAAACATAACCAAGATTCTTTTTGAAGCAAGGTCTCTTTAGTCCATAGCAAAGTTTCCATTATGACATGCACTAAAGCTTTAGCTTGTTTTCGGTTGGGTTTTTAAAGGCCTACTTTTATGGTCCGAGATCAGAAGAGGCTCGTTTAACTTATAAATTGGCCATTTAACCATAAAGAGGGATCAAATCTAATTTATGGTTGGTGGTCAACCCATGATGGCATCTACTAATAGGCCCAAAAGGGGTAGTTGTTATAGAGTCGCCACCTAATAAAATGTTAGGAATTAAATTTTGACCTTTTGATGTCCAAATAAAGATTGGTTTTTGTGACATCACTCTTATTAGGCATCTTAGTTAGGTTTTGTTTTATAATTAAGATTTATACTTAATCCATTCTCCTCTCTCACACAATGCAAAGGTGTATAATTAAATAAACATCACAATCAATCATGAAAAGTAATAAATAAATAATCAAATAAATCAACTACTTAAACTTATTATAGAAGTAAATCATCTAACAAAATAAGATTAAACAACATACATACATAAATTGGGGCATATTTTCAGATTAGGAACATTTATTCCCTATGCATATATTACAAAAAAAAATAACATTTTTATTATGTATGGGTTTGGGCTAAGAAAATTGGATATTAATCTATGTTTTGGAGTAAAACCACATTTATTCAAAAAAAAATGCTTTGATGCCTTTTTATTTTATAGTGCACATCTTTTTTTACTAACTACTACATCCCTAAAAATAATACATCTAAAATGAAATATCAAATAAATAAAAAAATAGCACAAATTAAATGATAAATAAAAAAACCATAATAAATAAATAAAATAAAATAATAATTAACCGAGATAAAGAGAAAGTGAAGATGGTGATCCACTTGAAAGTAAGAATTTCCATGCAAAAAATAATAGAAAATCCTCCGTGGAAGAGGTATCAAGTGCTAAAAAAATCCCATTAAAAAGATAAATTAATTAGTATTCTCAAATAATATAATAAAGATAATCACAAATTTATTTTACACAAATAGAATACACTCAAGTTCATAATTTATCATACAGAATCAGAATTATATCAAATAAAGCATAAATATGATAGAATATGAATAAATTACATAAAAGATGCATAAATGCATAAAAATACCTCAAAATGCCCCATCTGTCGAATGATAGACGGCTGTCCATTAGGTTTTCTTCCCATTCATCACCTTTGGACAGAACCAGAATGTAAAAAAATCGCGTAAAAATACCAAAAATCATGTAAAATGAATTTTAATCCTAAAAATGCAATTAATAAATGCCAAATCATGCTAAAAATACATTAGAACATCTAATCATGCATCAGCTATAATAAAAATCATAAAGTTACAAAATTAAAAGAATAAAAGAAAATCACACATAACCTACTAGATGAGATGCTAGAAGGTGTAATCACCTTATTTCAAGGTCCAGCTTGCACATGGTGGGAGACAGTAAGGAGATATATTCCAGCAGATTAGTTGAATTAGCAATTATTTCTTTAATAGTTTGGAGAAAATTATATAGTGAAAGAACATAAATAAGCTATGAAAAATGCCTTTTGGTGACTGTGAAAGGGTAATAGATTAGTGAAAGAATATGAAAGACTCAATGCCTTCATGAAAGACTATGATTTGACTCAAGAAAAGCTATGTCAATTATTTGAACAAAACCTACATAATAAAATTAAGGAGACGTTATCACCATATGAATGCACTGATATGAGATCACACTACTCGAGTTAAGACAATTTAGGCTAATAAAGCAAACAAATAGGCCAGATTTCAACAAAAAAGGAGACCACCATTAGCAGGTGATCCAAACGTATCTAGTAAGAAGCCTAGGTAGCTGTTACTTCTTTAAAGATTCCAATAGCCACTCTAACACAAAGTCAGAAATTAACAGCTCGAGCTAGTCCACTAATGGCCTCTGTTGCTAGTACACCTCAAGGCACTGGAAGATTGATAATCCTAAATGTGACCATTATGGACATTGACACTCGGGATAGTGTTAAAGACTAATGAGAGCTTACTTCAGATTTTAGATGTAGATCAAAAGATTATTAGTAAAAGGATAGTGCTTGGGCATAAACAACATCACCAGTTATTCTTATAGATATACCTACTAATATGCCACATAAAGGCCAAGGTAGAGGAGGACCCACTAGCACTACACCTGCTAAAGGGACTGATCATATGCATCTAATAGCAGAGGGGTGACTACCTGCCCATACCTAAGCAGTGAGAGCCAGGGAGGATCAAGATGCTCCCCAATGTTGTAGTAGGTAAATTTCTTTTGTTTGATACTCATGTTTATGATTTAATTGATCCCAGGCCCACACATTCCTATTTTAGCACATAAATTGCACATGCAAATGGTTTAATTAGATCAAAACATACTAGTAAGCAACCCTTTAAGGTATAGTGTAGTAGTAAACTAGGTTTATAAAAATTTCCCTATTCAAATACAACAATCTATCTTTTCTACAAATTTAATCGAGTTTCCTTTCCATAAATTTGATGTTATCTTGGTAATAGATTGGTTGTACAAACATCAAGTGATGGTTGACTGTTGACTAAAAAGGATCATTTTAAAAGCTCCCGATGACTAGGATATCACAATTATAGGTAAGATATCCAATTTCTTGTCAAATGTCATCTCAACTACTATAGCAACTACATGTGTGAGGAAAGGTTGTGAAGCCTACGTAGCTTATGTGATAGATGCTAAGAAAGAGGAGCCCAAAACTAGTGATGTTACCATTATTTGTGATTTTCTTGATGTCTTCCCTGATGAGTTGCTAAGATTGTGACCGAAAAGGGAAGTTAAATTTACCATAGATGTTGTACTAGGCACTGCTCCTATTTCTATAGCTCTATACAGAATGGCACCCATAGAGTTAAAAAAACTTAAAATCTAATTGCAGAAGTTACTTAATAAAGGATTCATCCACCCTAGTGTATCACCTTGTGGTGTACTGGTGCTTTTTGTTAAAAATAAGGATGGATCGCTATGAATTTACATAGATTATATATAAATAGCTAAACAAAGTCACCATAAAGAACAAATATCCCTTACCCAGAATTGATGACTTATTTAACAAATTTAAAGGTGCAGGTATGTTTTCCAAGATTGATTTGAGATCGGGTTATCATCAACTCCAAGTAAGAAAAGTTGATGTATTGAAGATAGCTTTTCGCACCAGATATGGACACTATGAGTTCTTAGTTATGCCGTTTGGCCTTACCAATGCACTAGCGACATTTATGGACTTAATGAATTTTATTTTCCACCCATATCTAGATTAGTTCATGGCAATATTCACTTATGACATCTTGGTGTATTCCAAGACTCCGGAGGATTATGATAAACATTTGCAGATTGTGTTACAAACATTAAAAGATAAACAAATGTATGCAAAATTGAACAAATATGAATTTTGGCTTAAAGAAGTCACTTTTCTTGGCCACATGATGTCCATAAAAGGAATTAATAATGATCCTAAAAAGGTTGAAGCTATTTTGGAATGGAAAATTCCTAAGAACGTTACTGGAGTTTGAAGCTTCCTTGGATTGGCAAGATATTATAGACGAGTTGTTAAAGGATTTTAATTGATAGATACACCACTCACCTAATTCTTATAGAAGGATGTTAAGTTTGAATGGATAAATAAATTCCAAAAAAATTTTGAAAGACTAAAAAGCATGTAGATAGAGGCTCCTCTTCTCACACAACCTACCTCAGGGAAAGACTTTGTCATTTATAGTGACATTTCCAAAAATAGGTTAGGTTATTGAAGAACTAAAAATGATAGCATATGCTTCTGGATAACTCAAAATCCATGAAAGGAACTATCCTACACATGATCTAGAGTTGAAAGCAATTGTGTTTGCATTAAATATTTATAGGCATTACCTATATGGTAAAAAATGCTACATTTACACTGACCATAAAAAGTTTGAAATACCTGGCTATATAGAAGGAGCTTAACTTAAAGCGACGATAATGGTTAGCTTTTATTAAGGATTACGATTTCCCAATTGACTACCACCATAGTAAGTCAAATGTAGTGGCTAATGCACTCAACAGAAAATATCTGTCGAGTAACAAATCAGCTAGTCTACTTAGAATTTCTCTTCACATGAAATTAAACATACAAAGGACTGATTAATTATTATTATTATTTACATAGCCAAAAAGGTTATGAATGTCAGTTAATTTTATCTCAAGATGAGGCATTTGTAGATGAAATGCAACTTAAATCTAATTGTCTATAGTAAATAAAGCCACCTAGTAGCAAGATAATTGATTAGTTTCTGTCATTACTTAGATAAATAAAGGAAAAGACAGTGAGTTCTCCCTTAATAGTGAGGATTGCTTATACTTCAAGGGAAAAATTTGTGTACTAGATATTGTGGAAATAAAAGAGAATATCTTGGTAAAAGCATATAACAGGTTCTATGCAATGCATCCGGACAGTAATAAGATGACCCTATATTTGAAGATAACCTATTGGTGGCTTGGAATGGAAAGGGAGGTAGTTGATTGTGTGACTAAGTGCTTGATATATCAAAAAGTAAAAATGGAACATCAAGTTCTTTCTAGGTTGCTGCAACTCATCATTATACTAGAATGAAAGTGTGATCGAATCACTATAGACTTTGTGTCTAAATTACCACTCACTAGGAGACAATATGAATCCATATGGGTGATAGTTGATAGATTGACAAAATCTACCCATTTTATGGTAGTAAGATCTAACTTTCTACTAGTAAAGTTAGCAAAAAATCTACATCATTGAAGTGGTGAGACTCCACAAAATTTTTTCCTCCATTGTATCAGATAGAGATGCTCGGTTCATAGCTAGAGTTTGGAAGAAACTTCAAAAAGCACTAGGTATTGCACTTTAGTACTACCTTCCACCCATAGATAGATAGATAATTTGAGCGAGTGATATTGATATTAAAAGATGTGCTTCAATGTTGTATATTTAAATTTGGTAGCAGTTAGGAAAAGTACCTTATATTGGTAGAATTTACATATAATAAAAACTACCAATCCAGTATTAAAATGGCACTATATGAAGCATTATATGGGAGAAAGTGTAGAACCACATTATATTGGATTGAGCTTAGTAAAGGCAAGCTAGAAGGGTTGGATTTAATTAGTGAAATAGAGGAGAAAGTAAAACTAATTAAAGATAACTTAAAAGCTATAGATAGACAAAAATCTTATGTTAATTTGAAAAAAGATATAGAATTAAATGTGGGTGACAAGGTATTTTTAAAAATTTTCCCATGGAAGAAGATCCTAAGATTTAGAAAGAAAGGCAAGTTTAGCTCCATATTCATAGGCCCATGTGATGTATTACAATGAGTTGGTCCAATTGCCTACAGGTTTAAGCTACCACCAGAGTTGAAAATTCATGATGTAGTCCACATGTTAACGCTGAGACGATATAATTCAGATCCATCACATATCATCACACAAAAAAATGTCCAACTCCAACCATATTTTTCATACTATGAAGAACCAATAAGAATTCTTTCCAGAGAGGTATAAAAATTGAGGAACAAGCAAATTGCACTAGTTAAAGTTCTTAAAACTCGCCACAATGTTAAAAAGGCAACTTAGGAGCTAGAGGAGACTATAAAACAACAGTAAGATTAATTATTCACTTCAAGTAAATTTTGAGGAATAAATTTTAATTAGTAGGGGAGAAATGTAATGCCTTAAAAATTTTGATTTCATGAATAATACTCTCCGGACTATAAATATTGATCCGAAAGACACTAGGGTGAATAGTATCACCCCAGGCCACTAGGGCAAATAAAAATTTCTCTTCATCACTGGAAATAATAATCTATGATGAGTCTAATGATATAATATAAGATTAAATTGATGTCAAATAGGTCCCCAGAAGATATAGAGAAAAAAAACTCTGATTGTAATAAGGTTAACTAAATTTTGACTAGCTCAGAAATATTCTACAAATCTTAAAAAATTATTTTGATTGCATAAAAACATTAGAAATAGTCCAAATGAATTTTTGAAAGTGAAAAATAAAATTTTGAACAACTTTGAAAAATTAAGGTTTTGAATCGATAATTTTGCCTTTAGGCTCCAAAATGTATTAAAACGAACTCGAATTGGTCCAAAATTTTAAAAATACCTTAATTAATATTCTTAAATATTTTTAGAATAATTTTAGAGCTAATTTAAAATTAAAACATATAGTTAATGAGAAAGTGCCAAGTGGCACAATATGGACCATACATTTAATAAGTGGTCAAAGGTGGTCTGCCTTTATGTTTGGGGGAGGGGGGTATATAAGGACCGGAAAGGGAAGATTTTGCTAGAGAAATTTGACCTCCTTTTCATCTTCTTCCTTCTTTATTTTTTCTTCCATAATTCCACCATAACTAACCATAGTTCCAAGCTTTCACCTACGTAAACTCCTTCCTAAATTTCATCTAAAATCTTTCTTTAACCTTATTTTCTACCTTAGACCAAGTTTAGATTGATTTTTAGGTGGATAAAAGTGTAGAATTCCAAGTTGTGGAAAGTTATCAAGTAAGTAAAATTATGGTATTTTGATAAGAAATTATACACTACAAAAAAAATTGAAGAATAGCGATGAAAATAAGCAAGGATAATGAAATTTGTTTCTAAATGCACCATTTAGCGACAACATTGAGATGAAAAATGATTTTTGTTGCAAATATTATTAGGGATTAGTGGGAAAAAAGATATTGCGATAATTTAGCAATAAATAAATTTTGTTGTAGCAAATTTTAGGTGCTAAAATTTTGGCGCCAAAAATAGCGACGACTTTGCGAGCACAGAACCCTTGCTAACTCTTAATTCATGGGGTGAATAATTTATGAACCATTTAGCGAGGACTTACTCCTCTATAATTTTGCAAGAAACAAATCCTCGCTAGTTTAGCGAAGACAAATCCCTAGCTAGCAGTTAAATAGTTTGGCATTTGAATTATGAACCATTTAACGAAGACTTAATCCTCGCTACTTTAGCGAGGATAAATCCCTTACTAATGGTTAAATAGTTTGGCATTTGATATATGAACCATATATCGTGGATTTAATCCTTGTTAATTTTTGCTAGGGATAAATCCTCACTAATGTGGCAAGGATAATGACCTCGCTAATGCGTGAGTTATGGCATTTGGTATATAAAGTGTTTGGCGAGGATATTATCTTTGCTATTTTTGATAGGGATAAATCTGAGCTAATATGGTAAGGACAATGCCTTAGCTAACATATGAGTTATGGAATTTGGTATATGAAGCGAGGATAACGGCCTCGCTAATGCGTGAGTTATGGCATTTGATATATAAAGTGAGGATAATGGCCTCACTAACATGTGAGTTGTGGCATTTGGTATATGAAGTGTATCCTCGCTATTTTTGCTAGGAATAAATCCTTGCTAATATGGTGAGGATAATGGCCTCACTAACGCGTGAGTTATGGCATTTAGTATATGAAGCAAGGATAATGGCCTCAATAACGCATGAGTTATGGCATTTGGTATATGAAGTGTTTGGCGAGGACATTATCCTTATTATTTTTGCTAGGGATAAATCCTAGCTAATGTGGCGAGGACAATGGCCTTGCTAACGTGTGAGTAGTGGCATTTTCTATATAAAGCGAGGACAATGGCCTCGCTAACACGTAAATTGTGGCATTTGATATATGAAGCGAGGACAATGGCCATGCTAATGCGTGAGTTATGGCATTTGGTATATGAAGCGTGGACAATGGCCTCTCTAATGCATGAGTTGTGGTATTTGGTATATGAAGAGTTTGACGAGGATATTATCTTCTCTATTTTTACTAGGGATAAATTGTCGCTAATGTGGCGAGGACAATGGCCTTGCTAACATGTGAGTTATGGCATTTGGTTTATGAAGCGAGGATAATGGCCTCGCTAACGCGTGTGTTATGGCATTTGGTATATGAAGTGTTTGGTGAGGACATTATCCTCTCTATTTTTGCTAGGGATAAATCCTCACTAATGTGGCGAGGACAACGGCCTCGCTAACGTGTGAGTTGTGGCATTATGTATATGAAGCGAGGACAATGGCCTCACTAATGTGTGAGTTATGGCATTTGGTATATGAAGTGTTTGGCAAGGACATTATCCTCGCTATTTTTGCTAGTGATAAATCGTTGCTAATGTGGTGAGGACAATGGCTTCGCTAACGCATGAGTTGTGGCATTTGGTATATGAAGTATTCGGCGAGGACATTATCCTCACTATCAGAATTACTGAATAATTTACGGACTCACAACATGGCAATTATTTTGGTTTTTGTTGTTTATTGGAAATATAGGATTATTATAAAATACTGGAAGTGGATTATGATGCTAGCGATGATGCTATTTGCTCAAATTACATACACCTCGCTCTGGTTTGGGACGTTTTCCTTTCTTTTAACCCTTTTATGGTTTAATTTATTTTAAGTTGGGGAATTTGGTTGAGGGTTTCTTATAGTTTAAGCTGCTCTTTGCAGAAGTTGCATCGAGATAAGCTTAAAGACCAGGGTAGTGCAACTATGAGATTTTAAGAGATACACGAGGCTTTTTAGGGTCAATAACATTCCTCTTATGTTTATGTTTTTTTTTTTTTTTTTTTTTTAAATACGCAGTTTTACTATATGAAAGTTCATATTCTCATTTTGAGCTTAATGGTTTGTTTCTTACTTAAGTTTAGTCTTCAAGTTCAGTTTATTCTGGTGCATGCACATTATAATGCTTTGCTAATGAATTGATTAGATTCCCCATGTGGACTTTCATGTTCATGTATTAATGTTGAGTTAGGATGAGTAACAAAAAGTCTTTTCATTAAGTTATTTCTCTTTAGGAGTAAAATTATGAGCCAGTTAGATACTTACCTCGAGCTTCAAAATGGACTGAGACCAATCTTACACAGCTTCTAGGAGTGGAGGAGTTGGTTTTGTTGAGGTTTTCTGCTCGATTTGGTTCCCTTTCTGACCTGTCGTTACTGGGCAGTTTCTTTATTTGGTCCTACTGCTTTCTTCTCTATCTTGGCTTTCCCTACACCTAGCTTTGGAATCATACTGGTATGGTGGTTGTTTTGATATTTTTTCTTTGCTCTAGTTCTGTTTTCTGCATAGTGTCTCTGCTGTTGGTTTACTGGAGTTTTTTGAACTATCTGCTGTTGATTTGCTTAATTTAGTTGTGACTATCTTAATTATTTTTCTATTCAACTTCTATTTCATCTAACTTGCAATTGCTAGAATCATATATGTTGCTGCTCATTTTGTGGCTTTATACAAGGACAATACATATATTAGCTCATCATGTTAAAAATAGGACAATACAATTAAGATTTAAGAAATCTGGGGAAACTGTTGCTGCAGAGACGTTATCAAAATTCTATTATTCACTTTTTGGCTTGAGGTTTAGGATTCTAATTCTCTTTTCTATATTTAATTTGATGAAATATTTTGTTCGAGCAGTAGCTGTCATTGTTTTGATTTTTGTCTTAATGAGTTAATGATTTTTGTCTAAATGAGTACCTTGTCTCAACTAAATATAACTTTTTATCTAACAATTTGCTTCTTTCTATCTGAATCTCTCACTTTTACATTGTATAAACAACATATGAATCTCAGCCGATACAGTTTGCTAAAGAAATTATATGCTATATTGTCTGTTGTCCTAATTAAGGGATATGCTGTGAAAAAGAAATATAAAGTAAGTGAAGGTTTTCAGCATGGCAATGTTAATACATTTGTTATAAGAATAACTTCTAAGAGGTAGCAATGAAGTGCTGCGATAAGGTTGATCCAATTGCAAAGGTAATGCTTTTATTGTGAAGCTTATATTTCCAGAGTTATTCAGTATATGCTTTTTGGTGTGCATGCATGCATGACTGACATATTCTTGATATTAGTCTATTAGAGCTGTTAATGGCATTATAAGGAGACAAAGTGATGGGAAGTTATTTGGTTACAATACAGACTATGTTGGTGCTATTTCTGCTATTGAGGATGGACTACGAGGTTCTGTTATGTTTAACAAGCTAAGTATGCATTGTTGACTGATTTACCTTCAAGATCTTTGATTCCCACATCTTTTATTTTGCAGCTTCACAAAAAATTGGCAGTGCAGCTATTTCCCCTTTAGCTGGCAAGCTGTTTGTGGTCATCGGTGCAAGAGATGTGGGCAAGGCACTTGCTTATGGTGCAAAAGAAGGGACCAAGGGTGGCGATTGCCAATCGTACCTATGTAAGGTTTTAGCATGAAATCACCCTTGTGATATTTCTTTTATTTAAAATGATATACCAGCTCTGGATTTTTTCCCTAATGTTAGGTTGCTTTTTGTGCTAATCATGCTGTTGGAATTTTTGCCTTTCTTTTGAATCATTTGATATGTAAAGTGACACTTTTATCTAGGCAGTTCAGTAATTCTTTTAAGTTCTTCCAAAATGTAATGAATACCCAAATGTGTTGGTATTCTTTATATATGATAGTAATTGGTATTTTGTCTTTTTCCTTTTTCTTTCTCGATCCATAATTAAATTGTTGCAGTTTTTATCGATGTATTTTTCCATTACTGCAAATTGCTGCAAATTCTATTTCTTGCCTCTAATTCTGTGGAAATAATTGATGTATTTTTCAATTACTCAAGCTTTAATTGTTGTATTTTTCAATTAATTCATTTACTGCAAATTGCTGCTGTTTTAATTGAGCAAGTTTTATCACTATGCAGAATGTCCCTTTTATTTTCCTGTTATTCTTTAATTTTATTTCTAATTGTTCACATTCTTCTATTGATATGTCAAATACTACTTGATATGATTTGGATGATATACTTGACTGTATCACTCTATAATCTATAAATGTGTGAAAAGGCAGTATATGCTGAAATATTTTGGCTAGCTTAAATATTGTACTGGGATTATGGAAGTTATTTTCAGACATTTGATTAAATGGACTTCTGCTCATGGGAAATGCAAGTTATTAAGTATCCATTTTACTTCAAATTGGTTTCTAATATGTATTTATGTAAAAATTATATGGCTAAGAAAGTTAAATATAGGACTGATTGTTTTTATATGCCCAATTTTAATTGATGAACTGTTATATATTTAATAGTGGTATTTTCTCTTTTCTTTGGTTTTAGATGCCTAACTCTTAATATTATTTTCTCACAGTTGCTTGTAAATGACTTCAAATCTATTTCTTTTTGTTGCTTTGACTGTCTCATTTATTTTGCATTTACTTATTTTTATAATCAATGTAATATCTTATACTTGATTGTCTATGCTAATAGTTTGAGAGTTTTAAGGAAAGCCGATTTAATTATTTGTGCTAAATTAATACTATCAGAATGTTTTCATAATGTTATTTCACTTCTTATTATTTTTATTTTAAAATCTTGGGCAATAGTCGAAGGCTAGAAGAGGTTTTATACCTGCACACCATATTTGAGGGCTAAGTAATTTGTCAATGGAAAAATTTGAGTTTGAAGTCTAGGATAAAGTAGGTTGTAGAGAAATTGAGGTATGTCACTATTTAAAGGTAATGTAAAGAATGTCTTGAAAGGTACAACTAGCTTATACGGATTTATTATTATTATTATTATTATTATTATTATTATTATTATCATTATTGGATAGTTTTTTCAATTCAATTCTGCTTTACCTTCATATCGTTTAACTGCCTTTTTCCCACATGAATATTTTCACGTTGGGAGTTGTTTTTAAGGCGAATGATTGAAGACTTTTAAATCATTGCTATTGATTGGTTTTTAAAGCGATCTTTTCTCCTTTTTTGTTTGGTCTATTTTGTAGTATCTTTGTTGGGATTCTAGTAAGACCATGTATATCATTGCTATATTTATCCAGACAGAAGTTATAGATTTAATGTGTGTATTTTTGTTACCATTTCTAGTAATATACATGCATGCATTTGCACATCTATGTAAAATAAACTTGTTCAAGTATTGTTTGTCAGAATTGAATCTCATCTAGTATCTGATTACTTTCATTCTTTGGAATATAGGTTTTCTCTAATGTTATCAAAGACTATATGTAGGGATGTTGATTTATCTGGTATACAGATTGAAAACATTAGTGATGTGTAAATGCGATTTTGTTCTCAAGTGCTTTGATCTGAATGAGCATTCTATGATCATACATTTTTTTAACCATAAAAATTATCTTAATGTTCTTTTAGCAAATTATGAAGGTATAGTTAGATTTTTTTTTTGTCTTTACATTACGTCCTGAGTGTAAGAAACTTATATATATGAACTATATAAGTCATATTTTTCTTCTTTATTGTTACTATTGTATTTAGTCATATATATATATAGGTCATATTTTACTTCTTTTTGTATTTAGTCAAGTTATACAAACATTAATCAGATGTTCAAGATCAACAATTGGAAGATCAAGTTCCAATAATTATGCTGGGTGGAGTTCTTGTTTATCTGTAATCAATCACTACACAACTATAGGAACTAAAAATAGCTGGCATTTTATAAACTATTTATGACTTTTAATTGTTACTATTATATATGGATGTATTATTTTGGATATATTATTAGCAATCTATACACTTGTAAATAATGATTTATTCATTAATTTATATATATTTTTTATATTAAATGTTGAGTGAATATAAATTTATTATTTTTTAGTTTATTATTTATTATTTAAATAATAAAATTTGCATATTAAATTAAGAAACAAAAAAACTTCATATCAACATTTATCAAGGATAAAATCTCATACTAAATTTATCAAGAACAATATTTGTAACAAAATGCATGCTAAAATTTAGCAAGGAACTTGTCATAGCTAAAATTTAATGACAATTTAGTCCTCCTAAAAGTTAGCGAGGACTAAATCCCTCACAAAACTTAGTGAGGACTTTAATCCTTGTTAAAGTTAGCAAGGACTAAATCCTCGCAAAACTTAGCGAGCACTAAATCCTCACAAAAGTTAGCGAGAACTAAAGTCCTAGCTAAATTCAGCTAGGATGACTTTTGTTACAAAATTTGTATCCTCACTAAATTAATTTAGCGAGAACTTGAGTGAAATGATGAAATAACTTAACATAAATTAGTAAATTAATAAATTAACATGAAATAAATGATAATTAATGATAAAATAAGTCAATGTATAATGAATCCCCAAGTGGCCAACTTGTATACATTAGTATTTAAGGTGATATTTTGATGTTTAATTGGGTGATTGGCATGTAATGGACATTAAAATAGTAAATAAACTTAGTATGAGTGATAAAACAACAATTAATGCATGAACATAAAGTTAGCCAAATGGTACATAATGATGGTCACTTGTATACTAGTTGTATACTAATTGAATTTATGTGTATATATCCATATGAAAGCTTAAAATAATCAAATGAACAATAAAAGAATGAGAATTCATGATAAAACATAACATATGGTTGATGTGTAATGGTCGATGAATGGTATGCATGTGAAGATAACACTGTGGCGATCATCATGAATGCATTAGGGAGATAATGGTTCTGGGAATTGAAATTTACAAAAGGATGATGCTACAACAGTCATTTTAAATGCAATAAGAAGACGATGATCCTCAAATCTATAATTAAAAAAAAAAAGTTATGTCAAAACCTTGGAAATAACATAGCAAGATAAATTAAGCTAGAAATATTCCCTGAAATTGAAAAAGGACAATGCCTTGGTCATCTTAAATGCAATAGAGAGGTGATAATCTATGTAATTAAAATTAAAAGAATAGTTATGTTAAAATCTTTGACATAAAAATTAAGCTAGGAATACTCCTTGAAATTGGCAAAAAAACGGCGTTGTGATGGCCATTATATTGATGCAAGAAATCATTGAGTCTTCAAGTTGTTGTGTATAGATGAATTAACACAAGGGCAGCAGAGCATGCTTTCACTTTACCTGTAAGGTTATGTATCTAACAACACATATAAAAGATTGTGTGTGACATGTATAAAAATGCATGCAAGCATGCAAGAATGTTTGCATGAAATGCATGGCCTACACCATTAGTGGCTAAGGGACTCTATCTCATATGCAATTCAATAGATGATCTTTATATGCCTTGTCTTCTTTCTAAACTCTCTCATTATCTTAGGGGAAAAATCCATCTTATTCTAGCTAAGAATAATCCACCATTTTTACAAATTGCATATAGCATTTGATGTCTCCAAGGACATAGAAATGGTGAAAGAAGTCTTTGTCATGTGAGGCATTCTCATCACTACCTTGGAATTAAACTCACATTAGCATGCATCTTTATGCATGCTATAGGTTTTCCTTGATGGGTTAACCATATGTTTACGTTTAATTTATGCATGCATTTATATTTACTTGCATCATATGGCAATAATAGTAATCATAATTAAACATGTAATGCAAGAACATGGATCTTAATTTAATCTCAAGGAGTGACATCTTGCATGCATCCAACTTCTATTAGCAGTCAACCTTTACCAGTTTTCTTGAAATTTTGAATGGGTTGGTTTAGCTAAGTTAAGCTTGTCATTTAGGCTTACCTACTTAAGTGAGTTGGGTTTTCTATTCGGGTTTACTGTTAGAAAGGATGGGAATGACATGTTGCAATATTCTTGTCATTTTTTGGGCCACCATTACTGGTTTAGGCAAAGATTTAATTATTTTCATTAATATATATTCTGCCCTTTTAAAACTCACTTTAGAAATCATGATGGATGTACCCAAAACATCTTTATTCCTGAGATTAAATAAAGACTTGTGTTTATTGGATCAATGTCTTGAAAATGGGCTATAACTATTGCCACGCATGATGTAATAGTACATTGCATACATAATAAAAGCTTATATTATTAATATTTTTGGATAAACATGTATGTATTTTAGAGATACACTTTACATTCATCAAAAAGTGGCTTATTACATCCTTTCCTACTGTAGGTATAGACCGCAAAAAGTCCTTCAATATCTCAGGATCTTTCTTCCCTAGAAAATACCTCTAGAGTTGGTGATGATGTGAAGCTTGTAAATGAAGCTTTAATTCTCCCCCTTCGGAATCCATGCTTGCTGGGTGTCAACCAAACTCTAAACAATATCTCTTAATGGATGGTAGTAATCCATTTTGTGCCCTGTGTGTTGGTAGTAAGCATAATACCAATTAGTTCTATGTCTAGGTTTCCTTTGGCTCATAACTGACTTTATTGGTATTGGATGCAACTTTTCTTGTCAACTAAAATGAATGAGGTACCAAGATAGTGGCTTACCCATGGTGGTATAATGGTTCCTCTTTGTTCATATGGTTAAAACTTCCGCAATCCCATTATTAATCATCTAAGTCTCCATTCTCTTGCTTTTTATTAGGATTCTGCATTTATGTACTTGTAACCTAAGCCTTTTTTTCCAAATATTCTCTCTCATCTTTAATGGTAATATCCTTGAGAGATTTCCAATCCTTTAAGCCTTTTATTTCCAATTTATCTCTTAGATAAGGACTGGCATTTTGAATTAGCAACCTAATCAGCAATCCTTAATTTTTGCTTCATCTCTATTACCTTATTGCTCTATTAGGTAAGGTACTCATGGAACACTTTCTTTGGTTTCTGATATAGCAACTCTAGATCCTTCAAGGTCACTTTTAGTCTTGTGCTACAGTCATATTGTTTTCATAATTCCTCTATTAAAAAATCCCAATCCTTTTTGTTCCTATGATCTAACCTATGGTACTAGTCAATGGCAAGACCTATCAAACTGAGGTAGAAATACTCAACCTTTTATTTCTTAGTTAAAGTCATCTCCTTCATGACTAGTGTGTATTGCTTTATGTAGGTAGATGGATTAGAAACACCATCAAATCGGGGCAAGTTCAGCATCCTAAATTGTTGAAGGAGCATGTATTTGCTTTCCAAATCCCTATCTTCTAGGCTAATTTGTTTACTAGCAGACATAACTCAAGCTAAGGCCTCTATCTTTTCTCCTATCTTTTTCAAAATTAGGTCTTCTATCCTGGGCACCTTACCTTTCTAAACCTAAGTCATCGCAGGCTCTTTTTCCTCTTTAAAGATGAGATCCTTCTTAAGAGCAACACCCTTATCTTTTCTCTACTCAATGGGCACACTTTTTGATGCAGGGACCCTAAACTTGGTGGCTAAAGGAGGTGTCACAGCAACACCTACAACATAGGTGCCCCAATAGTATTTAATTATTTATGTGCAATAGGAGGTGTTAAAGGTTGCTTTTCAACAAGCTGTACTAAAGTAGATATCATCTCAATTATCATAGCCCTCATCCTTTTTTTAAATTTATCAAATCTCTTATCTAACTCTTAACTATTAAAAGCTATTATCTGTGATGGATCTGCCATGACTATAGCTTCTGAAGTTGATTCAAAAATATTAAAAAAAAACTCAAATCTATCTCTAGCTATAATTTTTCTTCTGACCATCTTGGATGAAGCTTTCTAACAAAGGGATCATCGAGACCCCTAAACCACCTAGATATGTAATCCAGAATGGCTAAAAAAAGGTTAAAAGTTTAGAGTGATGCATGATACATGGACATACTAAGCATACACATGATATATGGCACACATGTGATGCATGAATATGAATATTAATGATACATGGCACGTAAGCAAGATATATACATTTTCTTGGCAAAGAGGATTAACATACTTGTTTTACATTATTATATTAATTATTCTTATTTGTTTGCACATAAAATGAAATGCATGCTCGCATATTATCATGTACATAAGATTTACATGCTTTAGTTTTCATTTACATTTTAGGTCATGATTTATGCAAGAAAAAAGTATACATAAGGTGATATGTATAAACATTAGAAAAAAATATATGTGCACAAAACATGCACATTTTGTTAGTTATTATTGTTAATTTACAATTTATTAGAAATGTCTGCATATATATACAACATGGACAACCATGTGCAAAAGAAAGCAAATAAATGCTTTCAACCTTATTGCTCCCATATAGGAGGTTATGTGATCCATTCTCTAGGTACGATTAGTCATGGATTACCGATGAACCTGATGAAAGCATTTGGTGCATGGTAAAAAATCAATAGCATAACCTCTCTTTTGAAAAGTGCATGCAAATGGATTTTGGCGATTATGTATTTAAACAATCCAATAAACTGAAATGCATCAACCAGGCCATGAAAGCCTTTGATGAGCAGACATCTAAGTTTATTGGGATACATTCAATACATAAAAGCCTATATCACAAGTAATGTGCTATGGTGTATGCCCGATAGTGGAAATATATATGTCATTACATGGATTTTAGTCTGGTGATACAACTTTAGGGCTACCCAAACGTGATTTCTACCAATGGGTCTAGCTCATCATGAGCATGATGACTGATTAGATCACCATTTGATATACCAAAAGGAATGAGGCTTAGACTGGTGACTATCCCTAATGTTTCATTACCTTAAATGAACATAAGATCATGCTTTAAAAATGCAGCGGGCAAAAAGACGGATGCCTAACTTAATTCTAAAGACCTAGCATGAATGCAATTCAATTTTTCAAAAAGAGATAAAATATTTTAATCTCTAAAGTCATTTATATTAAATTAAACAAAGGTACTTTTATAGTAAAATCTCATGATTCCTAGTGAAGTCACCACTGTGATGCATGCCGAACCCCATAGGCATCCGATTTGTTCTCAAAAACCCACCTTTAGGGTTCGAGATAGAATTAAGGTTCATTTGACTTGTGAAGGCTGGTCATTTTTGTAAAAGATAGGATTTTATTCCCATCTATTGTTGATGATCAATCTATAAGGGTATCTTTTAGGCACCATAAGGCAGGTATCACAGAGTTAGCACAAAATAAAATATTGAAAAAGTAAGTTCTAACCTCATGAGGCCAAAACTAGAGATGGTTTGGGACCTCACTCTTATTTATATCTTTGGTTAGTGTTATATAAATGAGTTTTAATGATTACTTTATTTTATTTCCTTTCTCACATGAGTTATTATGCTAAAAAATAGAAGTGCACTCGAGCATATTGGAAAGCTATAAAGTATGTATATCAAAAGATGTAAAAGCATGGAATGTATATTAAGAATAATTGTAAACATAAAATCATATATAAATCGAAGAATTAATTAAACTCATTTAGATAAGAATATTGGTCCTCGCATGCATATTTACACAAAAGGATTTTGTGTATATTTTGGATAAAAAAATGGGGATGTTTGATCCCACATGGCTTTTGAAAAAGAATTATGTTAATTATTTTTAAGGTTGAAATTCATTCGTA
The DNA here is from genome assembly GCA_037975025.1 of Excoecaria agallocha. NCBI lineage: Eukaryota > Viridiplantae > Streptophyta > Magnoliopsida > Malpighiales > Euphorbiaceae > Excoecaria > Excoecaria agallocha. The sequence continues at coordinate 60,405,605 of CM075809.1, forward strand.
TTTATAAAAAAAAATTGATTTACGAGTTATTTTGTGTGTAAAAATTGGGATATTAATTCCTTTTATTAAAGAAAAGTCCCATTGAAACTTGTATAAAATCACTTAGTGAAGTTTTAGTTAATCGTTCAAAAACCATTATTTGCAATAAATGAAGAAAGGTGAAAAATGACATACATAATACTAGTAAAACATGCATAAATCAATATATTAATTGATTTGGAAATATTGACTCCATCATGTATATTTTATAAAAGAATTTGTGTGAACTTTGGGATAAAAGTGGACATCGTTCCATTTTATGTGAAAATCTCAATTAATTAAGTAGAAAATATTTAAAGTGAATTTTTCTAATTATCGTGAAAAAAATTCATTTTACTAGCGATTACAATCGAATAAAAATTATTGAATAATAATACAAGCCCAAAGAATAAAATAAGGAATAAAAAATAAAGTAAATCCGAGTCTATATTCCTTCGCATGGTCTATCCCGACTCCAAATATACGGTGTATATATTAAAATATGGCATGAAAAATAATTAGTTAATAACGAATTAAATAAAGTTGTGGATAATAAAATAGAACAATTAAATAAATATATAATAAGATAAATTAATAAAGGAAATGAATATAAATAATATTGACAATGTAACAATATATTAAAAGTATATAAGTAATAGTAGCAATAATAAGATTGAAAATAACAATAATAGTAATATTAGTGATAATATTAATAATGACAATTATAAATATTATCATTAAAAATAATATCAACAACAACAACAACAACAACAACAACAACAACAACAACAATAATAATAATAATAATAATAATAATAATAATAATAATAATAATAATAATATGATTTAATTAAAATAAATTAAATATTGCACAAATATGTAAATAAGCTATTTGATAATTAAATTACAAATACTAATTATTTAAGCCAATAAAATAGACATAAATAAAATAGCTAGGGATGTGCAAAACCCAAATCGACCCAACTAACCCAACCCAAAATGACACATTCAGGTGAGGTTATTCGGGTTAGTAAAGTCAGGTCGGTTATGAGGATTTCATGAATTTTGAGTTGGGTTAAAACCTTCTAAAATCAATCCGATCGATAAACCGATTAACACATATATAAAAAGCCTTAAAAACCCCAATTGTGTTATTCTCTCTCTCCAAAAACAAATTCCTAATCTTCATAATTGATCTTTCCCTTCGCCCTTTTCTCTCTCACTATCATCAGTGAACGGTGTGTGCCGATCTGATCTCCCCCTCGCCTCGCTCTTAAGTCTCATCAATCATCATCTTGGCCTTTGACTTATTATTTCTCTTCCTCTGTAGAACAAAATGAGTGTCTTTTCCTTTAATCTCTACTAGTGCTTGTACTACTAAGATTTCAAGTTTTCTTTCCATTGTTCATTTTCCCCTTTTTTGGCCTAAGTAATCTTTTATATTTTTAGGGATTTCATAGGTAACTTAATCAAGAAGTGTGATCACGAAGGAAAAAAAATATTGAAGGGGAGGGTTGAAAGACGAAGAGAATGTTTCCTTTCAATTATGGCTTCTCCGACACTCTATTTTCAATGTTTTGTGAAGATATTTTCAATGAAAATCTTTACAAGGCCTTATATTTTATTCTTTTTTTTTCTCGTACTCTTATAGCTTAGATTATTATAATTTTTTTTTTTGCATTTTTTGGGTTTTTGTACTTTTACTTGCAAATTCATGAATATTATGTTCTTGCTTATGCCTCTATCAAGGAAACCTTTCCATGCCTTGCTATCTATTTCCATTTTCAAAACATAGGTTGGGCTTCCACTGGATTGACGACATGAAGCTTGGAGCTTTGCCTAACTTGAGCTTATCTTTATTTGTTTGTGGACATTTCCAAGTCAAAAATTGGGTTATTTTGGTTAATTGGATCGGACCCTAAAAAATTTCGGGTTAGTCAGGTGAAGATTTATTAGAAATTTTGGGTGTTATTCAGGTTGACCCAAGCCCTACCAATGCACACCCCTAAAAATAACATTAAATAAAAAACCAATAAACAATACTCTAAATTGAAAATAAAGTGATAAATTAATATAATTAATTAATTAGGAAAATAAAAATACAATGCTAAAAATAAATATTAGTAACAAATACAAGGATATCAACAATGTAATATTGATGAAATAACAAAATTATATATGAATATAATATTAATAAAATATATTAAAAATTAGATAAAAAATAATAAATTAACAAATATGCTAAACAATTAACAAATAAAAAATTAATAAATTAAACTAGCATATTAAATAAAGAATTAACAAATTAATAATAGTACAATTAATTAACAAATAAATAAACTAATATATTGAACTAATTAACAAGCAAATAATCAACAAATTAATATAATGAAACAATTAATTAATAAGCTAATGTAATAAATTAATTAACAAATAAAATGATTAACAAATTAATATATTTAACAATTAACTAACCAATAAATATAAAGGAAATTAACAAAATATTGACAAAGTTAAATTAATAAATCATATATTGAAAAACAATAAATAAAAAAATGGTTATTTACATGGTGAAATTGAATTAAACACTAGATTTATAGGTTTTGGGGATTCAGGAATATTATATTTAGTGTTGGTTCCATCAAAAAAACAAGAATTTGGTGCTCTATGGCTTTTTTCCATTTTTTTGTATTGTTTTGCAATTTTTTTTTTGTTTTTGTTAATTTTCCTGAGTTGTAGAAGAAGAAGAAGAAGAAGAAGAAGAAGAAGAAGAAGGAAGAGAGAGAGAGAGAACGTGTGTAAGAAGCTCAAAAATCCACCTTTTTGGATAATCATCCCCCTAAGAATATCCTAATTGGATTGGGATGAAATCAAAAATTTTTCCTATTTTCTCGTCCAAAATGCATATGACAGTGAGTTAGAGCCTTGACTCGTGAGTCAAAAGCATGACTTACAAGCAAGTTATGGCCTTGACTCGTGAGTCAAGCCCTTGAGTCACATTTTGTTTTCAACCAATTGAGCTAATTCAAAATATTTTCAAATTTTTAGGCTAGAAGATACCATTTTTTGATAAGATATATTGTTAATATTTGTTCGCCTATGTCTTAGTTTTTGCAATGAATCAAGAATCACTCAATTTTGGTTTGTATATTGAAATTCATGGCAAAAATACAGATGACTGCTCCTAGAAAATCTTCAAGGATAGAATTGATGTATAGATTTTAAAACATTACTACAAACAATGGGTTTAGAATTGAATCAACTCTTTCCATAAAATTGTTTTAAAATGAGTTTAGTTTCTATAAAAATTTGATTCACCCCAAAAAGAGCTCTATATAGGGAGTTATGCCCAAATTACTATTGAATTGTCTAGCTGCAAGGAGAGATTCAGGTAATCTATGTTCAAACCTAATTTTAAGAATTGTAAGGACTAAAATGGATTTGGATTTCTTCATCAAAGTTGTAGGTATATATCATAAAATTCAAATAGCCTCATAATCATCTAATTATGAGATCTGTAGGCTAAAATAAGGCTGTAACACTCAAGACTATTTCAAGTTTTGGAAATTGATTTCCTCATTTTGCCTTTTTTGAAAAAGATAAATGGGCAGAACCCGAAAAAAAAACGTTATTTTGAGAATATCACAAAACTCCGAAGAAAGTCTAGCACTTTAGTTACTTGTATATTTATGAGAAACTGTTTGCTCATTAGGTAATTCTGATTAGGAGCCGTCTCAAAATCCAATATCTACAGATTCACATTTTAGTTTTTATTGATTTTCAACCCTAACTGTGACCCTAAATACGACCGAAAATGAGTGATCTAAAAAAACTGAATTTGTACGACCGGACTCATTTAACATGTCCAAATTAAATATGGAATAGTTTTTTTTTTTACTAGCCGTTTTTGGAGAGAAATTCATTGTATTTGTATGTGAATAAAATTAACTCAAAAACTACCCATTGGCGAAGTCAGTTATTGAATCTATACAATCAAATCAAGTACAATATAAAAACAATATATCGATATTTTTAAAGATAGAAAAGAAAAGTAAGAAATATATGTTTATACACACAAGAAATGATTAAAAAAAAACTAATAATTACTACTAAACTAATAGTCTATTACTAATTAACTATTTTTATTTATTTTAATACTAATAAACTAATAATTAAATCAATTGTCCATTGAAGTTTAACAGCATTGCCTAAAACAGTACTAAAATTATATCAAATTGCCTATAAAAGTTTTTTGCCATGTCCTAATCACCCACGTAAAAAATCACTCTTGTTAAATTCTGAAATCACATCCAACTTACCAAATAAATTAAGGGGAATGCATATTTCTCATTTATGAGGTATTGTGATTCTCATTATTAAGCATTTGTTTTTTGTTTTTTGTTTTTAATATTATCAAAGGAAACCCACAGTGATTCTCTTAAACAATAATAAAATATTATGCGTATATAATGTTTCTTCTTTAATCTCCATATTTTAATTTTCCCTGATAGCACTTTTAATTGGAAATGCAAGGACAGTTTGGCAATAACTTCACCAAATAAGAACAGCAAATCGATCACGAGAGCCTAAAATAGAAGCAAAATCTGAAAACATTATATTGAAATCGTGTCCCTCCAAAATAAATAAATAATTGGTAAACTATACAATATCAGATTTTTCACCCCTCAGTTATATATATATATATAGACACACACACACACTGTCCATTAGACTGAAACTAACAAAACACCAGCACAACATTTTTTTTTTCATTAAAATCAATGGCAAAACAAAACCTTTTAGCCTTTGTTTATGTTGTTGTCTTCAAAATTTGTTACATATCTTCTTCTATCAAGAAGATTGCAGCAGTAGATGATTCAGTATATTCATTTATGGTTCAGTGCCTACAAAACAATACCAACCCAAAAGACAAAATCACAGACATTGTATTTTCTCAGACCAATTTATCTTACTCTTCAGTTCTCAATGCCTATATAAGAAATTCACGCATGAATACCTCAAAAACCCCCAAACCCGAAATAATTTTCACACCAAAGCAGATAACCCATGTCCAGGCTGCAGTTATTTGTTCCAAACAACCGGATTCCAACTCAAAATCCCTAGCGCCGGCCATGATTATGAAGGGATTTCTTATGTCTCCGACGTACCCATTTTTGTCCTTGACATGTCTAATCTTCCATCTGTGCTAGTTGATATTCCAACTAAATCGGCTTGGGTTCAGGCAGGGGAAACACTTGGTGAACTTTACTATGCAATTTGGGCGAAAAGTAAAGTTCATGGATACCCAGCTGGTGTTTGCCCTATTGTCGGCGTTGGCGGGCATATTAGTGGCGATGGGTACGGTAACATGTTAAGGAAATATGGGTTGGCTGTGGATAATGTTGTTGATGCCCAAATTGTTGATTTTAATGGTAAGCTTTTGGACAGAAAAACAATGGGTGAGGACCTTTTTTGGGCTATTAGAGGAGGAGGTGGTGGTGCAAGTTTTGGTGTTTTAATTGCTTATATGATCAAGCCTGTTCCTGTTCCTGAAACGGTTACTGTTTTTAGAGTAGAAAAATATCTTGAAGAAAATGCTACTGATATGGTTTATCAGTATCAATTAGTTGCTCCAAAGACAGATCCTGGTCTCTTCATGAGAATGTTATTGAAGCCTGTGACCTCAAAGATTGATAAAAGTAAAAAGACTATTAGGGCAACAGTTGTAGCTTTATTTCAAGGAAATGCTGATACCCTTGTAGGTTTAATGAACAAAGAATTCCCTCAGTTGGGTTTGAAGATGGAGACATTTACGGAAGTTAGTTGGATTCAGTCTGTCCTTTGGCGGGCAAATTATGATGCTAATTGAACTTCACCTGATGTTCTACTGGATAGAAATCCGGATTCTGTCAATTTCTTCAAGAGAAAATCAGATTATGTACAGGCTCCCCTATCTGTAAATAGGTTAAATTTGATCTGGCAAAAAATGATTGAATTAGGAAAAGTTGGGTTGGTTTTTAATGCATACGGTGGAAAAATGAATGAAATTGCTGCAACAAAAACACCTTTTCCACTTAGAGCAGGGAATTTGTATAAAGTTCAATATTCAGTGAATGGGGATGAACCAGGAAATTCTGCTGAAAGCAATTACTTGTCTCAGGCAAGAAAGCTTTACAGTTTTATGACTCGCTACGTATCGAAGAATCCAAGAAGCGCATTCTTGAACTATAGAGATCTTGATATTGGTGTTATGAGTACAGGCAAGAATAGCTATGAAGAAGGCAGTATTTATGTGGTTAAATATTTTAATGATAATTATGATAGATTAGTGAAAGTGAAGACAGCGGTTGATCCAGAAAACTTTTTTAGGAATGAACAAAGCATCCGTACTCTCCCAAAGAAATAGAATTAATTAATAAGTTTTAATTTAGCCGTATTATTATTTTGAACATGTAGTGTCAAATAAATAAATAAAAGTATGTTCAACATGTAAAATCTGGAATTGTAATTCCTGTTTTCACTATTAAATGAAATAAAAAATTGCATAGTGTTCTTATTGTGGATTAATTTGCTTATACTGTTTTTTATTTATTATTTTTGAAAATCAATTAGTTTAGTTTGTGGTGTCGGTGGATTAATGACGTTAGTGGGTTGATGTAGTTAGTGAACTAGTGAGTAGTAAAATTATAAGGTTAATGGTCTTAATTTATATTATGTGTAAAATTATAAATAGAAAAATGTAATTAACTTTTTGTGATAATAAATTTTATGCTTTTCATCTCAAAAATCCCAACATGGTTAAATGGGAATTCCTTAAAATGACAGCAAATATTCGCCCCCCATTTTCAACAGAAAAAATTATCAACCATATATGGGGGTTAATTTTACTGATGGTTACTAAAGTATTGCTATTGTAACGATGTGGTCACATAACTTCGATTTGTAACGAAAAAATCACTTAAGTATTATTTTGTAACATAAAAGTCAATTTGACCGAAATTTCGAAAATCAAACCATCGGAGTGTGTAATACACGCGTAAAAGAAAAATAAGTCAGCAAAAAGTGATGCATCAGCTGGTGAGTCACTGCCACGTGGCTTAACATTAAAAAAATAAAAAAAAATAAAAAAAAAGACAAACTTTGCATCCCAATCACTCGCCCCTTTCTTTCTCCTCTCCCCTTCTCTCCTGGCCCTATCTAGATCTAGAGCCTTTGTTGATCTCCAGGCGTCGCCTCACTCTCCTCGCTGCCTCTCTCTCCTCGCCCCATTTCTCTCCTCCAGATCTAGCGTCTCCATCTCTTTTTCGGGGTTTGATTTGGTTTCTCTAAGTTACTATCCCTCAGTTCTTCTTCTTTATGTAAAACTGTCCACTTCTCTTCCCAATAGCTTTATAACACCAAGTTTAGAGGAGCTTTTGGAGAAATTGAATCTATGGGAAGAGTATGACCTCTCACTACTATTGAATATTGATTCAAAAGTTTGACTCTGTCTCTGTTTTGCTGTAGATTCTTGTAGCACATTTTTTGTATTTTTTAGTTAGGCAAAATAATATCTGATAGTAGTAGCAAGATTTTCTGATTCAATTGAGAATTTTTTTGATTTCAGTTTTTATTATAAGCCTATTTAAAGGCCACCTTCTATTCAAAAATAATATGCAGCAGATACATTGCATTTTCTGCATTTCTCTTCTTCTATATTCTTGCTCTGTTTCTCCGTAAATTCAAACAACTACCATTGATTTACTATGGTTGTAAGCCCCAAAAAATGGGGAAGAGAATGATGAGAAATTGGCCCTCAATGCAAGAGCTTATAGAGACTTCGCCTTGCCAATAAGTTTTTTAAGATCTATACTCTCTGGAAAATTGAGCACTCTTTAGACACAAGTAGTGGCATTCTCGGGGGCAAGCAGTGAAGATCTCAAATATAGTATCATAGAAACTGCAATAGCTGAGATTAGTGCTCCCTGAGCTAATGTAAATACATAAAAGTTGGAGCCTAAATCACTTTCATTACCTGCATTTAATTTATTTTTATCTACTGCAAATGTTTCATCCCATACTATTAAGAGGTTTTGGTGTGAAAATTCTCGTTCAAATAAAACCCACAACCAGCGAAGCTCAAAATACTGAGGTTCAACACCAAGTTCAACAAGGTGGCTGTGTAAAGATGAATCAACAACACAAAGCAAGTGGAATAATGAAGCATAAGCTTCGATGATAGGAGGCAACCCAAAATAAGACCCACTTGCTATGGACGGTGAGAAAAAGTTTGTTATGGCAACTGCACCATTTACTGCATTCATTAAAGCATCAAACATACAGTATGCATCATGTTCCATAAATTTCTTAGATAAGACAATTCCAAGTTCACCTTCAGCCCTATAAGCATCACTCAGCAATACAAAACAAATAGTTTGATGTAATAAGCTTGAAAGTGGGCAAAGAGATGCTAGATCTAGAGGATACGAGGTAAGAAAGGGTGAGGAGAGAAATGGCACGAGGAAAGAGAGGTGGCGAAGAGAGTGAGGCGACGACTGGAGATCGACAAAGGCTCTAAATCTAGATGGGGCCAGGAGAGAGAAGGGGAGAGGAGAAAGAAAGGGGCAGGGTGATTGGGATGCAAAGTTTGGGTTTTTTTTATGTTATGCCACGTGGAAGTGACTCGCCAGCTGATGTGTCACTTTTTGCTGACCTGTTTTTCTTTTATACATATATTACATGCTCTGATGATCTAATTTTTGAAATTCTGATCAAATTGACTTTTATGTTACAAAATAATACTTAAGTGATTTTTTTCATTACAAATCAAAGTTATGTGATCACATCGTTGCAACAACAATATGTTAGTGACCATTGATTAAATTAACCCCTATATATGGCATATGAAAAAATATGACAGGTTTGCATATGATCAAGTAAATTTGACACAACAAAAACAATCTTCTTTTCGAAAATTGGATGAAAGTACTCCCAAGAAAATCAATGAAAAGTACATTGAAAGCTAAAGGCTTATGCATAATAAATGCACTAAGAATTAAAAAAAATTGCTTCAAAAGATGAATTTTGATGGGGCATTGGAAAGATGTGCACCAAAAAAGACAATAAAATATGTATGATTTAGAATCAAAAAAAATGATTAAATGCGTAAGATTTTGAATTAAGAAACAATATATATTTGGTGAAAATTGATTCAAAATCAATGTTCCAATTAATTAACCGGCAGTCTTTATTTTTCTAAGTATTACTCAAATTATTAGTTAATTTTCTACATTTATAATGTTTTTCTATTGCAATTTAGAATTAATTAGGGTGTGCTTAGTTGGGATAGGGGATTAGCAAAATTAGATTTTTAAAGAAAAAATAGGCCAAAATTGGTAAAAATTTAGCAAACTAGTGCTTCAACAAAATTTTTAGAAATTGATGTGTTAGAAATCGACAGTTGGACTACCAGAGTCTGCCAAAGTAGGGCACGCACGGATTAAAAAAAGCAGTGTCAGAAATCAATGCATATGGTGCTGGTCTTTGATATTAATTATTTTTTTAAAATTTATATCGCAGGCTCACAGGTTTTACAGTGGATACTATTATACCACAATAAAACCTATGGATCATATAGCTGTAAGTAACAGGCCTATCATTTTTTCCCTTTAAAACCACTTCACTCCTTTCATTTAACATACTCTCTCATCACAATTTCTTCACATTCTTTCATTCTCAATTTTATCAACATTTTCATTCTTCTCTTCCTTTCCACTTCTATGATTTTTCCTTTCCATTCGTATACAATTTAATTCTAGTTAAAGCAATTTTTGTTCAAGTTATTTTGAAAAAAAATTGTTCAAAATTAAAGAAAACATAATATTATGTGCTGTCATTTTTGACACTTAATATTTTTTTAAAAGGACTCATGTTGCAGGCTACATGTTTTATAGTGGGTATTGTTGCACTACAATAAATCCGTGAATCCTATAGCTATAGGTAATGGGTCTATAATTTTTTTTTTCTTTTTTCCCTTTAAAACCACTTCACTCCTTTCATTTAAAACTCTTTCATCACACTCTTCCATTCTAAAATTTATCAACATTTCCATTCCACTCTTCCTTTCAATTTCTATACAATTTGATTCTAATTAAAGAAAATTTTGTTCAAGTTATTTTGATAGAATTTGTCTGAAAGTTAAGGAAAATGTAATATATTTTATGTTCATATGGTATAATTTAATTTTGTTAAACAAAATGTATTAAATAATGTTAATTAGATGATTGATAATAGAGACAAAGAGACTATATTAATTGTGAATGAAAGAAATGTATTGTCATAGTTCATATTATGCAATAGTAATTTAGTTAAATTTTGGTGCAAAGTTTGAGGCTCTAACACGGTGTCAAGGTGTTTATAGTTTGGAAACGATAGATACATGTCATATTAGAGACTTTAAGGCTCAAAATCAAATGTATTTGCCTTATTTTCTAGTTTTAAAGGTAGAGATGGTGCATGTGATGATACTTTAAGAGTTGGAGATAATGTTGTGAATAAGGGTTAATTTCTCTAAATTATGATCTAGGTGACGATGATGAAGAAATAGACTTAAATGATGCTAGCCTAGAAATCGCTCTTAAAAGAGATGATCCATTTGTTCCAAGTAGTTCCATCCACGTGACAGAAGGCCCTCAGAATTTGAACGTGCATGAGGTTTGAAACCACGTTGGTGGACAATCTAATATTTCACAATTTCACTTTCCATCTGTACACCACACATCTGTTAATTTTGTTAAAACTAAGATTAACATGTCTAATGAATAACTAAAGCTAAAATGTGGTTTTCACATCCAATGATGAAGTCAAAGTATGTATAAAGAAATTTTCAATTCAAAATAATATCTCGTATAAAGTTGTTGAGCTGAAGCCCTCTTACTATGTAGTTTGCCGCATGCATGCAAATATAGGTTGATCATAGAGACTATAAGCTATGAAAAAAAATGAATTCACCTTATTAGATTATTAGTGTGTACAATGAACTCTATAATTGTACTGCATCACTAGTATCCCATCATAATAGGCAATTAACAAATAATTTGTTATTGAATATTGGCGATGGTTAGTGTTGCTTCTAATTTCAAAGTTAGTGTTATAATGGCTAACATTAAGAATCGTTTCAACTATGATGTAACGTACAGTAAGACTTGGTATGCAAAGACTAAGGCATTGGAAGAGATCTTCGGTAATTATGATGCTTCAAGCAAAATGTTTTTAGGATACCTGAAAGCTATGAAGATATACAATCCCAAAATGGTTTATAACTTTATTGTTGAAGGTAGTCTATAGCCATATTACAAGCAATTAAAAGGCATTTCTGGGTATTTAAGTAATATATAAATAGACTACCTCATTATAAGTTGGTATTGATGATTGATAAAATGTTTATAATAGGAAAGTTCCATCAAACTCTATCTATTGCAAGTGTTGTTGATGATAATGATTTGAGTACTCGATAAATGAAAGTGAGAATAAGTTTAGTTGGGATTGGTTTATGACATGCAATAAGTCATATGTCACTAAATAATTAGATGTAACTGTTATTAATGACTAGTATATAGATATTATTACATTATTTAATGATGATAGCAGTGGTTGGAAGGAGCCATTATCTTACCATCGTTATAATCTCTAACATTTTTCAGTAACTATAACAATGCATATAGAAATTATAAAATCAAGGACATGTTATATAAGATTCGTATGTCACTAATCATCATTTATATGAATTTCGTATTGGTCCATGTATTAAATCTTTAAACCTTTATTAATATGCCTAAACCCTTACTTACAGGTAACAACTTCCAATCGTGTAAGTTTACAAAATGAATAGAAGAGATTAAGGAGCTTAGTGTGGATTCATATAATTAGGCCATGTAAAACCCTTTGGATAAGTAGACATTATCATAGGATAATGGTCATAGATATGGCCATGCTATAACAAATATTTTTAAGAGTGTAAATAGTGCTTTTAAAATGTACGAGGATGATGTCGATTTGTTATATAGTTAAACACATATTTGTAAGGCTTGTGAAAATTTTTGACAATAAAAGTTGCATATATTAATTTTAGATAACAACTAGGAATACAAACACATCAAATTGTATGGATAAGATGGCAAAGTTTTCTTAGAGAGCTAGTGGGCATAGAATTGAAAGTTTTTTTTATCAACAAATAGAACTTTTATGATTAAGATAAAAAATCAAAAAGCAAATGAAAAGGAAAATATAATAAGCTATTAGTTTGGATTTCCATGATTATGAATATTGAAAGTTTCAAGGTTCTAAAAATGGTATGATCACATGATATAGCCATCTATGTACATGTGCAAGTTGACATGTGCCATAAATTATCGGAGGTTTTGAGTTATTACAAGTTATTTTCCAACCCTTTGAACACTATGATTACTGGCTTTCATATATTGGACCACCTCTAGTTCCTAACCTAGAGCTTAAAAAGAGAAAAGGCATGCTACGAACATCAACATATTGAAATGAAATGGACAGTAAAGACTATAGCAAGCCTAACCATTGCACATTTGGTTAAAATAAGAGGCATAACAAAAAGACATGCCTAAACTTGGCTAGACCATTTAATTATACTCAATCACCATGAATTTGTAGTTTTTAGTTCTTTAAAATGTCATGATATTGCATCTTTTTAATATCTATGACCATTTAAAATTTATCATATAAATAGGAGACTCTATAAATTTGTTTGAGCTAGTATGTTGTTTTATTTATTTATTCCTGATTTTTGACATTTGTTGATTATTGCTTAACTATGGTAGTGACATGCCTTAAAGCCTATATGTAATAGGGCTATTATCTATGTGTAAAATATTCTATATAAATAATAATAAGGCATTCATACATTTTTTAGTGCTTTTATATATTAAAATTTGCATGCATATAACTTAAACTACATAATGCATTCATTGGAATATAAACACGGTATAAAGGTAATCATGAGAGTTATATGAGATCGATACCTAGTATATGCAAATGTTAATATTATCCCTAGTCATAGTATTAACAAGATAAGACATGTTAATATGGATAAACTAGTATATGTTATACTTCTTGAATGATTTAAGCAAATAGTTCTCATTAGTTGTGTAATCAAAGTTAACATATGAATTATTGTTAGAATAACAAATGCATAGAGACCTACCATGAGAAACTTCATGTGGATACTAATACTATATCAGTGTAGTGTCTCATCATATAAGTTGTGCAAGTATCCTTAGACTAAAGATCACTAAGGTATCTCGGCTAATATGTGTTATACTTTGATTTCTTAAAAGGGTATACGCAGCTCGGTGATTGGGTATAACATCAACTACTTGGAAGTAGTTGAGTGACAATAAAGGATTCAACATCTTGATTATATTAGGGAGTTCTACCTCAAAAATTTATATACATCTTTGTTCAGAAAACCTTGGCTAATGTGGAATGAGATTCACAAAGGCATTTTAGGAATAAAAATAAAATTATGATATAGAATAATTTTATGAGATGGGTTGATACATTTCCATATTTAATTCATGAATGAGATTAGAAGAATGGTGAAAAGGGTGATTACATGAAAATTTTATATAGAAGGGCAAAAGTGGAAACCATTGAATTCCTATAATTTGGGTAGTCGTGATATTTGACTAGAAGTCCCTTATAACTTTTATAATAATCTATAGAGAGTATCAATTGATAATTGATATTATTGTTTAAAAGAGTTTAAGATTCCTAGAGTCATTAGGACTTTTAGAGTCACAGTTCGATTAGGACTTTTAAAGTCACAATTCAATTAGCTAAGAGTCTTACAATCACAAATCGATTAGGATTCTTAAAGTCTTAATTCAATTAGAAATCTTAAAGTCCTAATTTGATTAGAAATCTTAAAGTCTCATTTTAATTATAACTCTTAGAGTCCAAGTTCGATTACAACTCTTTGTTACATATTATACCGACAACATGCACAAGAAATGCAAATGGTCATGCACATATAAGAATTAAGGTCTGAGATTAAAAGAAATTTATAAATATGACATGGGATGCCATGAAAACTTATTTAATAATAGAAAATATATGATTTGAGAAGAGGAGAAAAAGTTCTTTTCACAGAAAAGGCCTAAAAGGATTAATCTACACATAAAGCCTATTTGAGCTAGAGAATTTTTCTCTAGATACCATTTGGAATTGGATTCAACTAAAAATTAATATGAGAATTTATTGATATTTTATATTGCTTTGATTAAATTTTTAATAAATTTTGATCCCATTCAAATAAACAGGTCTAGTTTTATATATATATATATATATATATATATATATATATATAGAGAGAGAGAGAGAGAGAGAGAAAGAGTCTTGTAATAGGATATACATTAAATAAAATACATACAAAGACATTATATACAAGTGAATGACTCTATCACAACAAAAAAATAGGGATTTAGCAATGGCGAATTTCGTCGCTAATTGATGAATCTCCATCACTAGTTAAATTTAGTGATTAAACGACCAATTGTCGCTATTTTTCTATCGCTGGCATTTTTTATGACTAAAATTAAAAATAGTTGCTAATAATAGCGATAAAAAATTCCATCACTACAATAAGAATTTCGTTGCTTTTTAACCCCTAAAATAAGTCGCCCTTAGAACAAAAAAATTAGCGATAGAATATGCATCGTTAAATTCTACCATTAGTCGCCAAAACACTTTCATTTTTATGTTAGCGACAAATTTTAGTCACTATTCCGTTGCTAATTATATTGTAGAATTAATTTTATTATTATTATTATTATTATTATTATTATTATTATTATTATTATTAGTAGTAGTAGTAGTAGTAGTAGTAGTAGTAGTAGTAGTAGTAGCAGTAGTAGTAGCAGCAGCAGCAGCAGTAGTAGTAGTATAACATCCATAATTTAATTTATATAAATAAAAATTCTTCAATATTATTAATTTAAAAAATATAATATCAAAGAAGTATATTAAAATATATAGTACTTTAAAAGTACTTTGAAAAAAAAATAATTCAAACTAAACATTGATGGTAACAAATTTTTATACAATGTGCTATCAAAAAAAAACTTTGCAGTCTTCATCGTTCCTCAAAAATAGCAACCAAAACACTTACCTTCTTGTTCTTATTGTACCCATTGAAAATCTAACTATTCCACTAGACTTGAATTCATCATAACTAATCAGAGGCATGTATTTTTTCCCTTTCTACCATTACAAAGAGATAACAAGTAAAAAGACAACACTACTTAGCACATCAAATACATGCTAGTTTATTGCATAAAAAGGTATATGTGCTTGTTCTCATATTCAAGATTTTATAAATACAAATGCAATGACAAACATGCAATACTTTCTTAAAGAATAGGGTATAATTATTAACTTTATTGTGCCACAATAAATGCTGATAAAACAATTATCGTTCAACTTATAGTCAAATCCATATCCAAAGGTAGGCTTATACAAAAATCCAAAGCCTATAGGAGATGCAAAGAGGCAAAAAAAAATCTGATGATAGCTTATGACCAATTAAAATGACAGCTAAAAGATGAAATCTAATGATGAAAGGAAAAGTTACATAGATCTCAATAATAATTTGAAAGTTTCCAAACTGTAATCTGCTTTAGAAATAACATGCTGCCTAAAGCTGCATAAAAAGTAAATTTGTTACAGCTCACTTCTTACAAAATACTTTCAAAATAACATGCTCATGGGTATTTTTACTAACTTTTTCAAAAAAAAAAGCAAATATACTTCACTCCCTACGTTGAAATATTAATCACCTCATTAATTCATTGCCAAAAAGAGGGAAAGGGGCAAATTTATAAATGTAGGGTTATTACTAAAAGTTCAAGGTAGTGACCAATTGCAAGACTCCACTCTCTCCATATTCAAAAAATTCGGCTTTACCTTGATCTAGACAACATGACCATCCCCTCCTAACCCTCACTTATCTATCCTAATACCTTGGAAGCTGGACTTTAATCATGGTGTTATTCCTCACAGACTCATATGCATACATGTTTTATGTTCTAATTCCGCTGAACTTACATAAATTATAAAGCAAGTAATAAGAAATACCCAAAACTTTTACAAGAAAAAGTAGAAAAAATTTAAACTACATCAAATCAAAATTGCAATGTTACCTAGCCAATCAAAAACAATTGCATGATAGTTTATAGATAGTACAAGTAGAACTTTGCTATAAAAGTATGCCTATAATAGAATTAACTTCTTATATCAAACCTACATGCCATAATTTATCGATAATATAATATTAGCATTGCTCTATGAAGTTAATAACAAAAAAAAGATTCTGCTTCGAGAAAAATATGATAATATTTACCCAAATAGAATGAACAAGTAGCCAACAAATGAAGTAGATATGATCAAAACAACCCGGCTATCAGTTCCATAAGGCAATGCATGTTTGGATATGGTAACTCATAGGATCACATAAAAATAAATAAATAAATAAATTTGATACTATGATCTAAATTGTAGTCTTGCTGGGATAGAAAAAATTACATGTTAGACAACAATAATCTTAGCACAATACAGTAAGTGCTTATTTTCTGCAAATAAATAAAAAATAGTTATGATTTTGTATGTATTGAATTTCATGATTTGTTAATTAAGTACGAACGATAAGACCTTACAAAATAATATTTCCACACTTTAACATCTAATATTGACTGCTAAAGGAAAAATTGATTAAGAATATGAAGCTTAAACAATGAACAAAGTGCCTAAGTAATCTTGCATTCTATTTCCTGAAGGACAAGTAACATAATACAGAATATCATATTAACAGCAAGCTAAATTGGCACCATATTTTGTAGTTTTCAAAACAGACTAAAATGACATCACCAAATGGAAAAGAGAACTACTCATTCTAGTAAATAGAAACACATCTCTTCTCAAAGATTATAGAATACCAAAAACCCATTTCTATAAAATTTTATACGCAATAAAATGTGACATAAAGATCTACCATCAATGAGGCAAAAGGTTTCAATTATAGTCCTAGTACTTTAATTTAGGGATGAGTATAGACCGGTCAACCTGTCCATTTGCAAAAAAAATTAGCCAGTCCATATTCATCAGTTTTTTAAAAAGACTAACCATTAACCAGTAAATTGCAATCGGTTAACCAGTCCATCAGTTTTCATTTTTTAGACTAGTTAACTAATTTTTTTTTCGGTTAACCACTACAATTATAAAATGCAATTAACTGAATACAAACTGAATAAATTGTATCTGCATTCAATTCTAATAATTGTAATTACTTTTCCCAAAAATAATACATTACATTCACTTTTATCCATATTTAATTTGATATTTATCGAATATATGAAGCAAAAAAGCAAAAAAAAGATAACAATGATGACTTAATTACCTTTTTATAAGCCCAATATGGCTTGAGGTTAAAATGACTTAGATTTAACTTAAATGACTTCAAATATCTTACTTTTATGAAGGTTAATTTTGTCTTAAAAATAGTAAAAAATATACATTTACATTATTGTCCCCATTTGAGTGAGTCAATTTGAGCAACTTATCTTTTTTCGTATTGTAAATAGAGTTGGAATGAATTTATTTATTAAAGGGAAAAAATTAACAGCTCAAATTGAGTGACTCAAATAGGGATAATAATGTAAATATGCATTTTTTTAATTTTATTTAGCACAAAACTTATCTTTATAAAAGTAAAATAGTTAAAGTTATTTAAGCCATTTTAAGCTCAAGCCACGTTGGGCTTATAAAAAGGTGATTAAGTTACACTCACTCCTCTCTTCACGTGGGTCCCACGAAAGTAAAGCTGTTCACTGCTGAATTAAAATTTTAATATATAATTGTTGATTTTTTTGTCCAAAATAAATACTATAGATTCTGTTTTTAAAAGTGAATACACTTTATTAATTTTAAATCTATGTAATATAATTAATTTGCTATGTAATACATTATACACTTATTGATTTTGATATGAAGTACTCCGCTTTAAACTAGAAATAGAATTTCACATAATTACAAGTAAAAGAAGAAGAAGAAAAAGAATAAGAAGAAAAAGAATAAGAAGACTAACATTAATGGCCATCACTTTAGTGCTGCGGTATTGAATTGCAGACCATGGGCACACATCAAGATTGCCGATGCCGATATGAGAGATGTGAGGGTCAGGCAAGGATAAGACGTTGGATAGAGAATGTAAAGGATAAGAAAATATCGCTTAACATTCCAAAATAGTCTATGGGCATATATGTAATTTAAAAGCCCACAACTTTGTTTGTCAGTGATCGATTTACAGCAACCTTGATGGCAGAGGCAGGGTGGATGACAAAGGAAGGAGAAAATGAGAGATATAGAAACGATAGAGAAAGAGTAATGAGGGAGGGGAGACAAAAAGTAACTTTGATACCTAGGGTTAACATTTTAAAAATATCAAAATGTCCCTTCCAATTTTCATCATTTTATCTTTATATTTAAGGATGGTTTGGTAAATATATATAATTACAATTTCTAATAATTTAATATTTCATCAAAATTTTAATAAAATAAAAATAAATTACAAAATTTTTCATAATTATTTTAAATAAAATACTAAATTTTATATTATTATTTTTTAAATATTTATTTAATGAATATTCATAATTTAATTATATAAAAATTGCAATAATTAATTAATTAATTAATTATTATTATTATTATTATTATTATTATTATTATTATTATTATTATTATTATTATTATTGTAAATTTTCTAAATAAATAGTATATATTTTGTGACAATTAACAAAAAGTATTATCTTTTAAAAATAATTATAATATATAATATTTAAAGTTCATATAATACTTTACGATTAATAATATATAAAAACTCTTGCTATAAAATTTATAATTTTTTAATATAAACTAAAAAATAGAAATTATATAATTTTTAAAGAAAAAATACAAAAACCTAAAATGGTTTTCCCCAAATAAAATGTACACTTTAAAATTTTTTTTAATAGCGACCACATTTTCTATCGCTAAAATTTTAGCAAAAAAGTGCCAAAAAAATCCTGCCAAACATTGCGACTAAATATTCCATCGCCAATCCGTCACAATAATTACCATTGGATTAGCGACTACAATACCGTCGCTATATGACAACATATCAACAAAATAAAGTGAAAAAATTAGCAACGAAATTTTCATCGCAAAAAAATAGTGCAAATGTTGCTGCCATAATACAGCAACTGGATTCTTTCTTTCCATCGCTATTTAGTCGCTAAAAACCTTTAATTGGTGGAAAAACTATTTTTCACGACTGATTATTTATTTGGTCACTATTCCATAGCAAAATTATGATTGTTTTTCTTTCGATGCTAATTTCCTATTTTTTTGTAGTGTATATATTTCTTTGTAATATATCATAAGTATATGTTATGCATGCAAGAATATGCATCACAAACTTTATGATCATGATAGTATATACTTGATTAAGTTGAGGAATTAAATGATTGAGATTATGGTAAAGATAAAAGGAAACTATTATATTTGCCTACGTCTATTTTTAGATTATGAATAGATAGGCATACCTATAAGGTTATATTGTAGCTACCATAGTCTTGATCTTGTTTGTGTCATATAGTTGACCCCATTTGGATCCGTACGACTTGTTCACATGTTTAACCTCATTTGGATCTATATGATTGATACCTATTGGTATACCTATTTGTATATCCAGGTAATACAGTGTCATCTATTATCCATACCCTTTGGGAAATGCAGGCCTACTACAACAAGTATTTAAAATATTGTTATGAGAAATATTACGATAATGATATGAAAAGCATGGGACTTAAATTAATTGACGTTTTCACATGTATATATGTTTTGAAATGGTGAATTTTGTAACACCCTAAACCCGATCTAGCAGTCAAACCGGTGAAGGATGTCACAAATCGGTCTATGATCTACATACCACTAAATCAACATAAATTATGCTTAAATCATCAAACTTCTAAATTCTTTACTATTAATTTAAAAAAAATTGGCAGAATCTCCCTTAAATATTAAAAACATCATGTAGAAAAAGAAATAAACACTTCTAATATTATCCAACTATCTCATCACAACACCAAGCAAACTCCAACACAAGTATTCCAATCCACCTTAGTCAATACTTAAGCTGATATACTTGTCACTATATTACTATATCAAAACAAGAATATTTTTTTCTCTATGATGTTTATACAAAATATTATCACATGTCTGTGCTAATATCACAATATTGAATCTCAACTAGATACTTACAAAAATAAACTTAAATCATTTCAATATTAATACCTATGTGCATGCCAAATAACAAAATACATAAATAGCGTAATCAACTTGTTTTGTAACCATGATCACCCATAGCTCCAACTGCAGCAACTTATGAGGGTTCCTTCATTTGTGTCGAGGATACTGAACATCAGATCAACCTACGCGCGGAGAAAACTACGCACTAAGTTATATGCTTAGTGATGACTACCAAATTTACTTCTCAGATGATATATTATGCAATGTATTTAATATTTTCATGCACACTTGCCAATTTATAAGACACATAAAGATTGTAAGTTCCAGGTTATGATACATACAAACATCAAGCAGTTAGAAGAGTATTACTTCATTTACAATTTCATACTCAACAAACTATTTATTAACTACTTTCACCTTTATCTAATTTATAATCAATAAGGCATAATTTCATAATAATATTTAATTATTTTTATCTCATTTCATAAGTTATTTTATTATATATTCTACTAAAATTTAGATCAAAATATATGCATGTATACCACACTTTAACAAATACTTATTTTCAGTGTAAACATCATAATATATATAAAATTTCATACATCTGGTTTGCAGATCACATATATTGCTGCCATAGGTAACACTTCCTGGTTTAGTTTTATAGAATTATCAGAAACAACTGAACAAGTTTTCTTAACTTACACCCATACATGTATTTATTTGTATGTTTATTTCTCATATCTTTTAATGCTCAAGTAAGCTAAATAGTTGATTTGAGTGCCAATCCGTAATGTCACATTGATACCTCATATGATCTAAAAGTCTTAATATTTACCTAAGTCCTCATTTACAACGTTCACATATTCGTTACATTATATATCATAAGGCATTTTCATAATTTACTTTAAAATTCATACTACACTTGTCACTTCCTAACATTAAGAAGTTTGTAATTATATTTATACTTAACATTATTATTCAATCTGTGACTTATGATGCTTTACTAAATTACCTTATCTCATTTCTCACTTTATTTCACTTTTACTTGTATTTATAACATTTTTAATATTGTAATTACCCCTTTTTTTACTTCGTTTATACAAATAATTTACGATTACACCCCTAGTTGTCAACAGTAAGATACCACAAACCGGATAAGCGAATGAGAAAATCCAGTGTGTGGGAGGGATCACACCACTTGAGTATGATGCTACTCCCTAGTATATCAGTAAATGAGCTATCTAACAGTAAAATCTTACTTTCTCAGTACAATAGTAGTATAGTATATAGAACACCGCGGGGTAAGTGTCCCTATGGTTAGCCATACTATCCTATAGATCTAGATCACCCACTGAACACTAAAGGCATTAAAATTATTATATTTTCACATCTTAATTATTTTGATCACAATATATTAATTACTCACTTTATGTCATAATTTATTTTCTTATGAGCTTGATATCTAATAATACTTCACATTTTTGCAATTATGTAATTATACCAGATATATTTACATATGTGTTAAGTGTCCTCAATTTAACATTTGTATAATACATACCATCACTATTTAACAATTCCATTTCTTCATGACTGTTTCTTTATTTCACTTCAATATTGTTTGTTGTCATAGCCTTATAATGCTACACTTAATATATCATCCAATTTATGGATTTCTCATCTATCATACGGTTTAAGTCATGCATGAAGTAAAGATTCTTAATCATATTATACACTAATCATATCATTAATTATACAATCATTCTACTTTAATATTGTTTGCTGGAAAATTTTTATCCGCTTGCCTCAAATTTTAATTCTAGTTTGGTTCCCCAATGTAGATGTAGATATATTTATTAGTATAAAAATAAGTCCCAAGTCATAAATGTTACTAGCCACAGTTTTACTAAAACTCAAGTTGTGTATATCACACTTTTAGGAACAAAATTAACTAGATACTTAGTTTCCTAAAGCCAGGCCATAACAAGCAAAACTAAATCAATAGAATTCAATTCCAGACACATAAATGCATTTTGATAACTTCATTAAGAGGAAAGTTTAACTCTTATGTCTGTACAACCAACTTAGCTTAAATGACCTTCCTTAATAACTTAAATCAAATATTATAAATTCTCATTTATAATCAACCAATTAAAGCAACTCACAACAATCAATTACCTAACATTGTAGCTATAAAGATTTATCGTTACAAAAATAAAGCTTATACATAAATCACACTGTAACAAGTTTAACATGCTTAAATTTTTAATTTTATTTTATTAACATCATTAAGGTCTTCTAATGCATCTAAAGCATCCACATCTCTATGACTTTATTTCTAGTGAAATAAGAACACATATACAATTGACAGTAAATCCTATAAGTGACTTTCTCAACCAAAAAAGATCAATAGTAAGCACAATAATCATATATCAGTATTTAATTAACAATTCAATCACCTTTATATGTCAACGGATACACCATATGATTTAAAACACATAAAACAAACAATTTGATTCTAATGGAAATTCCTAATAGAAAATTTCAAGATTTATTTAGCTGAGTTAATCAGAAATAAATTTGATAGTCACGTACCTATTTCTTGTAATTTTTCTCATTTTCATCAACCATCTCGCTCGTCAGAGGCCCACCGGAGGCTCGTCAAAACTTCATTGGTGTTGCCTTGATGCTGCCATGATGGAGGCCAGAACTCTAAGGACGCATTTTTGGTGATCACTTGCTCCACCTCCATTAGATTTTGCTAAAATTCCCCAAAAATAGCCGATGACTTCTCCTCTTTGATAAACCGATCGCCTATGTATGAGGGGCGATAAAGGGCACCAAAAGTTCACCTCGTCGCTAGGAGTCATCCAGTGGTGATGGTGTAACCATCTGCCGCCACGCATCGTCAGAGAGGAGGGAGGAATTTACGTCTTGGCAAGAGAAAATGAGTAGGAAAAATAAGCATTATCCATCATGGTTGGTGGCGGGACAGACGTTCAAGGAGCGACATAGATGAGATGACCACCGACGACTCGTGATGCCACCGAACGATGGGAGGAATTGGCCCGACCTCCTCCCTATGTTCTTCCTCACCTTCTCCTGTTTCTTATTTCTTTTTAAAAATTTTTGTAACCATTATTTTTGTTTAGACATTTCCAATGACTTCAAGAAAACTTCCCCCCAAAATATCATTGTTCTCTTTTATTATTATTACTATTATTATTATTATTATTATTATTATTATTATTATTATTATTATTATTATTATTATTATTATTATATACATTTATTTACTTTAATTCCTTATTTATTACTAAAATGTATTTTAGTTTAAATTATAAAATCGAAATTTTAAAGACAATATTCACTAATGTTATATCAAATTCTAAATAAATTGACCATAGTAAATCGGTATCAAAAGTATTATTCACCAACTATTAATCGACCTGAGTTTTGGGGTGTTGCAAATTTGTAATTGGATATTTGTTCCACTTCAACATAAACTTATAGTATTACTACATGTAAATATATTTGAAGGTAAATATGATTATATGATGTATGTACAATCGAAATTATGCATTATATACGAAATTTGATGCAATATGTGAAGAGTGTTATTAAGCATGTATACTCTTTTGATCGTGTGTTACATATTTTATACTTGTGGTTTATGCTATGTTCCATAAATTATCTTGTAAATAACCTACCTTGATGCATGTAAAGTTAACATCTTAAAATGTCATAAAGAACCATAATTATACAATGAACTAGAAAATAGTAATAATAAAATAAGAGTAAAATAGTGATTTAAATGAATAAAGTTCATAAAAAAGGTAATGAATATAGTTTGTATTAAAATAAGCTAATATAATATTTATGCACATTCGGTGAGCTTCAATGTAAAAATTTAAATAAGAAACACATATCTATATTTATTTCAAATCTACTAATTACACATTCATAATTAATATATGGTTAGACGTAATTTGGCAGTAATGAACTTATAAGATCTAATTGGCATAAATTAATGATTCGAGATAAATAAAGTGTATAAAACCTATAATCGGGACATTTGAAATTTGTTTCAACTTATTATTTACACAATGTTATATCTATATAATGTTACACACACATTTTTGATAAATGATATCATTATATATGTATACATTTAATTGCATGCTCATTTTTGTGTGTTAATAATGACTTCTTTGAGAGGTCATAATCATGCTTCAGTTCCCTACTAAGCTAATTAGTTTATCATGGGTTTTTATCCCTATAGGTTGAGGTCAAAGGAGCCGATATCAAGGATAATCTACAACTCTGAAGGCTAACACAAGAATAGGATTTTGTGTTCTAGGGTTTAAGTTTCGTAATTTTATTTAGATAAATATGTAAAAAATTTTATAAGATATGTAAATTAATGGCTATGAATATGTTTTAAACGTGCAAAATGATGATATAATTTCATTGTATTGATGCATGAGTAATTTCAAGTAAAAACCAAAATAGTAAATAATATTTAAAAGCTTGTAAATGTTTATCTAGTAGTGTGACAATAATGAATAACATGCCTAAAGAAAGTATAATACATGAATAATTGATTAAATTTCTAAGTAAACATGTTTTCTAGTACAATGGGTAAATGTTAGATATTAAGGTGTTACAAGAAGGTTGAGACTTGCTATACCAAAGATCCAGATGTTCAAAATTCTTATTTTAATGAGAGTATTTCTGACTCTAGTGGGAGTATGGATCTTGATCCTAATAAAAGCATTATAAATTATAATGAATATATAAGCTATGTTTATCAAGATAAAAAAACTGTGAAAATCTAAAAGGAAAAATGTTATGTGTTGATGATTTGAGATCGAAGGCTTGAACAAGGCCCTTTTGGTTACTGATACCTTGTAATATAGCATAGTTATGTTACATTTTTCTTAAATTTTATGCATATGTATGTTTAATTTTATTATGTTATAGTTCACTTTTGGGTTCTTTTGTATTTATTTAAATATGTGTTTTAAAGTGCAATTGGATGTTTTGCCTTGAAGGATTGCAGTTTAAAGAACAAAAGGGAAGTTTGGTAGATATGCCAACTTGTTATAGAGCCCCACCATCCCAATTGTGACTTATTGTGCCAAGTCAAAATAGAAGAATTCTAGTGCCGACTCATTACTACCGTACTAACTCATAACAAAAGCTTATTATGTTGACTCAACATAATAGACACCAGTGTGCCAAGCCATCACAGTGGCCAACCAACACAACCTTTTATGATACCTTTTAATATTTATACCCTTCAGTAAGAGGCACTAATTGGGATGCCTTGAGAACTATGAATACATGTAGTTGACCCTATTTTAGGCAGTGTAAAAACTACAAAAAAGCTAACTGTACAATTCAAAAGTATTATAAAGAAAAAGCATAGTCCAATGAAGAAGAAAGATTCTAAGAGGTCATTCAAACATCAAGAACTTTTCTGAAAAATATTAATGAGCCATCAACCAATTTATACTTTTTTTTCTTTTTAGTTATTTTGTTTGATGTTTTGAACACTTCCTTGTATTTGATTGCCTTTAACATTATGTATTTAGGCTAAGTTTTGTTAATTAGGATTGAAAGGACTAATTAATCTTATATAACTACATTTTTATTAATGCTTGAATGATTTAGATTTAATTGAGTGATTGAATGTGTTATGTATATTTGATTACCATATATAACTTGTTAATCAATTTATTCACAATGAGAACTAGGGTATTTTGGAGGAAAAATAATTGAATTTACTTAAGTAATAAAATATACCTAGAGATAAGGATTTCACTTTGAGGGATTAAATAATTGGCATAAAACTTTATGGTTTTCGTTTATCTCCACAATGACATGAGAGTGCTTATGGGCTCTAAATAGGAATACCCTTATTTGACAATAAGAGTTGCTCTAAGGGATAGTAGGATATATTCTCCAATCATTGCATGTATTTATGTTAAGTTAAATAACATATTACTTGATTAATTCACTCTTGTAATTATAATAACATTGTTTGAATTGTATTTATTCTTTTAGGGTAACTTTAGTTTTCTGTAATTTTTAGTAATCTTAGGAAAGTTAGTAGTAATCAACTTCATCTTATTATATTTTTCTATCCATCTTAGTACTTATTTGGTTAATACAAAATCACTTCAAAATTCCCCAGTGTTTGATACCCTACTCATTTTATACTTAGTCTTAGAGATTAGGGTAATAAAATTTACACCGTAGTAGTTTCCCTAAAAGATGAAAAAGAGCCTACAAATGTTCAAGAGGATCTCTCATACCTAGCTAAGGAGAAATGGATTAAAGCAATGGAAGAAGAAATTGCATCTATGAGATTAAACCAAGTTTGGAAATTGGTTGATTTATAGAAAGCATGCAAACCAATTTGGAATTAGTGGATTCTTAAAGCAAAATCAAAGATTGATGGAAGTATCAAAAGATACAAAGCTCAAATAGTTGTTAAGGGGTTCACACAACATGAAGGGATTGACTATAAGAAGACTTTCGCACCCGTTGTTAGATTTACATCCATAACGCTGATTCCACCCATAGTGGCAAGTTTGGACCTAAAGCTACATCAAATGGATGTAAAGCCTACTTTCCTTAATGAAGGATTACATAAAGAAATCTATATGGAACAACATATAGGTTTCACCATAAAAGGAAATGAACATAAGGTTTGCCAATTGATAAGATCAATCTATAGCCTTAAAAAGTCTATAAGACAATGGTATTTAATATTTCATGATACAATCACATCGAATGAGTTCAATATGATTGATGAAGACCATTATGTTTATTATAAAAGATTTAAAAATAATTTATCATTTTAACATTGTATGCATATGACATACTTATGGCTAGAAATGAGAAAAGGTACGTAAATAAAATCAAAGATTGGTTATTATTCAACTTTGAGATAAAAATATTGGTAAAGTAGATTATATCCCTAAAGTAAAGATTTTAAGAAATCTTTAAAGAAGGTTATTCTCTCTTTCATAAAAGGCATATATCAGCAAAGTTCTTAAATGATTTAATATTCAAAACTGCAAATCCATAGCTAACTTTATTGCTAAGCATCAGTTTTTTAGAAAAAAGTATATGTCCTAAAATGCCAAAAGAAATGGAACTTGTGAGGAATTTCCATATGATAATGCTTTAGGTAGTCTAAAGTATAAAATGTTGTGTACAAGACCTAATATATGTTATACATTGGGAACAATAAGTAGATATCAATCTAACCCAAACAATGCACATTGAAAAGCAATCAAAAAGATACCTAGATACCTCAAAGGTATCGTAGACTTTTCTCTCTATGATAAAGGTAAGGATTTGCAATTGAGAGACTATATAGATGTTTATGGTGTGGGAAATGTGGATGAGAGAAAATTCACTTTAGGTTTCACATTCTTGTTTGGTAAGGGTTTCATCTCACAAGTAGCAAGAAACAAACTGATGTAGCCCTATGAATAATGAAAGATAAATTTGTCACTTCCTCAGTTGCAATATAAAAGGTAGTTTTGTTAAAATACTTTATAGACCATTTAAAGTAACTACTTAAAAGAATTGGTGATAGTTTATAATGATAGTCAGTCCTCGATAGCTTACATCAAATATCCAAAAATTCATAGTATGACTACATATATATACATTAAGTACCAATCCACCAAAGATGTTATTATATAAGTAGAGATGAACTTATAATATTTTTCCATGTATGATATTATTATAGATCCATTGACAAAACCTATAACAAGAGATATGTTTAAAAGACATATTAGATTTCAGGGCTTGTGTGAGATTTGATTTGCACTATTTATTTTATGTAATCCCTTAACATTATTATTTATGAATAATAATCAAGTTCATTATTGGCAATACATGAGTGTGAATATTTAATATTATTAATTATGAGATTGAGCATGTTGAAAAAAAAAAGTAATCCACTCATACATATATTTATCTTAGTTTTGTCAATGAATTGACAAAGACTAACATGAGGTAATTTTTAAAAATATGATGAACCTCAAGAGCCTTTTCAAAATAAAAGTGCAGTCTTGCAGAAATTAAAAGATTGGTCTTGTTGTGGTGCGAGATAAGAACATATATAAGGTTAGATACTTTAGATAAGATCCAACATAGGATTAAGTGTAATCCCATGGCAAGTTAAATTTAGCTACCATGCTTTGTCCAAAAGCCAAAAGTAGTCCTTAAGTAAGCGGACTAAAGTTGGATGCTTTGATGCATTACAACCTTATACGTCTTTATGGTGTTATATATTTTGTAGATATGTTCTCATTTAAAGGAAGAAAAGAACACCATAATACATGTTTCATAGCATGTATGATTAAGTCGACCAAGGGATAGAAATTTAATGTGATCAATCTCAACTTTTCCTAGTGTGATATCCTATTTGAATTTTGAGCCTTAGGACCTTTAACTTATCCCTAAAGTATGGTTCAATGTCACTAGCTTAGTTAGTCTCCAAGATGCCATAAGAAAGATTTGGCCTAGCAGATCTAGCAAGAAAAGCAAGTTGGATCATGATGGATGATAAAGTTTGAATACGCCTATAACTCTAGATGTGGACTATAATACCCCCCTATATAGATTATATAATCCTACAAAACATTAGATTTCTCTTATACTGATCCTTTATCATATTCCTTTTAGATCATTCATTCTTATCAAATTATATGGAGAATATGTTATAATGTACATACAAAGCCTATTATTTTTCATGTAGAACCATGTTCCTATGCTTAATCATGTTGAAATTTGCTTACCTTAAAATTACCTTTTTTATAATTCATCACATATAATAGTAATTACATTTTCATTTCCATATTCACAATTGTACATTTAATTCATGTTGACATCAACAATAAACTCATGCAATCATATACTACATAAGTTTACTTAATGCTCATATCACAACACGAAAGCAATTATGTTACATTTAGTATATACATTTCAAAAAGGTCATACATTTAGTATATGCATTTAGTTTATACATTTCAAATAGGTCATACATTACAAAAGTCCATAGGATCCTATTTGTTGACCTTTTGTATTGCATCTTATCTCTGTAATGAACTCCTAATCCTTATACCTGCATGCATTAACACCCATGTTAAGATAAAAAGCTTAGTTGGGAACACATAACTTTGGACAACCACTTAAAGCAATTATTCACCAAGCACACAAGGTAGGTATAATGTAATCAGATCAATATCAAAGCAAACTAAAATAATAACTACCTTACAATCATGTTCATGAATGGTACCTATATAACATATAAGTATACATACACACAAATATCTATACACATTTTTGTGTATTGGCATTCATATGTAGGGTTTATAATATGCATTTCTTCCATGTTTTTTTACAGTCTTTCTTTACATATTAAGTTTCAAGTGGACTAATATTTTTCAAGTCATAAGCAAATATATTTATATTTTCATATATAAAAATTCAAAAATACATTTCTTTGTTGTAACATGTTATTTCTTTATTGATGTTCTTATATCATGTCATATCTTTCATATAAATAGGTTCTATTATATCGATGTTTTGCCCACATACCATTCTATAGAAGTGGATAATGTGTAGTATTATTGGTATCCGAACATACAGATATTATAAGTACCTAAAGGTACATTCATGTAGTGTAGGTATCTAAGTACCTATACTACAAGTACCTATAAATGTATTTATCTACTCCTTTCATTTTTTTTATCTGTCACTTTTGAGTAAAATTTAAATTTTATTTATCTGTCACTTTTAAATTTTCAATGTAATTAAATTTGCTTTTTTAATTTATTTTTCTTTTCCAATAAAGTTAGAATCAATCAGATTTAATAATTTAATTTTAATCACGTAATTTAATACTAAATTTAAATCTATTTATTATTTTTTAATGCTAATGAAAATAATAAAAGTGACTGATAAAAAAAATGGAGGAAGTATAAGAGACATTAAAGTCTCAAAAGACACCAAACAGGTGTCATACTATATGCAGTTGCATGGTAGACCTTATAAACATACCTATCTTTTCAACCCCAAGATAAATACGTAGGCAATAATTTCCATACGTGGGCAATAATAATAATAATAATAATAATAATAATAATAATAATAATAATAATAATAATTGGTTGAATTATCAACGGAAAGGTATGGTTTTAATTTTCTGCATGATTAGCGGGGACAGAAATAAAGATGCATTTTTCTTAATTGTTCACTGCCATTTTTAAGATCATCTTTAGTTGGTCAATCATAATTGCTTAGCTTATGGTCCCAATACACCGCAAAGAAAAACCATTTAAAATTTTGTTTATGTAATTGAAGAAATATCATTGACTTGTATTAGGATGAGACTTTTCATTATCATTATTATTATTTTTTTCACTTTTGCCATTAACAATTATTATTATTATTATTATTATTATTATTATTATTACGCACAAAAGTGTTTTATATATCTACATATCTATGTAATTTACTAATCAATTCATGGAAATACTTGTTCATAATACTCCAATAGAAAAAAAAAAAAAAAAACTATTTTTTCTTTGAAGTGTTAGTACCCTGTTGAATTGCTGTATCATTCCTAAGTACGATTTCCAAACTATTAACCACTTTAAGGAACAATATAAATTATTATGAGGAACAACTACCTATATGATTTAGTCCAATAATTAAGAAAATATTTTCTAACTGTTTTAGCTAGTAGTAAATTAAATTTAAGGTGTGTTTGACTTCCTATATGTAGCGATAAACATATTTAGCATGGTCAAACTTTAAGTTTGCATTCGTTAGAGAAAGAAAAATGGAAAAGCAAGGGGAATAATTTTTGGCTCGGCATATTAATTTCGTTCTCATTATCTGTTTCTCTTGTACGTTTTGGCTGAACATCGGTCACTGGTTAATGGTTAGAGGAGTGCAAAAAATAGATTGAAAAAAATTAGAAGATCGGTCTAAAATGGAATGAAATTTTCAAATAATCCATCCATCAATTTAGGATTCAAATTATAATTTTTATATTTATAATTTTTAATTACAGTTTCAATTTAAAAATTGAGATTAATCATTATTTAGCAATTAATTGGTTAATATATTATATATATTAGAATCAAAAACTTTTTTTATATACTTTTTATAAAGTTTATTATGCAATCTGTTCATATTGACTACAATTTATTTTATTTTACTTCTTAACAAATATTTAAATAATATATATATATATATATATATACACTCTCTTTTAACCAAATGTTGATTTAGAATATGATTGGGTAACGGATTATGGCTTAGTGTTATTTGTGATAATATCCAAAAGAAAAAGTACAAGTGGGAGAGCAAGGATCCGGTTGGATTCACTTGCCATATGAGAACTATAACAAAGAGTGTTCGTTCGGACAGATATAAAGACTTTGATGCTTAAGTTAGTAAGATCATAGAAAAATAAATTGTAGTGAAAAAGATAATCTCAAATGGCATTACCTAAAACCTTCAAAAAATGGGCTATTTATAATGTTTGTTTTGGCATGGGGTATCAAGGCACTTAGGTGCCTATGAATGGTCTCACATAGTTGGTGCACTTGTAACGGCCTCAATACCGGGTTAGCCGTGAACAGTATTTTTCGATAGTAAATAGTATTTTTCAGGCCGAAAAGTGCACCCGAAAGTAAAAAATATTTTATTGAACCATTGAAAAGGTATTGGTTATGGTGAGTTCATGTGTGAAATTTAAAGTGAAATAGATGTCAAATGGGCCTTTAAAAGTCAAAAATACGAAAAAGGAAGTGAGTCAATTTTTATTATCGGAGAATTGACTCAATATTGTATAAATAGTTAAAAATAGTAAACGAATTCCGAAAATTACCAAAAATTTCAGTTAAGCCTAAAATAATATATAGATTATTTTGCCTGCAAAAAGTAAATTTTTCTATAATATCGATATTTTTGGATTGGACTGATAAATTTAAATCGGACCGATAATGGACTCCGATTGAATCGAAAATTTGTGTTCTACCTATTTTTAATGTGATAAAAATTATGAAATTAATTTTAAAATGAATCGGAGCTTTAAACGTAATAGTAAAAGTTTTAGGGACCAAAATAGAAAATTATATATATATATATATATGTGTGTGTAAAAATAAATAAATAAAAAAATAATAATAAAGAAATAAAAAGAGAGTCTGGCGAAGTTGGCCACAAATGATCATAGAAGATGAGTCAAAGTGTAAAAGAAAGAAACAAAAACAAAAAGTGGGTCAGGTGTTAAAAAAAAAAAAAGAAAACTTTGTGTCGGCAATTGTGTCCAGTGGCCACAATCTTAAAAAAACTTAAGGAACAACAAAATAAAAGGTGCAGGAACGACGGAGCAAGGAAAAAAAGGGACACCACTGGCCGCTCTTCACGCCGGCTACTATCGCAACAACGACGAGCAGCGTGCCCTCTCCCTTTTACCGGCATCCGGTCTCTGTTGTGGTGGTCCAATCATCGAGTTTTTTTATTTTGATTTTAAATGAATTTTTTGTTCATTCCGGCTAATCAAGGCGTCGGACGAGAACACCACCACCACCGATCAACTCCCGACGACGAGGTGAGTCTTCCGGTGTATCCCATCACTCCTCAAACGCTGACGATTGGTAGATCGAAAATGGATTTGCTGGGTGATTCAAGTCAAGATTCCGGCCAATCAAGAAAGAATTTGGACACGTGACCACCAGAAAATAAATGAAGGGATCCCGATCTACAATGTGGCAGTGTCGGATTGTCACCGACGAGATTTCGGCAAACCACCGACGATGCTCCGGCGAGCCTTCGGTGAGCAAACTATTAAGCAAATCGAAGCGAATTCGACCGTTATGATATGTGACTATGAAATCTTTTAATTTTTCCTTAATTTGTTGAATTTTTCTTTAAATTTATTAAGGAAAAATATTTAATTATTGATTTAAAATTGAAATTAATATTATTATTGGCCAATTAAATTTTAATTAAGTCTATTATAGTGTATAAATTGAGTTAAGGAAATTTATTAAGAAATTTTCTTTGTGAATCAAAAATTTCCTTGTTAAAGAAATGAGTTATTGTATTGTAAATTAATGAAATAAAGTCCTAATTTGATAGAAGATGAAATAATATATATCCATAAATTGTTATGGAATTTATAGAAGTTTATATGATTATTTTGAAATATTTATTGAATAATGTAATTGATAAATTAGATAATTTTTGTTGATTATGTTATATAATGATAATAAGCATAAAATAAATTGTCATGAATTTTTAATGAAATTTATGAAAATTTAGAGAATAGTTAAGTGTATGGTATATGATGAATTATGTTAAAATAATTCATGAAATAAGAAAATATGACAATAATTGAAAAGCAATGTTCACATAATTTTTTATGAAATTTATGTGATGTATGGATTAATTTAGAAAATAAATATAAAATATATATAATTGAAATATTGAATTATTGAGAAATAATCCAATAAATAATTAAAAGCTGATAATTTAATGTACATTTTGTATAAGGAAAAAGAAGAGATTAAATGATAAATTTGCAGAAAATAAAAAGTATAGTGAATAAATTAACCATAGTAAACGATTTATGAATAGTAATCTTGTAAGTGAATAGTAACCATATAGTGAATAGTAACCGTATAAGTGAACAGTACCAAAGAATCAATCTGATTACAAAATAATTAATAATTCGAATAAAATGGTGAATTATTATAAATAATTCACAACCCGTATACCGTATTGCAATTTTCAAATAATCGCAAATTTAGACCGAAAAAGTAAGAGATTGACTAAGAGTCAAAAAGTGAATAAAATGACTGTAAAAGTATATTTTTGAATTGTAAAGAAATAATCCAATAAGCGCCAAGAAAGAAAAGAGTGAATTATCCTAAGATAATTCACAAAATATGAATATATATATATATATATATATATATATATATATATATATATATATATATATATATATATATATATATATATATATATATATATATATATATATATCGAGAAAATAATTAATTAAATTATTTATAGTGAATTATTGTCAAATCATTCACGCAAAAGTGATTGGAAAGAAAAAGAAAATGAAAAGAAAAAAAGTTATTGTATAGTCGATAGCACTAAAAAGAGTGCAATTGACAAAATGCACTGTTTTAAGCAAAATAAAAGAAATTAAAATTATTGAAGTTTGAAAATCATTCAGAAACTTATTGGCTGTTTTTGCCCTTAGCAATAGTCAGGTGCTAATATTCTTATTCAGGATATAATTGGCTAGCCATAGGAATACTTTTATACCGCGGTGCAAGTCATGGCGACTTACTTTGCTATGGGTAGGATCTTTGATCTCCATAGCTTCAGTGTAAAGTGAAAGTGAAAGTGCATATGTTTTCTACTCTGTGAGACTTGATCTTCTGAGATCATTTCTCTATATGTTTAGTGAAACCTTTGGGTCCACGTTCCATATATCCTTTTTTAGAGTCCTATCATATTGCATTAAGGGCATATTAAAAAGAATAAATGGGAAGTGTGAAAGTAAATGAATTTAAATATTATAAATGAAAAAGAACTTGATTGAAAGGAAATGAAAACTTTTGGATAAAATTGAAATTGTTTCCAAAGGTTGTAAATAATAAGCAAGAATGAAAAGAAAATGTTTATAAAAAAATAACATGTTTATGAAAAGACCCATGAGAATGAATTGGTAATTTGTGTACCAATTATTATTTTAAGAAAATAAAGAGTTCGAAAAATAGTGCTAATTATGTATTTAAAGTCAAACATGACAATATTGTATTTAAGTGTAAAAATATGACTAAATAATAAATTCTGAAAGTAAAGATTAAATGAAAAGTAAAATGATCAAAAGACAAACGATTGTTTAGTTAAAATGAAAAAGGGTCATTTAAAAAGAAAAAAAATAAAGATTATAAGTATTGGAATTTCTTATGCGGATTATTAAAAGGATTAAAGTGAATTAAAAGAATAGATAGTGAAAATTGTAATGGAATTACCTAATGGAACTAGGAACGGGAAAAATTGCCATTAAGACATGAGTATCCATGTAACCCGTTAAATAAAACGACAATTTCATCAGTAATTCAAAAGTATAGGATAAAAGATAAGTAAAAGTGGAAGTAAGAGACATAAAAGTAGTGTAAAGTAAATTGAAAAGTATAAGAATCAATGTAAAAAGATTTTCAAAATATTGATAAACAATGAAAATTGTACTGCAAGAATTAAAGGCAATTTCTGATAAGATATAAATATATATTTGCATAATATACGTAATTATGCTTTAATTGGAAAATTCTTGGATTAGTAGTCACCACTGAGTATTTCTAGTGCTCAGCACGTAGTGTTTACTGTGTGCAGGTTTTGAAGTGTTGAAGGAGCTCTATACATAGAGAAGAAGAATTCGAAGATGAAGAAAGTTAGTCTTACTTTTATGTTTAGTATTGTGGCATGTATATACTTAGACAGTGATAGTATAGAACAGAACTGCATAGCAGGTAATGTTTGTTAAATGATAAATATTATTACGTCTGGAGAATATCAGTTAATGAGATATAAATGACTATCATTGATATGTGATTTATTGTGCCTCTGAGAGGCTATGTGGATTGTTCAAATTTTTCAGGAGGCTAGTAAGTTATGGTCATTGTGCTGCCAAAATTTCGTAAATTGAATTAACATATTAAATTGTATCAAAGTTGGTTGGCAATGATGAAAGTTTGAAAAAAAATTTTTACCGGTTATCGCTAAGCTTCACATCGAAAAATACTATTCTGATAAGGGTGTTACAGTACTGACCATGATGGGTATGCGGCTCTTGTCATATGACATGACTGCGAGAGACTGTCAGGCCGACCAGTCCAATCAAAGGATGTGACAGTTGCATCTATGCCATGTTCCCTTAGCCCGATTGGATTATACATAGGGATGACAAGATCGAGCCTAGATCTTTGATCATTTTTGGGCTTTGGCCTAGGAATACATTAGGCCCAGTAAATAATAATGTGAGATTATCATTTTCTGTTGACTTAGTCTTTCAAATTCTAGTAGAATTCTAGATGCTTCAGGATTCTAAATTTAGATGTTATTATGAATCAACCTCTTTACTTTCCTTATGAGCTGTTATTAAAAGCAGTGCCTCATTAATGATGTTATTTAACAGAGGCCCCTTATTTCCCACTTCATCAAGTTATAGGTCGCCATGTAGCGGAGTTGTATCGTTAGCTGATCCTGGCTTGTTGAAGAAGCCATCTCCTACCATTATAAATAATCAACTCATAAACATTTTCTTACCTTTTTGGAAATTTGCTCTTCTTTTTTCTCTGAAGCTCTAAAAAGTTTTCTCGCTTCTTTCTTCGACATTTCAAGTTCTAATTTCAAGATTTTATCAACTTCACCAAATTTCTTCCAATTCTCGCCAAATAAGTTCTCTTTACTTGGATGTCTAGCAATTTCAATTCGATTTCAGGTTTAGATTCATCATATCTTTATCTTCATCTTCATCTCTATCTTTTTCTAGCCCTTTTATGAGCATTTTAGGGTTTGCTTATTAGGAGCAAATTAGGTATTCTTTTTAGTGACTCTTCCTCTAAGAATGGCTTCAAGTTGTAATATGAGCAAACCCATGTCCAATTAGCGTCTTGACCTTAGCTTTTTAGAACCATATATAACTAAGGATCCTATAGCTAACACTACAAGAAAATTAGCAAATAGCAACAGAAATTAGCAACCGAATTTGTTGAATTTACATTGCTAATAAAAATTAGCAACGAAAAATAGCGATGAAACATTTGGTTGCAAGTCTGACAGTTGGTATTTTTTTAGCAACAGAAATTGTTTTTCGTTGCTAAACTTAGCAGCGAATTTCAATTTCCGTTGCTAATTTTATTAACGGAATTAGAATTTTTATTACTATTTTTAGCAATCGAAATAAATTTTTGTTGCTATATTTAGCAACCGAAATAAAATTCCGTTGCTATTTATAGCAATCAAAATCAATTTTCATTGCTATTTGTAAAAATTAAATTGAATTTTCTGTTGCTAAATTTAGCCAGTATTATAAAAAAAATTACGACGAAATTATCCTCGTCATTTTGTCACTAAATTATTGTTGATTTTTTACACAAAATTTATGCAAAAGCCTATATTTGTCAATTGAAATAAAAGTGAACCTGTAATCCAGTCAACACGGATCCTAAAATGCTTATAAGAACTTACAGAGCTTTCAAGAAATATATTTAGATGTCTCTTTTCTTCTGTTTACCTGTGCATGAACTTTTTTTCTGATGAAATGTTTCAATACATGTAATCACATATATAAATTATATACACAACAATGTCCAGCCTGAGGAAAAGGCTGGGGAAAAGGTTTCAAAAAGAAACCAAAAAGTAAAGAACCAAAACATACTTCATCTAGGATGTAAAGAGGAGCTAGTTTAAAAAGCAACAGTGCCAAAATTAGAGAAAGGGCAAGCAGAGATCGTAGACCTCCACTTAGCTCTAATAGTGACTGTTTCCAAACACTTCCAAATGCAACACGGACTTCTAGACCATCCAAGAAACTGCCACCTTCTAGAGGTTCTAGCTTTGCCATGGTTCCAGGTAATAGGGTAAAAAAGATGGATCCAAAGTCATTGCACAAAAAAAAAATTTAAAGGTAAGTGTTGCCAACATTTTGTGAGTCGAGAACTAGTATATCCATCATAAGGATGAAGAGCATTAATTATCAATTTTAACAACAAAACATAGATAAAAAAATCTGAATCATATGAAAAGAAAGAAAGAAAGAACTATACTATTGACTTTAACCCAAGTAACTTTGAGGGTTTCCTTCTTCTTTTCATCATGTTCTTCAACCACTTTCTTGATTTTAGACTTATCATTCTGGTAAACAAATAACCCTCACAGAATAAATGTCAAGAAACTAAGAAACAACATTTCTTATGCATAATTAGGGTAAAGTACCTCAATAATGTTTTTCTTTGGCATTAAGTCATTATACTCATCTTCTGCTTTCTCAAACATTGCCATAACCTTCTTGTTGACCCTTTTCTCAAGCCTTCATACAAGTGAAAATGAATACAATAGGAAATTAAAAAAAAATTATCACTCTAGTGTCATGACTGCAAGAAGAATTCAAAAAATAAATAATAGATTATCTTGATTAAAAAACGATTTTATTTTCAACTACGCACCCAGATTGCTCAGCTTGTAATTTCTCAAGCTCTTCTTTTGCTTTTAAAGGATCACAAGACATAAAATCATAATATGTTCCACTTCTTCCAAATAGGTATTTTTCAGAAGCAATCCATGATTTAAATAATGCACTAGATAATGTTTTTGCAAACAAAGGTTGACATACCTTTGATTTAATATATGCTTCACCAAAGATTGACATACCTCCTTTGCAGCATCAATGGTTTTGCAAACAAAGGTTGAATCAAAAACATATTCCATAGCACTCTACAGTAGAAATCAAATTTAAGAAAAATAATCTCAAGTTCTCCATTACATCTAGTTTTTTACTATTGAGCTTAGTCTGTTCAGTTTGCTTGGTTTGGTCAATTTTCAAACCAAACTAGAATACTGACTCTACTGAATATGATATCTTTCAATTAGAGAATAAGCAATAACTTTCAATCACTTCAAATTGTTTTTTTTTTCAATTCTATAAAATTCTAAGATTAGCATGAATGTAGAAAACTGGCCATTTATTAAGATGGCTCTTAGTTAGTTGTAACACTTTTCTCAAATTTATAAGCATGTTATCATTCGACAATGAAAAAAAGAATGACAGGGAAGGAACCTTAGGAGCAAATGTCTCGTCAACATTTGGTTGCATTCTAATAGACATTGTGTTTGCAAGAACCATGTCATTCTCTGGATAGAAGTTCTCCAAATCCATAAGAGATATAGCATCACCTCCTATAACATATGTAAGTTCTTTTGCCCTTGCTGGAAGTTAAATAGACAAAACAAATTAATCCTTAATCCTTGCCAATTGTTATTAACTCATAGAAGAGAGTAAAAGG
Source organism: Excoecaria agallocha (assembly GCA_037975025.1). Classification (NCBI taxonomy): domain Eukaryota; kingdom Viridiplantae; phylum Streptophyta; class Magnoliopsida; order Malpighiales; family Euphorbiaceae; genus Excoecaria; species Excoecaria agallocha. Next base: position 60,445,099 of record CM075809.1, read on the forward strand.
CCATAATGATGAAATGGTTTACCAAGTGAGAAAGAAAGAACAATAAGCTAGTAAGAAAAACTACAATGTCCAAATTAAGTTGAAAAATGTGTGCACTCGTGCATGTTAACAAAATTTGATGGATTAGTTGCTTCAACAACTCATACTTTCTGAAGTTCACATGCATCAAGCAGATTGACGTTATCGAGTAGATATGCTTCTTAAATGAATGAAAAAACTCTTAATACTTTTCAAGTTTCAACCACAATGAAAATTTTCTTCAACATCAAATAATCTCTTCAATCATGAAATAAAGCTATTTCAGTTTTTATGCTTAAAAGATGACTTGTATGTCTGTAATTTTTCCTTTCACCATTTAGAGTTAACTACTATCATATAAAAAGAATACCAACCCATTTGGGTATTCATCACATTTTGGAATAACTTAAAAGAGTTACCGAACTGCCTATATAAAAGTGTCACTTTACATTTCAAATGATTCAAAAGAAAGGCAAAAATCTCAACTGCGTGATTAGCACAGAAAGCAACCTAATATCAGGAGAAAAAATCCAAAGCTAGTATATCATTTTGAATAAAAGGAAATAACACAAAGGTGATTTCATGTTGAATCCTTACCATAGGAACAATTGGAATTCGCCACCCTTGCTCCCTTTTCTTTTGCACCATAAGCAAGTGCCTTGCCCGCAACACTTGTACCAATGACCACAAATAGCTTGCTAGCTAAAAGGGAAGCAGAGTGGCCAATGTTTTGTGATGCTGCAAAATAAGAGATGTGGGAATCAAAGATCTTAAAGGAAAATCAATCAAAACAATACATGCTTAGCTTTTTAAACATGATAAAACCTCGTGGTCCATCCTCAATAGTAGAAATAGCACCAACATAATATGTATTGTAACCAAATAACTTCCCATTACTTTGTCTCCTTATAATGCAATTAACAGATCCAATAGACTAAAATCAAGAATATGTCAGTCATACATGCATGCACACCAAAAAGCATATACTGAATAACTCTGGAACTATAAGCTTTACAATAAAAGCATTACCTTTGCAATTGGATTAACCTCATCACAACACTTTACTGCCTCTTTTATGTGAGGAATAGTATAGTTGCATTACATAACATGGTTTATATTGCAAAAAGGTAAAGCCATTTGGCAACAAGAATGTCATAAGAAATTAGAGGTAGAATAAATAATAATTCAATATGCCAATAAAAAAACACCCAGGATCACTACTTTTTGACTCAAGTCATTGACCAACCAAAGATTTTATCCATTAGAAGAAGTGAAACACTAGAAAAATGTCTACAAATATATAATAACAGTAATATTCCTCATAATGCTTTAAGAAAGTCCAATACTAATAGAAATAAACATGAATCCTGCAAAATCTGTGGATGAGAATGTCTGGAGAAAATTGGCAATATCGTTAACTAACAAATGTACAAATACCCCATTGAAACCTACTGACTTGAATGCTTCATTATATAGAATTGGTGATTTGCTGTGGCCTACAGGCTTTCCAATAATGCCATACACTTTTGTGTCAAGTCCAATTTGTCTGAAATTGTAGAGGTCCAACAAGTCTTTAATTGTTGGGTGACCAAGAGCTGAAACTATTCCCAACTCAAGAGTACCAAAAGTCAGGTATCAACCAAATTCTGCACAAAGTATCCTAGAAATTAAACCCCTCTCAACCATGACAATTCCAATTATAGGAAACTAAATATTGTAGTTAATGTCAGCAAAAGAAATCATTCAGTTCTGAGAAATCATAAAATGATAATATTCTAGATTTATCATACTTAACAAGTAATAAAAGAAAAACCCAAATAAATAGGATGATACATTAGATACAATGTCAAACTTCAAAATTATTTAACACCAAAAGATGGGATACCCTAGTTCTAAAAATCCTCGAAATGTTGAAGATACTATCTCACAAAAGCTTTGGCTCCCATTTTCAGACAATGTTTTAAATGGTTCCATATCTAATAGTGTTGTACTTTGAAAGGAAAAAATGGAAAAATGGTAAAAAACAATAACATAAGAAAAATTAGGGTTCCAAATACACAATGTATGTAAAAAATTTATACAATCTAATGTTGATGCTTCCCTTATATTTTCCATGCCAACAAAATTGTTAATTAACATCAAATGCCAAAAATACTATTGCTTGTTAGCTGATAATATGCTTAGGATTTTCATCAAGAGCGCAAGAAAATTATTTCCTTTTTATAGTTCCAAGTAATTTGAGATTTAGTCAAGGCACATAAAATAAATATGCTCTCCTTGCTATGCTCATTATGTGTTAATCTTTCTATAATTTACAATATCCCAAAATTTCAAAGCCCCCCAAAACAAGAAGTTTCTTGTGTGCCTTCTAATTATATAATAATCTTAACTTTGGGAAACAATAGCAATACATATGTGGCTTACTTGAGAATGGATAGTTATTTGGAAAATGCAAGCCACATCAGTAATATTCATAGCAGTTTTATCAATCTTCACTATGTCAGCTCCAGTAGCTTGTATCAATGCCACAAGGTTGCCAAGATCTTTAACTGATGGAGTATTTTGGTAGTTGTGGGAATAAACAATGAATTTTCACTTTGTAGGTTTCTTTCCATGTATGAAGTCCTTGAATGTATGAGCAACCTCTATAAACAAATCAAGAACAACAAAAAGATGACATTAAGCTACATATTCTAGCTTTATAAGTTACTATTAGCATACATAACCCATTCATCATCTAAAGGTGAATAGAAACATATTACTGACATAGTGCTAATGTAGTGCTCCAATGGCAAAGCCATACAGTTACAAATATTAAAGCCATGTTGCCATCTCAGTAAAAGGTGCTTGTCTAAATTTAACAAATTTTCCCACCAAAAAAACAAGTTCTTTTGCACCAATGCATTTTACCATTTCAACATATTTTATTACAAAAAGAGAGAGAGAGAGAGAGAGAGAGAGAGAACCTGAAGCTCAACATCAATATAATTAGCACCCAACTCCATGGCTAATCTAAGAACATCCTGCTTTTCACTTTCGTCACCATCATACTCACTTCCTTCTTATGTTAGTCTACAGAAAAAAATTAAAAACCAAATGAAAAATCAAAGCTTAAAAGTAACCAGAGTAAAAAAAAATCATAAAAGACAGAAAATGTCTACAGCTTGAAACCTGTAGATGAAAAGAGTGGGCAAAGGAGATATGAAATGAGAGTTCAAGGTCTCGATGAGAACTAAAGTTCCTTAAACTATCTAATCGAATTTCCACAAGATCAACCCCATTAGCTTTAACTTTAGCAAATTCGACCGCCATCTTATCAATGGAATCACCCATGTTCGGAGCACAAATTAAAGTTGGATTATTTCTTAGTCCTGAAACTCCACTCCCCATTTGTGCCACAACAACATAAGATAAAGCAAACTGCAGAGGAAATTAAACCCAAAGGAAAAGTTACTTTCTTTATCATTTGATATAATTTTACTGCCCAGAATTGAAATGGTTTGGCTGCAAAGGAAAATGGAAAAGTTTGGTTCTTTATGGTTGTCCTTGTGTGGTGATGGCAAAATCAACCTATAAAAAATGTAGAAATGAAAGTTGAGAAGAGGAAATGAATAGTTACCAGTATGTTACTAGGGGATTCTATTTTGGTTGTAGCAATGGCGAATTTGGTTATAAGTGTTGAGAGAGAGGGGGAGAGTGAGGGGGTACAATATTGAAGTTAGTGTTTACTTTGCTTTATCTAAAGTATGAACTATTCCAAAGGAAGTAGGTGCAAAGATTGAGTGTTAGCCCGTCAGTCTTCATATAAATGCACACCTCCAACGGTGTCATTTAATCTCCAAACATTATCTTCTTCTTGACCTTCTGGTATGCCTAGGCAAAGCACAGCTTAGAGCTTTTAATTGGTAATTAGGATCCCCTACTCTAGCATCTCTGATGAGACCCAGCTAGCTCTATGGTTGCCTCCTCTGCCATCTCAAGCCGGTCAGCAAGGCGAATTCTTGATTTTCTTAAAGTAGACAGAGAGAAAAGAAAGAGGTCATGCAAGGAAAGATAATTGATGGAGGATTTGACAAAGAGAGCCAGGGGCATTGATAGGGTTTTCTTTGCCGGAGAAGGCATTAGATCCAAAGTTAGCTGCGACAATTCTTTATTTTTAATAGAATGCATGATTCGCGCTAAATGAGAAGCTGATTTTGTTTGAGAGTTGGGATTTGATCTCTGAGAAGGAGGTGTGGAATCCATGTTTATGTGCAGAAAAATGAGCTTTAATGGCAGACTTTTCGGGATTTAAGTTAAGATTTCAGGGAAAGAAGCTGATTAAATTCAGGTTGAATATGGGATTTTGCTAGGGTTTTAATTAGCTGGAGAAATTAAGGCACATGAGAGCCAGGCGAACAGTGAGGGCAATGGAGACAAATAAAAGGCTATATTTATAGCTAGGGCAAACTGAAAAATACCAATAGAATTTTAATTCGGTTGCTATTTTAGAAACGAAAAATTATTTTCGTTGGTATTTTGGTCAAAAATACCAACGGAATATATATTCCATTGCTAAAATTGCAACCAAATTTAAATTCTAAAAAAATAAATATGTTGGAATTTTTTATTCCAAAAGTTTTACATCCATTTAGATCCAAAAATACCAACGAAACTATTTTTCAGTTGCTAAAAGAGCAAATGAATTCAAATTCAGTTGCTATTTTAGCAATAGAAAAATAATTCTGTTGGTATTTTTGATCCCAAATTTATTCCACATACGCCAAAAAATACCAATGAAAAATAATTTTAGTTGTTAAAATTGCAACCAAAATTAAAAATAGTAACGACAATTAATTTTGTTGGTATTTTTGGATCTAAAGTTATTCCACCTCATTGGCACCAAAAATACCAACCAAATAAAATAAATAGCAATGGAGAAATAATTCCGTTGATAATTTTTTCATTGGCACCTTTTTTAGCAAAGGACTAGGGATTCCGTTGCTAATTTTCGTTGCTAAATTTTGGCACTAATAATTTCCTCCACTTTTAGCAATGAAAAATAACCAAATATATTTCTATTACTAAATCTACAAAGTTTAACCAAATTTAGCAATGGAATATATTTTCCATTACTAATAGCAACAAAATTCATTTTCTGTTGCTATTTTTTCGTTGCTATTTCTAGATTTTCTTGTAGTGTAAGTATAGTAAATTAAAGATTTCGCAAGTGAGATAGTTGAAGGTGAGGTGCAAATTGTCCGAGCACCGTTCTTTGGCTTGTCTTTTTTCAATGTTAGTGACGAACGTCCCATTTGAGAACCCACTAGAATGGTTCATATGTTTTCAAGGCTACTTGGGGTGTGGGTTGCAATTTCCATTACATCTATTTGATCATATCATTCTTCGAGGTTATGGGATTATGCCTAACCAATTAAATCCAAACGAATGGAGAACAGTAGCGTGCTTCAAACTTCTATACAAGTCACTTAGTGTTGGTCCCTCACTTGAGCTTATCTATTATTTCTTATGTTTGTCTGGTTGGGAGAATAGGACAAAGTATTATTTTACTGCAAGAAATAAGTGAAAACTTTTTACACTTTGCTCATCCGTAAAAGGTTTCAGAGAGAAATTTTTTTGATTGTATTAAAGTAAGGTTTTCGATTTTACTCTGCATCGATCACCCAAGCCAACTATTTTAAAGGATCTACCTTTTAGACTTATACTATTTAAGTCTGATATAAAGAAATTGATGAATTATATAAAAGACTACAAAAATGATCCGACTAGCTCGGAGACCCTGCTGACTTCTCTGGATGAACTTGATGAGCTTAAGCCTTTAGGACTTCATATCATTTTTCATGCATAAGTGTATATGTTATTAATAATTTATTCTTTTAAGCTTTACATGAATTTTTTTTGTTGCTCCTTTATTCTTCCATTTTGCAACTTCTATGGATCTTGAGATGAAAGAAAAATTATTAAACAGGCAAAAAAGGCTTAAGAAGCAAAAGGAGAAAATTGCCTAGTGGGTAAGGATTATAATGCACATCTTACCAGGATAAGGAGATTGACCCTGAGAGATGAAACATTCGAGGAGTTGGAAGAGGTTCCTTCTTTAATGACCATAACTCTAATTTTTTCCTGATCAGGTCAAACTAAGGGAGAGGTTCTTTCTAAATGAGTTTCTTTCAAAAAGACTATGTTAGAGGGACCGTCTATTATGGTAATTATGCCTTCTTCTAAGATAAGGTCTCTTCCTCTTAAAGAGGCATTATCTCAGAAGTTCGACCAAGGATATTCTATCTGGAACCTACAAGTGCTAAACTACCTAAGTAGAGGCATCATGTCAGAGAAGGACATGAATGACATAGTTCTAGTTACATCGTCAGGCAAAGAGCTAGCTAAGATTAACCTCTAGGCATTTCAGGTAAGTGTTTATGGATTTTAGTCTTTTCTTAAAATATTTTAAGTATATGAGTTCTTACCTTTCTTTTCTGTTGAATAGGTCATTCAGAAGGCCATGTAACTTTATGGTAAAAAATTAGCCAAGAAAGAGAAACTCGCAGTGAAGATCCGATCAAAGCAGAAATTAAAAGTGGACTTAAAAGTTGCTAGGGCCTAAAATGCTTGTCAGCTTCATTCTATTCGATCGAAGCAATCTTTCCAAATAACTCCATTTTCCACTTAGATGAAGGAGCTTCAAATGAAGGTGGGGTCAATTGAGTTGATCAACCAGGAGCTTTATAAGAGATTGGACTTCCTCCATCAAACCCATAAAAAAATAGTTGGCTGATTAGAAAAACCAACTTATGGATTAACTAAGTAATCTCCAAAGCAACCTTATTACCTATTTGCAGTTGGAGTGTGAGAGGCACTTTCTTGATTAGGATTTTAGCTTCATGAAGGACCCTGCCAACTTACCTCATCCAACCACTGAGAGTGAGGATGAGGAACATGCCACTCGGGTTACCGACCAGCCTATGAAAGATTAAGACTATAATAAAAAAAGATTTTATGCTTTTATACTTTGTCTTACATTTTCTTTTCTCTTGTACCTCTAAAAAATTTCCAATCAATGAAATCGGTCTTCCTTTATCCATTCTTCTGTTGATATTGTCTGAATGATAAGTCAAAGCATTTCTAAATGTTTGCTTTTTCAATAAACCTTTTGATTTCAAGTAGATTCATCAAGTTTTAAAGGCATGTTAATAAGAACGGCAACTTTAACTTAGGATGATAAAGAGTTCAAAACTCGTATGTATGATTGATCAAGTTGATCGGAACATAGAGCTAATTAAAATTGTTAAAGTTAAAAATACAAAATTTGATTGGAATTAAATTGTTATTGAATTGTTAAAGTTGCATAGTGCTTTATTCCAATCTAGTCAGGATATAACTATGAATAACTTTGGTAAATAGTAAGGCATCAATCATGGGATTACATTCATCAATTAAAAAATCATCTATCGAAAAACATCAATGTCGACTTAGGATTGGAATTTTTTATCAGAAAATCATTGATGGGGAATCATCAATTGTCAGATTGCAATTGAATTCATCAATTGAAAATTCATTGATCGAGAAGCATCAATCATTAGATTAGGATTTAATTTATCATTTGGAAAATCATCGATCGGGAAGCATCAATCATTAGATTGGGATTGAATTCATCAATTGGGAAACATCAACCATTAGATTGGGATTGAATTCATTGATAAAAAATTCATCCATTGGGCAACATCAATTATTAGATTAGGATCAAGGTTATTGATTAGGAGAATGTGCATTTAATATGGATAGCAAAAATTACATTAAATAGTTACCATCGAGCATGTTAATGAACCTTAGTCTTTGTCTCTACTAATTGGCATCTTTAGGTTTTCTCTTTCCTTTATCTTCATCTAAATTCAATTGGCCTTTACTTTGAGGCAGTGGTTTTCATAAGTCTCTAGTATGAGCCTTTCAATTTCTTCATTTTAGGAATTACAATCATCTATGGTGTGGTTGATATCCTTATGGAATTTGTAATACTTATGTTTGTATATATAGATATATGTCAAGTTAGACATCTTCTTTGGCTAATTCTCCTTGTTGTACTTTTCCTTGATCCACATTAAGACTCTATCGGGAGGGGAATTGAGTAGTATAGATTATAGTCAAAATATAATCATGGCAATCAAACTTGGCATGCTCAATTTCTTTCCTCCCCACTTGACTCTTCGAGGCACTAGCGCTCTCAGGGAATTTTATCTTTATATCCCTCCATCCATAAGGTTGCATTCTTTCCACCACCGAGTTCATACACCCTCTGGCCTTCAAAGCATTATCTAGTTGTATATATTAGTTAGTCTTTTCCATTAAATTAGCAAAATCTATTAAGGATCGAGTAGTGATGGATTTGAACAGTTAAATGCTTGTTATGCTTCTTGCTAAAGCATTTGTAGCCACCTCTAAATGACAATTCTTTATTTTAGAGGCTAACCTATATAATCTATCAATGTAGCTCCTCAATATTTCTTTTGGTCCCTGCACTAGGTTACACAAATCATTAATAGTTTTAGGAGTCCGAATATATATGATGAAACTTATGGTGAATAAATCATAGAGTACCTAAATCAATAAATTGATTCCAAAGGAAGCTTATAAAGCCAATCCAAAGTGTCACATGCTAATGTTATGGGATATAATTGACCAAAAATTCAATCATCAAAGGAATAAATATGTACTAGCATTAGATATTCAAAACAAGGCATTTAGGATCGAATTTACTAGAGTATTTGGGCATTTGGATTTCTTTAAATCTGCTCAAAAGTTTAGCCTCTTGGATTTCCTGGTTAAATGGCAAGACAGTATTCCCATCGAATATAGGATTTTTAAGATGTCCTAAATTGAATTTTTTGATCTATCAAAAGAACCACTTCTCATTCCAATTAACTATAGCATCATTAACTTCTTATTTCATTATCTTTAGCAACCTTCTTTTGAGAGTGCACATGTATCCTAAATCATTTCCCAAGTTGGTAAAGGGTGAGGGAGATCTCTTTGGGCTATGATTTGGATCATTTTTTGAAGGAATACCTCATATCCATGGATGATAATTTCCATATTTTGGTCCTTTCTTTCAGCTTCTTATGCCTTAAATCATGTTCCAAACCTAAGCCCTTCAATGGGCTTGCTAATTTATAGCGTTGTATTCTTGCATTGTCTTGGTTCCCTTTTCTCATTTGCACCTTCTGATTACCTTATGGAGGCCTCAGGTTGTTTGCCCTTTTGGATAAATCTCATGATGCTTCTGCCAACATCTCCTATGATTGTTCTCAAATCTTTCATGGTGATAGGAGTAAATTCAAGTGAGTCAAGAACTATTTGTTGAATGCCCCTATAAGGTTTTTATAAGCAAGGGACCTGGGAAGGGTCCTATCTGCATCATTGGTTCTCATAGTAAACTCGAGTCTTCTATGATCATCATAAGAGTGATCATCATCTCTATTTCTTAAATGTCTAGTTTATTTTTGTGAATCTCGCATTACTCTCAATAAAAGCACCAAATGATATTTCTGAGAATATCTAAAAGAACGAGTACGAGTGGGAGAGCGAGGATCTGACCAAATCTTCTTGCCAAATGAGACCTATAAGAAAAAGTATCCAGTCAAATTGAAATAAACACATTGATGCTTAAGTTAGTAAGATCTTAGAGAGAGAAATTATAGAGAGATAAGGTCTCAAATTTCATTACCTAAATCCTTCAAGCATTGGACTATTTATAGTGTGTGTTTTAGCATCGAGTATCTAAACATTTGAGTGCCTATGGATGGTCTGATATAGTTGGTGTATCAACTATGATGGGTAGGCAACTCTTGACACATTTCATGATAGAGAAAGGCTCAAGTAGGCCGGCCAATCCAATCGAAGTATGTGACGGTTGAGCCTTTTCTATATTCTTTTAGTCCGATCGGATTGCATATAAGGATAGAAAGATTGAACCTAGATCTTTGATCTATTTTAGACTTTGGCCCAAGAATACATTAGGTCCAATAAATAATAATGTGAGCATTATCACTTATTACTTTTAACAAGTGTAATTTTGTATTTAAATTTAATTTATTTGTTGATATTGTGACTTAAGGAAGCCTAAATCAGGGTTATCCGATGATGAAAAAATAGCAAATTACTAATAAAAAAATTCATATCTTGAAGCTTCACATGTGAATTTTGTCACTTTTTTCCAAAATTATTTTCCAATATTTCCAAGTGTTTAACAAAATATTCCTAAAAACGTTATTTTAGACTTCTAGTGGTGATAAACAGTCGTCTGTCACTTGAGGGATGGTCACCTATGGACCCCTTTCTCTAATGTGGACTAAAATAGGGATATTTTAGGGAAAACCAAGGTTAAGTGATGAGGGATGGTCTCCCCTTATCGAGCGATGCCCATTCCTCACTCAAAACCCATTTTTCCCACATTTTCCTAAGTTTTCAAAAAAGGCAATTATTTTTATAGATAGAGACTCGAATTTGCAGGGGTTAATCTCCAATTTTAAAGGAATTTAAGTTGGATTTTAACTCGAATTCCTCTTTAGGTATAAATTCTAAAATCCTAAAGTTTTGAAAGGGGGAGAAATCACTTTTTTGAGGAGCTACCATTAAAGGAAGAGAATTATTTCTTTCTCTAAACTTTATGCTCTATTAAGATTTTGTTGAACACACACACACATAAAATGAATTTTATACATTCTTAAAAAGTATGATCATGATTTGGAGCATGAGATATGGACTATAGAATTCATAAGGTTAAAATATCTCCAGAGGGTAATATTTTAGGCTCTTTTCCTACTTTCTCTCTCTAGATCATATTAAGCATGATCACTTAGTTCTTTGATGCATGTTTATATGTTTTAATTGTTCTATTTGAATAATATGCATATTTTATGGAGCTATGTTTCATTTCCAAATCATTTAATTTGCTAGAGGCATGTTAGGTCATTTAAGATTCCTCCCATTGTTAAATGTGTAAAGCTTATTTTCCATGCTCTAAATTCTATATTTTTATGATTTTAATATTGTCAATGCATGGCTATGTGTTTTTGGCATGATTTAACATGTTCTATAGTCCAAATACTACATGTGTAGGGTTAAGTATAAATTTTTAGAATGGTTTCTGCATTTTTTAATTTTTCTTGCATTTTTGGTTCTATCTTGTGGTGATGAACAGGGAAAAAAGGTTGATCCACAGCCATCCCTCATCCTAAGGATGGGTTATCTGGGTCCCTTCTCCTCATCCTGTCCTTTGCTCTTCTTATGGCTATACCTCGCCTATTTTGGGCATCCATAGGCATTTTTTAAGGCATTTGTTATATGGTTTTGCATATTTATGTGATTTCTTATGGCATTGTTTATTTTTTTTATAATTTTTTACATCATCATGGATGACTTCATCGCTATATAATATGGTTCTATGATTTAATTCATGACATTCATTATGTAATTACTTTTATGATATTATTTTGAGCAGATTAATTTATATAATTTTGTTGGATTTTCTTTAAAGGCTTAATACCTCTCACGAAGGGGGGTCTTTTATGGTTTTGCATGGGAAGTCATGCTCCTAACTTTGACACCATCTTCATTCCCTGATTATCACCAGTTAATTGCATTTATTTAATTTATTTTTTTGGAGTTCTGTTTATTATTTAGATTATGCTATTATTTTTTATTCTTTATTTTAGATTTATTATTTTCTAAGGTTGTAATAGTTAGTAAAAAGGAATTTTTCAAGCACGATGAAATAAAAAGACACTCAAAATATTTTTCTATCAAATAAATTAGGTTTTTCTTATAAAACACGGACCAATTTTCATTTTTTATCCCAAATTCACAATAAAAAAAATATTTCATAAATATGCATAAGGGAACTAATGTTTCCAACCTAAATTAACTCCCCATTTTATATATGTATGTATATTAGTCTTGTTCTATATCATTCTTTAGGATGATTTGCTTCTGTAATAATCTAAGTAGGACTTTATTTACTGCTTTGTTTACTTGATTTGAATGTTTATTTATTTTTTTCTTTAAATGTATTATGTGAGAAAAGAGAGAGGATTGATTTTAAAACTTAATTATAACCTGACATCTAACCAAAATGCCTAATAAGAGGGATGTCCTGAATACCAATCTTTGAATAGGTATTAAAATAAGGTTAAAATCAATTTTCAATGTTCTATTAGGTGGCGACTCCATAACACCAGCCTTTTTAATCCCATTTGTAAATTTCTTTCATGGGTTGATCGTCAGTAATAAATTGGGGTTGACCCTTCCTTTATGAAATGGTCAGTTTATGATAAAAGTGAACCTCCTTCGATCTCTAATCCTAAAAATGGGCCTGTAAAAGCAAACCCAAAAATTAAGGCTCCAGCGTGCATCATAGTGGTGACTCCACTAGGGACCAAAGAGATCTTCCTCTGAAAAGCATTTTGGTTAAGTTATTTATAATTGGGGTTTGATGTTAATCTTATTTCCTCTCTAAACTACATTCCTTACATTCATCTTAGAGTTTTAAAATTAAGTTAGGCATCCCTTTTTAGCCCGATGCTATCCTAAAGCACACCTTACATTCACTTAATATACAAAGGTATCAATGAGACCTATCAGCCCAAGTCCAGTACTAATCAGTATATAAAATGGTGACCCATCGTTCATTATACTCATGATGAGCTAAACCTATTGGTAGGCACCATGTTTGGGTAGCCCTAAAGTTTCATCATCCTTGAATAAAGCCTATATAATTATAATAGCAACTTTCCTTAGGTTGTATAACCATAATAACCCTTTGCTTGCTATGTGGACCCTTATGTATTGACCAAACTCAAATAAATTTGGAGGATACCAATCAAAGGCTATCATACTCTGATAGGCCCAACCTGATTTGTATCAGTTAGTTAAAATACATAAGGGTCAAAACCCATACAACTACATTTTCAATTAGAAAGATTATGCTACTGATTGTCTACTATACACCATATACATCCATTAGGTATCCTATTGATCGATGGGATAAACTAAACAAGGAAAGAGACTGCATGACCTTTTGTGTGGGAGTAATAAGGTTAGAAGGCTATTGTTATGCTTATGTGTGATTGTGATTGACATTTAACAAAATCATGCATCGTATACATACATCACATATATATTATACTCATGCATCATTTACCATGCATCACTCTTAACTTCTGATTCTTATAGCCATCATATATTCATCTAGGTGGTCTAAAGGATCAGACAGGTACTTGGTTAGGAGACTTATATCTAGATTACTGAGATCAGACTCAAGTTTAGATTTGGGTTTAGAAGTCAGTTTTGAGTTAGGTTTGAGCTAGTTATCAGAAAGTAATCAGAAAATAAGTTTAGAAATGGCAAATAACAAAGTGAATGAGATTGGAAAGGGAAATGGGACTGAAAGAGTGATCAATGACACCACTGTAAGGTTTTATTTCTAAAAGGAAGGGCTAACATCACTCCTATTGGACCTACAATAGTGAGGGATAACTTAGGTCAGAGATTGGATAGATGATTGCAAGAGTTTAAAGAAAGAATGTTAGCAATGATCAAAGGGATGGTGGCTTCTATAGTACCTAATACTAAAGCTCAGCCTATAACACCCATTCATAGGATAGTGAAGCCAACTTATTTTGGGAATGCTATTGCAGCTAATACTTTGAGACCCACCTAGAAAGGAAATGAGAGATGATCCAGAGGATTATTTCATAGAAGAGAAGGAGGATGACTATGTTCCTCCAGTAATGAACATAAGGATAAAGGATCTTAATGCTGAAGATCCAGCCTTAAAGAAGATGGAGGAAAAGATTGAAGCTATGTCTAGGCTACTGTCTACAGGTAGAGGGATGAACCCAAAAGATAGAAATTTGGATGGAGATGAACAGCTACCCCAAGATGATTGATTTGCCAAGATTCAATGGCACCTTAGATCCTTCAGCACATATTAAATAATACATGTTGATCATAAAAGGGACTACTCTATCCAAGAAACAAAAAGTGGGGTACTTTTGCTTAAGCTTGATCAAGCCTACCATAAACTAGTATCATACATTAGATAAGCAAACAAAGGAGGATTGGGACCTACTGACTGAGGAATTCCTTAAACAATATGAATGTAGTACAAGGATGAAGGTCATCCTGAAGGACCTCGAATTACTCTAGTCGAAACATGATGAGTCTTTCCATGAGCACCTCACTAGGTGGAGGAATAGGATGATGGAGAAGAAAAGAAAGCCTTACATAACTAATCAAATCAAATTGTTTAACAGGAATACAAAATCATACTTAAGAGATGGCTTAAAGATTAAAGGTTTGAAAGATTGGAAGTCTCTGAATGATATAGCTTTAGAAGATGAATGAGAGTATCTTTCTAGAAGGGTAAGCAGTGAGAATTCAATAAGAAGCTTTAGCAATAACAAGGCTATCAGTAGCAATAGTAGGTAGAATAAGGTTGGAAAGATCGTAGAGGTGTCTACTACAAAGGTTGGTCAGATGCATTATTTAGACTTAGGAAAATCACTATCATGAGTTTTGAATAGGTTGGTTAAGGAATGGAAGTTTCAACCTTTGCCACCAAGGTCTGCAAAGAGTCAGAGGTTACCCTATCATATGGAAGACCAATATTACACATTCCATCAACACATTGGACACACGATTGACTATTGCATCACTTTGAGGAATAAAATTCAAGGTTTGATAGATAGTAAGTAGATTTCAGATCTAAATAAGAGGGATAAGAAGAAGAAAGGAGGTTATAATGCCATATCCCCTCTAGTATACATGATTGGGTCAAGCCTGCCTGAGTGGTATGTGATGCAAGCTTTGTATGGGAATGAGTACTTGGCCATTACTCACTCCACCCTAAAAGAAACAAAGCCAATTGAGGGAAATTGGCTAGTTTCTATGATTGACTATTAGGATACTCCCATAGAGAGTGAGGATGAAGGGATCTTGGTACCTATTGATATTTGAAGCTCAGCTAGTGAGTATGAGGAAGAAACAAAGAAAGAGAAGGAAATCAAAGCGATCATAAGGAGTGAAAGAATGGCCCCAAAGATTGAAAGGTAACCAGTCCCTACTGCAGTACATATAAAAAAATTAACAATGATTAGATCATTAAATAGTTGAAAAAGACGCAGGCTCATATAGGTATTTGGGATTTATTAAGGCAATTTCCTTCGTATAAATAGAAGTATGTAGAGGCTTTGAGCGATGCTACTGTTGCCACCATATCTTACCCTCTAAATTATTAGACTTGGTTTGAAGAGGAACTGGAGAGAATGTAGTGTACTCTGATGTTGACTTGCCTGCAGAAGGAAGAAACCATAATCATCCCCTCTATATCAAGGCTCAAGTTAATGGAAAACATACAACTTGTGTGATGGTAGATGATGGATCTTCCATTAATATATATCCTTTGGTGGCAATTTTAGCTTTTGGATTAAATGAGCACATACTGAGCAAGTTTGGTCTAACAATTTATGCCTATGATAATTTTAAGAGGCAGGCTACTAGGACATTTAAGGCTATAGTGAAGATAGGGCCTATTGAAATGGAAGCTGAGTTTGTAGTGTTGCCTATCCCAGCAAATTTCTCGATGCTTCTTGGAAGGCCATGGTTTCATAAGCTAGAAGGAGTGCCATCCACCTTACACAAGATGATTAATATCCCTCATGATAGATGGGTGGTCACTATCAAGGCAACAAGGGAGAATTATATATCCATGCTCAAAATAGCCAAACAATCATTCAGTGGATTTCACGTGGTAGTTATTAGTGATGAAGAGAATGAGGATAGCTTTCTAGATAGTCCTTAAGTGATTAATATACTTAATAAGATGAACTTTCTAACTGGTGCTAGTTTAGGCAAGAATTCTTAAGATCCTCAAAATGCTATAGCTACTAAGGGCCAGAAGAATAAGAAAGGGTTAAGCTTTACAGATCCCAACAAGAAGGGTAAGGAGAAAGAAATAGTGAAAAGGATCCTTCATATTTCATAGATTTTTATGCCAGCTTCGGGTCTTTGCTTATAATATGAAGTGAATAAGCCTTAGATGATAGGAGGTGAGCTAATGCCAGGGTTTAAACTATTCAATGATGTCTTCAATTGGAAAAGGGAATCATTAAGCTAGTTAAAGGCTTTTAGGATGAAGAGATCCTGTTGCACCATTCAGACTGGCATATAAAAACACTAGAGGAAGTCTTGAAAGAGAAGCTGCTCACTACTAACTAAAAGGTAAAAGGAAGATAGAAGTTAAAGAACCATCTGAAGTCAGTCCAGAGATTGGAAAGGCATATGATACTGATAAGATTAAAGGAGACCCTTTTATTGATGTTTTTCTATGTTTCTAAACTTTTTTTTATGAGAACAATGTTTCCACTTTTGATTACATTAATAAGATGAACAATTTTGCTTACTTGTGTGATATTTTGTCTAATTTCAATATGTATGATCATGATCCTAAAACATTCATATTTGACATTAACTCAACAAATACATGTTCATTTAATCTCAAAAATAAAGAAAATCCAAAAGAAATTTTACTGGCATCAGACATAACTCCTGAGGAGAGAGAAAATTTGAGAAAATATTGAAAAACTATAAAAAAGTATTTGCCTAGGCCTATAAAGACATGCCAGGAATAGATCAGGAAGTTACCGAACCTGCCAATCCAACATAACCAAGGTATAAACTAGTCAAGCAAAAGTTTAGAAGCTTTAGACCAGAGTGGGTTGAGAAAGTTAAAGATGAGGTCAGAAAGAAAATAAAGGCTAAGTTCTTAGTAGAAGGAAAATACTCCACATGGTTAGCAAACCTAGTCCCTAGGGCAAAGAAAGATAGAAGATTTAGGGTCTGTGTAAATTATAGGGACCTGAACAAAGTCTGCCCTAAGGATGATTTTTCGTTACCTCGATGTTCTGGTCAATAGTGTAGCATTTTGTGCCATGAATAGTTTTATGGATGGATATGCCGGGTATAATCAAATTTTAAACAAGATAATGGATAGGATCAAAATAGCCTTTATAAAAATAGGGGATATAAGCCTACAGGGTTATACCTTTTGGACTTAAAAATGTAGGTGCTATATATTAAAGAATGGCTACAAGGATTTTGGATGACTTGATCCACAAAGAGGTAGAGGTGCACGTAGATGAAATGATAATCAAGTTAGTTACCTATGAAGGACATTTCAAAGCACTAGAGAAGTTCTTTCAGAGTATTCGCAAGCATAAGCTTTGCCTCAATCCTAAGGAGTGCATTTTTAGGGTTACTTCAGGTAAACTTTTTGGCCATATGGTGAGCCAAAGAGGTATAGAAATAGATCCTAACAAGGTAAAAGCCATTAGAGAGATGCCAGTACCCTAGAAGAAAAAGGAAGTTAGAGGATTCTTGGGTAAGATTATGTACATAACTAGGTTCATCACCAAGTTAACCTCAATCTATGAGCCAATCTTTAATTTACTTAGGCAACATCAACTAGTAGCCTAGAATGAAGATTATCAGAAGGTGTTTGATACCATTCGGTAGTACTTGTTGCATCCACCGATACTAAGACCACCTCAAGTAGGTATACCTTTAATTTTATACTTAGCAATAGAAGACGATTCAGTGGGGGCTATGATGGCACAAGAGGATGATTTTAGGATTAAATATGTAGTGTACTATCTCATCATGAAGTTTTTTTCTTTATAAGGTGAAGTATATAAAAGTTGAGAAGATCTATTTGGCAGTCATATACGCATAGAAGAAACTGAGATGCTACTTCCACTCTTACTGGATAAAAGCAATGGCTAAGTAGAATCCCCTTAGGTACCTATAATAAGCTTCTTCATTGTTAGGAAAGATAGAAAGGTGATTGATCCTCTTGCAGGAGTTCGATATAGAATACATCACTTGAAAAACAATCAAATGGAGAGTAGTAGCAGAGTTCTTAGCAAATCAACCTTTAGAAGGGACGGAGGTAACTTATGATTTTTTTTATGAACACATTGTGACCATAATGGTGTAGGGATGACAAATGTACTTTGATAGAGCTATGAATAATAAGGGAGCAGGACTAGAAGTTATCCGGATCACCCGAAGGGGAAAAAGTTACCATTAGCTAAGAAGTTAAGGTATAAAGCCATGAATAATGAAGCAGAGTATGAAGTATGCATTTTCAGGTTGGAAGCCTTATTGGCTATAGGAGAAAAGTCTACAAAGATATTTGGAGACTCATTTTTAGTGGTTTACCAAGTAAGAAGTGAGTGGTCACTGAAAGAATAATGTTTATTGACTTACCTCAGGCATTTGAACATTTTAACCAGTCAACTCAAAGTTTATATGTTAAGATTTGTGCCCAGGGAAAAGAATCAATTAGCAGATGCTTTGGCTACCTTAGTGTTCATGTGGAATAATCCAAAAGAAGTAATTATAAAGCTTGTACTGATCTCAAACTCCAACAAGTTATGCTTTGAGAAGGAGCAAGTCATGGATATCAAAGTGGATGATGGAAAGCTTTGGTATTATGACATCCAAAATTACCTAGAGAAATCAGTGTTCCCAAATGAAGCAACTAAAAAGGACTAGAGATTGATCCATAAGTTTTCCTCCTAGTTCATTATTGTAAGAGGAGTGCTTTACAAGAGATAGCCTGATGGAATCCTATTAAGGTGCTTGGATGAGAAAAAGCAAAAAAGCTAACAGAGAAAGTACATATGAGAGTGTGCGAAGTCCATATGAACGATTTAGCTTTGGTGAAGAAGATCATGAGGCAAGGTTTCTTTTGGCTTACAATGGATACTAATTGCTCTAAGTATGTCAAAGAGTGTCAGTTATGCCAATAGTATACCAATTTAAGACATTTACCTATTTTTGAATTGTGCAATCTCATGTCACCATAGCTGTTCACTATATGGGGAATAGACATTATAGGGATGATCCATCTGCCTGCCTCAAATGAACATAGATTCATTATAGTGGCCATCAATTACTTTACCAAGTGGGTGGAAGCAGAATCTTTTAAGAAGGTGGATGCATGAGATATGGCTAAGTTGATTGAAAAGAATATGATATACAGATATGGGTTGCTAGATAATGGGTTACAATTCTCAAGAGAAACCAGGCAGATGCTTATCAAGTATGGGGTTAAACATCATAAGTTTTCTCCTTATAAGCCATAAGCAAATAGAGTAGTTGAAGCGGCTAACAAGAATGTGAAAAGGATCTTGGCTAAAATTGTTCGAACTTACAAGGATTGGGTTGACAAGATACCTTTTGCATTATGGGGTTGCAGGACCACAGCTAGGACTTTGTTAGGAGCAACTATATTTTATTTGGTCCATGGAGCAGAAGCAGTACTGCTGGTAGAGATTAAGCATCAATCTTTAAGGATTATTTTGGAAGTTGAGATACCAAAAGTATAATGGACTTGATAGAGATTATCACAACTTAACCTGCTAGATGGAGATAGAATGAGGGCTTATTACCATAATCAAGTCTACCAAAAAAGGCTAGCTCATTCATTCAGGAAGAATGTTAGGAAGCACCCATTGAAATAGGGAGACCTAGTGTTCAAATAAATAAGTCCAGGAATGCTAGATATCCAAGGCAAATTCATGCCAACATAGAAAGGATCTTTTATGCCTAAGAAACTACTATCCAAAGGCACTATTATTTTGTCAAACACTGATGGTAACAAGTTCAGAAAACCAATGAATGTCGACAGATTGAAAAGGTTCCATGGCTAAAGACTAAAAGAAGAGAATAAATACCTCATGGGTCAAAATTTGAAAAAATGGTAGCATTGCTAAAATTGGGTGCCTCATAAGGGTGAAAACTGAAAAAAAAACATCCTGGACAAAAATTAAAAGCTGAGAGAAAATAATCAATCAAAAAAATCTGAGATGGATGATTAATGACAGGAGTTATGATGCTTGTAAAGTTTCATTTCAAGATTAAAGAATAAGTGTTACTGAGATAAAATCAAATATTGATCATGTGTACTGAAATCATAAATAAATGTCATTCATGTATTTGTAAGTGTCATCTAAGCATCCGAAAATATCATATTCTTATCACGTGTTTAGTAAAAGAAAAAGTATCATCTATAATGATGTCTAAATCTAATCTATCAATATCACATCTCTCTCTCCATCTAGGCACCGCATGAGAAAGTTTGTTGTTGACAACTGGACTCTTGACCCACTACTTGTATGAGTCAGAGGTGGTGAAATCATAAACGCTAGTGTCAAAAATGGTAATCCTCATAATAAGCTAAGTCCAGATCCTCTGATAATAATTTGTTATAAAGTGAGCAGTAAGAGTGCCTTCACGAAAGCCTAGTGGATGCCTAACAATGTCCTGCAGACCTCCAAACTGTCGAGTACAGCGGGCAGTAACATAAAAGGTGACACAATGGAGCCCATATAAAGGAACACACCCTGAGTCTCTATCCCTAACCATAAAGATGATGGGCAGACAAACACACTTAAATATAATGTCATCATCTATCAAATTACCCAACCAATCAACTCCTTCCTAGACCATCAGAAATTTGTGCTATAAATGTCTAAGTGTTATATGCCGTATAGGGTAAGTCTATATGGATCCAACTTAACTATTATGGTAAAGTAGGAAGTGTTGATAATTATGTCATTTAACAGTCTTGATGGCCTATGATTTGCCATTTGTCTTCAAATATATCTTTCATGTAGCGAGTAGTCACATTCCTAGCTGGAATGCTACCGAAATTTTGTCAAAATTCCTCAAAAGGTGTAGATATAGTATTGTGGTCACATAGGCCTTAAAGGCCTATGTGTTGTTTTTATATTGATTGTATATAGGGGGGAAATCTCATTCCCATCCGGAATGCTTCCCGAATTTTACTTAATTTTTTGAAAAGCATGTAATGAACTTTTATCTCATCTTTTGTGCATGATTGTTAAAACTATATGTGCTTTTTTGTGTAGATTATCTATCGATATTTAATTCAATATAATCCTGGTACTTTGACTTACTTGAAATTAAAAGCCAAACATGAACTAAAATATAACATTTTTGCAGGATGCCTCATAGGACAGCATGTCCCTAGCCATCCCAGCCCATGCTAAATAATATGATAGCCACACAGGCTAGGAGGTATCGAGCCTTTGGGGAGGTCTAGTACACAGCTAGTAGATTTATGTCCAGATAGTTCCTGAAGGATTTTGGATTGATTGAGAAGGCTGACAGACTCTAAGCTATAGCAGGTTGGACCAATTTCTTCACCTTGTCTTTCAGGATGTATCCAGATGTGACTTGAGAGGTTCTAACCACCTTAAAGTATGGAGGGTATCAATGGTTAGATACTCAAGAGGGGGTTGTGAGGTTCAGGACCTTCAGGATACCATTCGACATCACTAAGTGCAGGTTTGCATAGGCTATGGCATTTTCGAGTGGACTTCATATAGTTACACCGCCCAAGCTAATGGCTAAGGAGAGATTGAGGGCTATGACATTGCCCGAAGTAGTTTATGACTCAGATAAGGTGAAAAACACGATGTTGGCTCTTCAGATTTATAGATACCTGCACAGAGTCCTGTCCACCTCTTATCTTGGGCGTACTAAAAGCCCAAGTAATATTAATTCAGTAAATGTTACCTGCTGGTAGGGGGATAAAAGAGGGCCACCCTAGTACCACGCTAGAGACTCAGGTGTGTGTGGGAGGAGTCATCACCAAACTACTCATATCACTCGAGGTTATAGGAGGATTTTTTTAGAGATCCAATCCTAGAGAGTATGCATATAGACTTGTAGGTGACTATTACCATGACTATGGTAGTACCCATAGATGAGCAGAATGGCTAACACATATTACACATAATGCCAGAGACCCAAGAGGAGCTCGACCTTGATCCTATAGCTCCAAATGCAGCGGATGAGGTTGATGGATAGGGTCAAGTGGCAGATAAGGCATCGGTAGAGCTTCAGATACATCTAGAGCAGCCACATCAATAGGATGATCAGCTAGAGGAGCATCATAATGTGTGAGAGGCACAGGAGATAGGGATAAACTTTGATTATGTATTTGACATACAGATTGATTTGCATGATCTATTGGGTGGCTCACTACAGACTTCGATACATCCTAGATCTCCTATTATACATCAAAGGTCATTGGCAGTGAGGTTTTCTTTATATAGGCATCCTGGAGCATCATCATCTTTAACTCCTCCACCTTGAGGACACCAAGGGCCATCCACCTTGACTGCACCCCTGCCATTAGCTCTATTATCTCTCGTAGGAACATCTGCAATAATTCCACCAGATGACATCTCCAGGAAGTTGGCAACCATAGAGGAGATACAGAGAGCTATTCTCACAGCAGTACAGTCACTCTAGGCCTTACTTATGGTGATCCAAACTTTACAGATAGAAGTTCAGAGCCTTAGGATAGATATACATACTACAGGGTGCAGATTTGATGAGTTTTTATAAGTGGTTGATGACTCCATTGCCTAGCTTATAGATCAGAGCACACGTATTGAGACCATAGTTTTGGGGAGCTAGACAGGCTGTGATCAAGATTGATGAGGAGTTGAGGAGGTACATCGGGTACCTAAAAGGAAACCTAATGAGATATCTGAAGAGAGCCATTCTAGAGCAATCCATGAGGTAGGATAAGGATCAGAGAGACTGGTGGGGGTTACAGCACAAGTGTTGCAGCTAGTGACATCAATGATACCAAGTTTCAGGTTTATATTTAAGCAAGTAGGAGGGCAGCCACCTCAAGCACCTCAAGCCATGTCACAACCCTGTCGGGCTTCGACATAGGAAAAATAAAAATAAAACGCAACGAAAATAATGAAACCCATCAAGATCCATGCGATCGAATTGACTCAATAAAGAGAAAGTGATGATTACTAACCTCTTAAAGCATAAAATTTTCTTATAGGTGCTTCCTCACATGAAACGAACACCCTCTACCAGTATCCATACTTGAACGCGAGGAATGGATTCGCATGGGGTGCTAGCTCCCTTCTTTGGTGGCTAGTGTTATAGAAAATAAAATTTTCTCTTCACTTTCTCAAAGTGACGGCTCATCCTCTTAGATGTGTGTGTTAGGGTTATCAACCATATATATATATATATATAGTTGGACTAACCCTAATTAAGAGAGAGAGAGAGAGAATTTTGGGCATATATTTCTTATTAAAATAAGAAATACTTTATTTTTTATTTAAAATAAAATTATAATATTAATCCTAATTAACATTTATTTATTTCATTATTTATTTCAAATTTTAATTTGTCATAAAAAAAATTCGAAATGTTTGAACTAACCTTTAGTTCATTCATCACATTCTATATGTGCAACCCAATAAGTTCATATTATATTGGTCGTGGGCCTCAGTGCCATCATGGGCCCACAAGTGATAAGTAACCTCTAGCAAGACATTACGACTACCCAAATAATATGAATATCGATAATTCAATTTTAAACTCATAGAATATGTTATAATCCCTTTGTCACATGATATCTTGTAACATAAGTCATGGTCTATGTCAAACTTATATAGTTCAAACATATAATTTTCCAATCACTAAGTAAATTGATAATATCAAATGACATTAATTGCTCCATTAATTCATTTGAGCATGGCCATGCATTTCTCGATCCTGCTTATCGAGGAGCCCAATAGATTTCTCTCTCATAAAAGAGGGATAAATTCCATCTTGATTATTCAGTATCATCTACATGATTATCATCATGTCCAATCATAACCTTTATTATTATCAAATTAAAGATAATATTTAGTTATGTCGAAACATAATGTTCCTCATGTAGGATAGTATGATAATCTCAAGTGTAAAGATTAATAACATGACTATTATGAGATCACCAATGATATTAACCCATGTAGTATCTCATAACGGGTCAATCCAGTACTCTGTTCTCCAATGAGTACCTGTAAGTTTGATTTATATCACCATATATAATCATCTCATGATTATCAATCAAACTCGTACTAGTTTTATTTATCATTATTCCTTTAATGATAAATAACTAGATATAGTTAAAATAACATTAAATTGTTATTTACAAATATTATTATATTTTAACATGCCAAAATATAATAACATGAAGAAAATTCAATTTTATAAAATGAAATGTGACATTACATAAAGAACCAAACATATGGCCTAGGGTATAACCACTAACAAGCCCGACCTATTAGACCACCAATTTATAGATCGCCATTAAGGCCAACCTATCACAAAACACTTAAATCAGGTCCATCATAGTGATCTTTTTATTTTGTATTCAGGGAATTCTCTTTTTGTAAAACTTTTGATGTATATAAATGGAGTTGTATATGATTTATATTATGTTACTTTCATGTCTTGTTTCACTTATTATGCTTGAAAATAAAAGAATGGGCAACAATAAAGTGTCATGAAATTAAAAAGATGACCAATAAATAACCATGCTATGACAAAACAAAAAAAGGCCAAATTTAATAAGCAATACACTAATATTCAACACTCTTCATGATAGGTACTTTAAGCCCACATCATGGGGCATATATTTACTCATCCAAAAGAGATGCACCATAAAAGGAGGTGCAAATATTTGCAAACTCTAAAAGGATTTTCCATATCTTGGGGATCCATTTACCATGGGTTAAACCCATCATTCATTAGAGTGAGAAATATTTCAATCTGAACACATCAGAAGTTATAAGACTGATGTGGACAACAAAGAATTACCAAGCAATAATGAAAGGATGCGAAAGGAGGATCAATCACTCTTCTGATGATGATGGTTTTCCCTATATTAGAGATAACCTACAGATTGGTGACATCTCATTGATGCACATTTACCAGAATGATTACAAGCACCTTAATGACTTCTCAGATATGCACACCTATCAAAAATCTTCCTAGTGGATAGACACATACTTATCAGAAATCTCCCAAATGGAATGCTACCACAGAAAAGCACTCACATCTTGCAACAACAATGACCAATAGGTTAGATAAGAAATACCATCGATCAAATATTAACCTAATCACCTTACTTGATGTTGCAGGTCTTCTTTAACCTCAGTCAAGTACAACAAGTTATCTCGATCAAGCATGCTCCAGATGCCGATCAAATCTAACTACAGTATTTCAATTCAGCATGCCCTAGGCGCTAACTAGATATACTGAAGGAATGCTAATTCTGGATGCCCTAAGTGCTAATCAGTCTTCTTCAAGCCATCTGGATTCTGCATGCCCCAGGTGCTAATCAGACACATTTAAATAACCTAATTTTGCATGTTTTAGGAGCTAATCAGTCACATTTAAATAACCTAATTTTGCATGTTTTAGGAGCTAATCAGTCAAAAAAATATTTTTTTTTATCCCAATTCTGTATGCCTTAAAAGCTAATTGGATAAGTAAAGACTCGCTACCTTCAATAAAGTTAGTTTTAAGTTTTGATTCTGCATGCCCCGGGCGCTAATCAAGTAAAACCTTTTGTTATCTCACTTTTGCATGTCCCGGATGCTAATTGAACAACTAAAAACTCACCTCCTTCAATAGATTAGTCTTAAAACTTTGATTCTGCATACCTTAGATGCTAATAAGAGATTTCAAATAACAAAATCAACCAAGAGATTTGCTGCCTTAGGTATGCATCTTTTTCCTTTTACTCTAAATTTTGGCTCACTTTGGCACTAGTGCACCAACTCCCCAAAATTGGAGGTAGTTGTAGACACTATGATCCAAGGCAACTTAGATTAGCATTATCCAATGATGTAAAAATAGCATATTACTGACAACAAAGTTCGCATCTCGAAGCTCTAATCATGAATTTTATCACTTTTTCTCAAAAGGCTTCCATAATTTTCAAATATTTCCAAATGTTTAACAAAATATTCCTAAAAGTCCTATTTTGGACTTTCAGTGGTGAAAGACAACCATCTATCACCTGAAGGATGCTTGCCTGTGGACCATTTTCTTTGATGTGGACTAAAATAAAGGTATTTTAGGAAAAACTAAGGTTAAATGATGAGGCACAACCGCCCCTCATTGAGGGTACCTATCCCTCACTCGAAACCCATATTTCCCATGTTTTCCTAAGTTTTCAAAGGAGGTAATTATTTCTTTAGATAGAAACCTAGATTTGCAGGGGTTGATCTCTAATTTTGAAGGGATTTGAGTTAGATTTCAACTCAAATTCCTCTTTAAGTATAAATTCTAAAAACCTAGGGTTTTGAAAAGGGGAGAAATCACTTTTTTTAGGAGCCACCATCCAAAGAAGAGAATTATTTCTTTCTCTCTCTAAACTTTATGCTCTAACAAGCTTTTGTTGAACACACACACATATGATGAATTTTATATCTTCATCAAAAATACGATCATGATTTAGAGCATGAGATTTAGACTATAGAATTCATAGGGTCAGAATATCTCTTCATGATAATATTCTAGGCTCTTTTCCTACTTTCTCTCTCTAAATCTTATTAAGCATGATCATTTAATTCTTTGATGCATGTTTATATATTTTAATTTTTTTATTTGAATAATATGCATATTTTACAAAGTTGTGTTTCATTTTTGGATCATTTAATTTGCTAGAGGCATGTTAGGTCCTTTGAGATTCGTCCATTGTTAAATATGTAAAGCTCATTCTCCATGTTCTAAATTCTACATTTTTATGATTTTAATGTAGTTAATGCATAGTTATGTGTTTCTGGCATGATTCAACATGTTTTATAGTCTAAATATTACATACATAGGGTTAAGTATCATTTTTAGCATGTTTTATGCATTTTTTATTTTTCCTGCATTTCTGGTTTTGTTCAGAGGTGACGAATGGGAAGAAGGGTTGAGCCACGGCTATCCCTTATCCCAGGGATGGGACACCTCGATCCCTTCTCCTAATCCCATTCTCCGCTCCTCTTGTGGTTGTCCCTCACCTGTTTTGGGAGTCTGTGGGCATTTTTATATGGTTTTGCATATTTATGTGATTTCTTACAATATTATTCACTTTTTATAAATTTGTACATCATTTTGGATGACTTCATTACCATATAATATGGTTCTGTGATTTAATTTATGACATTCATTATGGAATTATTTTTATGATATTATTTTGAGTATACGAATTCTTGTATTTTTGTTAGATTTTCTTCGTTCACCGGGGGGTGGTCTTTTGTGGTTTTGCATGGGAAGTCATGCTCCCAAGTTTGATATCTTCTTCATTCCCTGATTACCACCGTTTAATTGCGTTAATTTAATTTATTTATTTTAAGTTTTGTTTGTTATTTAGATTATTCTATTATTTATTCATTCTTTATTTTAGATGTATTATTTTTTAGGGTTGTAATAGTTAGTAAGAAAATGAATTTTTCAAGCACGATGAAATAGAAAGACACTGAAAACGTTTTCTATCGAATAAATTGAGTTTTTCTTATAAAACGCGGACCAATGTCCATTTTTAGCCCAAATTCACAACAAAAAAATATTTTGTAAATATGAATGAGTGAACCAATGTTCCCAACTCAAATTAATTTCCCATTTTATGTATGTATGCATATTAGTCTTGTTTTGTATCATTCTTTGGAATAATTTGCTTCTGTAATAATCTAAGTAGGACTTTATTTACTGTTCTCTTTACTTGATTGGAATGTTTATTTATTTTCTTTTTTAAATGCATTGTGTGAGAGAGGAGAGGGGATTGATTTTGAAACTTAATTATAAACTAACACCTAACCAAAACATCTAATAAGAGGGATGTCCTGAACACTAATCTCTGACCGGATATCAAAATGAGGTTGAGAATCAATTTTCAATGTTCTATTGGGTGGCAACTCCATGACATCTGCCTCTTTGATCCCACTTGTAGACGTCTTTCATGGGTTAACCGTTAGTAATAAATGGAGCTTGATCCTTCCTATTGTGAAACGGTCAGTTTATGATAAAAGTGAACCTCCTCCAATCTCGAATCCTAAAAGCAGACCTACGAAAGCGAACCCGAAAACGAACGAAGGCTCCAACGATCGTCACATTATTATTTTTAATTTAGTTAACTAATAAAATTTATTTTATATTTTGAATTGTACTTTGCATAATTAAAATTAAATTTATTGAATTCATTTAATAATTTTAGGTGGTTAAAAACTAAAAATTATAGTATATTGAACTACATAAACTAAAATCGATGAACTGATTAATCTAATTAAAAAAATTATTAGTAATTCTTCAAAATTAATATTAATAAATTGATTAAATAAAATTATTAATAAACTTATTAATCGGTTGATATACACCCTTAAGTAGGTATGAATGGATATTTCTTTAACAGCCACGTGTGGTTTTTGTTTCAAAGTTTATTTTCGATCTAGTCCTTTCCCTCTTGTAGGATCATGACATTTCATTTTTATCTTCTTTAATAAAATTATCATATTGCTCCACTTTAACAATTTTCAGCGCTTTCAGAAAGAGAACAAGAAGAAGAAAGAGAAAAAGATGAAGAACAACGAGATTTGCTTGGATTCAGAATTTTACAGAAAGAGAACAAGAAGAATAACCAGAAAAAGGAAAATAACGGATTAAAGATTTAAAGGACTGATTTTTTTTTTTCACCGTTATATTCATTAATATAATATCAATGTTATATTAATTTTTCTAAAAACATTGATTCACGCGTTACGGAATGCATTTTTTATACGTATAATTTTAGTCAATATTTGAGTTGATTGAGGTGTTTAAAAAATTAAAAATAATAACAATTCAGGCATCAAATGGCTTTAATAAATTTCAGATACCGGATCAACTATTTTTTTACAAATTCATGGCCATTTTGATGCTTTTTGCCTTTTAAAAACATTTATTTTTCCCGTGCTGCACATGCAGTGGCTAATAAACCGTGCGTGTTTTACGCGAGCAATTCCCGTGCTGCACATGCGGTGGCTAATAAAATTTAGTACCGGAACAACTATCTTCTATACGTTTAGATGTCAAATAATACTTTTAGCCATAAATTAATGTTTATGTAATTTTTTAATGTATTACTATTAAATTTGAATGATTTGTATTTTATATTTTATTTGATGAATAAATTAAAATTTTTTATATAAAATTTATGTTTAATTTTTTTTATGAACGATTAACTGATAGTTAATAGTTTAACCTATTGTATTTAGTTGTTAATAGGTTATTAATAGATTGAGTTTAGATTTTTATTTTGAAAATTTGATTTTAATGACTGAATTTAAAAAATAGACGATGCAATCATGTGCAACCCCATTAATTATAATGGTGTAAAATTAACAGTGTAAAGTTGACATTTGTTGCATGTTGTCTCTTTAAAATTGATAGAAAATGGCTTAATTCGTAGGCGGTAACGTGTGACTAATCTGAAGTTTGCAAATCCCAACTGCATCTAAGCTACGTATTTGACGAAGAAAATTATCCTCGAAAAATATCCCAGAACATGAAAGATACTTGAATTGAAAGGTAGGACTACCCCTCAACTTCCTTTCTGTTGACTATTCAAATCCAATAAATGAATAATGTTTTTCTAACGCTTCTTTTCAATTGCTAAAAATATTATGCACAAAATTCAAATTACATAAACCACATATAATAATTAAATAAACGTAGTAATATTATTGTTCTCAGTTTTTCTACTGAAAATAACCAACTTATTAAAGAATTATCATCCGTTTTATTTTATGCCTATGTGCTCTTATAAAAACAAAGAGAGAATTATAAGAGAGAAAATGGAATGATAGAAATATCTTTTTTTTTTAATTAAAGATTTTGAATTTGACTTTTGAAAATAGATTATCATTAAATACTTAAACGAAATCACTTTGGACACGTTTGATTTACTGTATTATATTAGCTTGTATAATATTAATCTGTATAATATTAATTTGTATAGCATTAATATATATTATATAATACAGTATTTGATATAAATTTGTATTAGCTTATGTAAGAAATTATATATATTATGATATATTACGAGAAAAGACATAAATATCTCTCGAAGTGCAGATCGTTGAAGTAAAAGCAGAAATCGATTTTTTCACGTTACCGGCAAAGCCTATTAACGACGTGTTACAAACTACGGGATGAAAGCATAGATCCACGAACTAAAAGTTCCTTAGACAAAGAGAATATGCGAGGAGACAAACCGATAGAGTTTCAGTATCTCTAAATTTTTTTCTCTCTTTCAAATGAAAAAACTAAGCCCTTATATAGGGCTCTAATTAAGAAATACTTAATTTTTTTAATAATAATGGATTAAATTGGCAGTTACAATATTAATAAAAAAATAATAAATATGGCAGTTACGAAATTAATATGTAACTGTCCATATTAATGCACACACAAATGATAGATTCCCTAATTAAGGAAAAAACCAATATGGAACTAATTTCATATAAATTATTTCCTGTTTCGATATTATCTCTATTATATCGGGGCCAATTTATCATCTCGTGAGTCATGGGCGTATCCCAAACTCCTTCACCTCCTACTCGCACATGATGAAATAATTTTCAGTCATTCTCTCCTATCATACAGGCAGATAGTTCGTGTGACCGGCATACGTCGAGAACACTAATGCTATACACCTGTTAGGGATATATAGCGTCTCGAGAAACAAGATCTTCTCACAATTATATGCCAAGCCCTAGACAGTTTTCTCACATTCGTTGCTTTATCTCATGATCTCATAAAAATAATTTTCGTATTCACTATTATTTATCTACTTATAAAGACTACAATAGGTATACCGGTGAACCACGAAACTACCGAATGTGATTGAAAAATATCTTCCCCTTTTTTTATATACCTTCCATCATAATCCAACTCATTTTTCTAGTTAGATCCGCCGGATCGAAATTTTTTCATAACCTTTTGGAGTCTAAATAAGCTAGTTGTCTCTTTAAAATTGATAGAAAATGGCTTAATTCGTAGGCGGTAACGTAGGACTAATCTGAAGTTTGCAAATTGCAACTGCATCTAAGCTACGTATTTGACCAAGAAAATTATCCTCGAAAAATATCCCAAAACATGGAAGATACTTGAATTGAAAGGTAGGACTAACCCTCACCTTCCTTTCTGTTGACTATTCAAATCCAATAAATGAATAATGTTTTTATAACGCTTCTTTTCAATTGCTAAAAATATTATACACAAAATTCAAATTACATAAACCACATATAATAATTAAATAAACGACATAATATTATTGTTCTCTATTTTTCTACTGAAAATAACCAACTATTGAAAGAATTATCATTCGTTTTATTTTTTATGCCTATGTACTCTTATAAAAACAAAGAGAGAATTATTAGAGATAAAATGTAATGATAGAAATATCTTATTTTTTAATTAAAGATTTTGAATTTGAATTTTAAAAATAGAGTATCATTAAATACTTAAACGAAATTACTTTGGGTACGTTTGTTCCACTGTATTGTATTAAGCTATATAATACTAATTTGTATAGTATTAGTCTGTATAGTATTAGCCTGTATTATATAATACAGTATTTGGTACAAAATTGTATTAGCCTATAATATTTTATACTGTATTGGGTGCATAATGTCGTAATATGTTATTTTTAAAAAAATTAAAAGTAGATATAATTAAATTATTTTTATTGTAACTAATTGTACTACAAGAAAAATCCTAATTCCCGATAGAAAATATCGATGGAATTGGGTGAATTTCCATAGGAAATCAAATTTACCGACGGAAAAAAGTCATAGGGGAATCGGTTGTAGGTACTTTTCCCGACGAAAAAAAATAATCCGTCGGTAATTCTGTTGGAAGGTGTAAACTGAAAATTGTTGTCAATTGTGATATTTACCGACGGAATTTCATTTTTCATCGGAAATTTTACAAATGGAAATAAGTATTCCGTAGGTAAAGCCCATATGGAATGAAATGTTCCATAGGTATATTTAGCGACGGTTAGTATATTTTCGTCGGTAAATTTGTCTCATGGTAAAAAAATTGCAACGAAATTATTCATCACTATTCCGTCACTAAAAATATTATACATTTTCCATAATTATTAGATAATTCGAGACATGTACGAAGAAGCTCAGAAGTAAGGTTATGAATTGTTATTGTGGTTTTCCATTCAAGGAAAGTGGAAAAAAATGTTGAAATCAAATGAGTGCTCTTTTTGAGGCATAGCCTGCAATGGCTCATAACTCTCAAGGCCTAGGAAGATTACTAAAATTGAAAGCTTTGATGACCAATATTCTAGAGAATGAAGTCCAAATAATATTTACCACTACTTAGTCCACACAACCCACCAAATCATAAATTATATCCTATGGCACATCAATGAATGCAAATATTAAGCATGAAGAAGATCCATAAAGTTTTGGACAGTATTTTGAATATCAGCTTAAGGTTCTAATGGAAAGACTTTTCTAAGATCCAACAAGTAGCTACTGCTCACAAATAGAACAAGAACTATTAACTAGCATACGTGAACAAACAACAAAAAAATTATAGCCTATCATACACCTGATTGGATTGGATATGCCATTATGTCAAAGCATTTATAATAAATGACTTCTAAACAAATATGAAAGAATGGGACAATAAAAATACCATGTCAAAATCAAGAGAAAGGAAATTTTTACATTAAACTACCCTTCGAGAACTTATAATGACCTGGACCATTTATCATTAATCTTGTTAACAAAATTTAAGATTAAATAATTAAAGTTTAATTCACATCATCTCAGATAAGATGATAGGAAAATATATAATATGTATATTGCATATACAAAGATCTAAAAATGATTATTGCATATTTGTACACCTCTAATTGGCATGCATGCCCAAAGGAAAATTTTTTTTTTCTTTGATTGGAAGCATAAGACGTCTAACGTGAAGAATAGGAAAATCATTACTAATTATTTCTCACAGATACTCAACTAATTATTTTGATCATGGCTATGATTCTCATTATTGGAAAAACAAAGTTAAACTAGCCTTCTTCCCCACCTTTATAGTTCCTTTCTTTTACTAATTTCAAATTACATGTTTAATTAAATTGGCAAAACAATATTACTATATATGTAAATATCCAATCTTACCAACCAAAGTAACAGTTTCCTATTTCTTTTTTAAGAGGAAATAATAAGAAAATAACATTATTTATTATTTGTCTAATCATTTTAGGATTCTAAGGCAAGCAAACCAACTAAATACATAGGTCTCTCAATTGGCAAGTGGAAGGAGTACTAGAAGAGTGTTTGTAGCCACATATAACAAATTGTTTTCTATAAAAAACACACACAAACACATTTTTAACTAGTTAGAACATCAAAACCCTACTCATGTGAATCCAAAACAAAATTTCTAACAATTTTTTTCCTTCAAAAATTCAAATTTTTTGAAATTCTATCCCACTAGAGGTTAGGCATATCCACATTCTAAAACTTGTAATATATACATTGCATATTAATAACTAAGATATACAAATGAAAAAGCCATAGCAAAGGTGTGGATAAACCTTAAGATGGTCAGCATAATCTCTCAAATCTTTGGCTTCTTTAAGGACATTTATAGTGGTACACTACTTGAAAAATATTTAAAGATATAAATTGATAAGCTTAACAAATAAATTAACTAATATATAAAGTTATAAAAGGTGATTATACCAAGAATAAGCTATTATATTATTTACATTTCTTGATTATAATAGAGGTTAGAGCTGTAATTCTTGAATAGATGCTCCTAAATAAATTATTCCTGAACATATGTTCCTAAATAAATAAGATGCTTACATAAAAGGCATTAAAGAAAAATAATACCTTAATCTTTGAATTGAAAAGGTGATATGGATCTTCTTAGTGAAATTAATACAACAAACACCCATAATCCCTCAAGACAATCTCTCAAAATTGATAAGTTATGTTTCACATATATTTTATTTCAAACAACCTAAGTATTGTTATAAAAATTCCCAAATTTGATAGTGATTGATGATTCCATTCAACCAACCTGTTCCAACCAAATAACCACATTCACCATTTAAACCAAATAACTCCAACCTATAACATATATAGATTTAAGAGAAAATTAAATAATGATAAGCATGTAATTAAAGTTTAATTTAAGATGAAATTCCTAATATAGTGATAAAAAAATTAAGTCTCAACCCTAAACCCCCAAATTAGATTTCTACTCTCTTCTTCCTAGTTTCAGATTCTTAGCAAATATATTATCTACCTATTGGCCGCCGTTCATTGGAGGAGAGGCCGAAGAATATAGGTGGTTGGTGGCACAACAAGGGCGACAAGCTGCCAAGGAGAAAATGCCGCTAAGGAAAATAGAGGGCTGCTGTTCTAGCTATCACACATTGAAGCATGAGGGGCGAGAGAAGTCGGCGGTAGTGGTGCTAAAAAACTTAAGCAGTAGCTGTACAAACAAAATGATACAAAATCGTGTAGAGAAACGCAAAGAAATATAACACTTAGCAGCTAGCATGCCACCATGTCAAAAATATTGTATTTGTAAGGACCCAAAGTATACCCTAGTAGTAATTATATATACATAGAGAGGATATTGATTGAACAAAATTAAAAATTAGTGATGAAACTGTAATATGATTTTAATGGTGGAAGTTTTAATGTATGTGTATATGTATAGTAACATTATATATGAATAGTAATGTATACATGAACAGTAAATGACATAAGCATGACTAGATATGACATAATTTAGGGACTTAATTGAAAAGTAAAAGTAAAAATTTTGAGGTAGAAAAGCAAATTGTGAAATTGAGAGAGGGACCAAAGTGAACTTTTGATTTTTATTAGTAACCAATAAGAAATGAACATGTGGAATTCTAGAAAGAGAAGAAAAATAGGTTTTCTTTGAGTTGGCCGGACATACTTGGCCAAAAACAAAAGCAAAGTTTTTATTTATCTTTCTTTGCTTTCTCTTCTCCTCAAGCTCATGAAGACTATGCTCTAAGAAAGAAAAAGTTGTGATGGTAGAGAGAGAGAGATGGATTTTACAGCAACCTAAGGCTAAGATCAAGAAGATATGATGAGTACAAGGGAAAGAGAGAGAGAAGAAGGAAAAGCTTGAAAAAGTTAAAGCTTAATAGAGGTATGGGAACTTCTCCTTTATTGTGTGTGTTTGTTATGTATATGATGTGAGAATAGTAATATGTGATGTTATAGTAAGTGAATATCATGAAAAATTGAGGTTAGATTTGACTGAAAATCGAAAATAGGAAGTTTTGTTGAAGATGATAAAAACTATTTTAGAGTTTACATGACCAATCATCACTAAGTTATTGATATCTTGAGTTCACGTGACTCAAATTGAGAAATTCCATTTGGATGAGAAACTATACTTATTTATCTTCATTTTATATGCAAAACTCAAAGCTAAAAACAATTTGTAGAATAGAGAAATTTTGGCTTGAATCCAGGTTAGAACTGCTGCCTTGTCACTGGAAACAGTCGGTGGTTTTTATTGGATATCTGGAGATTTATAGGTTGTATTTAAGTGATCTTTGATGTTTTAGAAACTATAAATACAGATCTATAACCTTGTAGAAGGAACTTTCCCTAAAAATGACATTTTATAGGTCAAAAATGGCATAGAAGTCGAGACTAAAAATCTATCTTTGGGCGGTTTGGACCTCACAGTGACTAGGTTTTTTATAATAACTGTGAGGTACCCCAATTTTCAGTCCAGAACCTAAAGAAGACCTATCTCACGGTTACTAGGTAATACTTAGTAATCGTGACCCCTTTAAAAAGCATAGGTCACAACCATTACTCCTTAGATAATGACCGTGAGGTAGTTTGGTACAATCCAGAACCAAAAGTGCAACCTAGGTCACGGTTATCATGATTTTGGTAGTAACCGTGTGATGGAATATTTCATGGTATGCACATAAAGATCACGCAGCGAAAAATAATAAACTTCGATCATACATGCCATACAATTCCATGACAAGAATCGAAACATGCAATTTTAGGGTTTTAAAACTTACAACTTTAGATGCCTTTAAAACTTGATTTTGATGATGACCAGCAACCAAGGAGGATATCTTAGTCTTAGACATTCACCACCAATGCCAAGGAACAGCCTTTTATGCCACTCTTCTCTATGTTCACACACACAATTGCACCGACAGCTTAAAATCGAGATTGCTAGCTCTCAAAATAAGTATTGTGTAATGGCTATGGTTTGAAGCTACAAAATTTGATTTTGTACTTCTCTTAGGTTGCTATTACTACCCAAGAACACAAGAGAATGAGGAATAATCCTTTCTCCTTGTGACAATTGGCCAAAAGAATTTTGTGAGAGAGAGAGAAAATCACGCCAAAACCATAGAAGAACTAGGGTTTCACGTTTTTTCCTTTCAATATATATTATCTCATTATGTAAGTGATTAATCTAAAATCTACTACCTCAAGCTAATTTATTTTAGCCTTAATCACTTCCTTAAAATAAGTAATATATATTGATTCAAACTCTTTTGATTTAATCCAAGATAAATACATAAGACATTTAATCAAATAATATCACTTAATAAAGAAATTCACATGTGCCGAAATTCCTTCAATATTTATCTTGGGAATTTCGGCTAAGACATCCCTTAATTAAGTATTTTAATTTGATTTAAATATCATTAGGATTTAATACTCAATTAACTTAATTAATACAAGATAATTAATTAATTGAAATTAAACCATGTGGGTTGAATTTCTCTCTCTCATGGGCCAAGGTCCAATAGCATTTATAATGCCCATTACATATATTAATTTGACTTTAATTAAAAGCCCAAATTAATGCCCAA
Source organism: Excoecaria agallocha (assembly GCA_037975025.1). Lineage (NCBI taxonomy): Eukaryota > Viridiplantae > Streptophyta > Magnoliopsida > Malpighiales > Euphorbiaceae > Excoecaria > Excoecaria agallocha. The sequence continues at coordinate 60,481,976 of CM075809.1, forward strand.
TACTTTATTTAAATATTTTAAGCCCAATGCTTTGTGTGCGATCCTACAGGTCCATTTAATGTTGGCAATGAATTAATAAATTAATTCAAAGGCTACATATATTCTCTAGCAAGATATTATAGCATTCTAAATTAAATGAAAATGCATATGGCATTTAGTGACCTAATGCAATTTTGTGTAGTCCCTTACCCATAAATATCAGAATTAATATAAGACATGGAACTAGTCATCCTTATATATATTAATTCCTTTCTTGATATTCCAGTGACACTGGACTCTCAGATAAATAATGATTACTCATTATTTCATCTCGGTATGGCCATACACTTCTCAGTTCACTAATGAAGTGGCCGATGATATTTTCTCTCTTATAAAGAGGGGTAATCCCTTCACTTCTCTCATGCTCTCTAACATGAATCAATGCATATCCAAGCATGCCCGTACTTGTTATTGTTACGAGCACGTTAGGTGTATGTCAAAGCACACAGTAATTCATAAAGAGTTTCATAGAGATTTTAGGTCTAAGAACTCCGATACAAAACTTGCATATGAGAAACACTTATGACTTGTATCATGTAGTGTTCTCATGAGTGGATCGAATCCAGATACCATGTTCTAAAGATGTATCTATGATCTCTGATTGACACTCCTGTCCTTATGATCCGTAAGACAGAACTTAACTTATCAAAGAGAGCATACTAGTCTTAATTCATTTGTTATTCCCATAACAATGACTGACTAGGGATATTTAGAATGAAGTCTCATTTGTTTCAAGGTCTTACAACCATGTGCTTCACACATGATAACTTAAATTGAAACAACATTCTTGGATAGTTCTATCAATTGGTATGCACAGGAATACAATAGATAAAACAAATGCCTCATTTATTAACTAAAGTGTTTTATTACAATGTATTGGGGCTAGGGCTTACACTAACACCGTGACCCCTATTTCATAACTAAGGCTATGGTTACCATGATTTTGATAGTAACCGTGATTCTCCTTCATATTTTAAAACTTGAAACTATAAGACTCCATATGAGGCCTAAAGCTACTTAACCTTTTCTTAAGCCTTGTAAATTATCTTGAACATATAGATATGACAAATGTACAACATTCGCTATATAAATTATATAAGGAAATGCAAAGGCAATGTTTATGTTATACTATATGATACTTGTGTGTGTTTATTCAAATATGAATCTATGATGCAATATAATTATACGATAGTGATGTATGTACTGTAATAGTCGAGAACTATATTATATTATATTATTTTGAATTAATCTACTTTATAGTGGAATACATTAGTATAAACTAATGACATATGAGATATGATTATTTGCCTGCATATAGAACTTGGTTGTGGATAGATAGGCATGCCTATATGGTTACAGTCGCAGCTGCTATATGTTCGACCCCGTTTGGGTCCCTATGATTCGACCTTGTATATGTCCCTATGATTCAACCTTGTATAGGTCCCTATGATTCGACTTCGTGTAGGTCCCTATGATTCGGCCTATTTGGGTCTAAAGGTTGATACCTTCGGGTATCCTTTCGTACCTTCATGTACTACAGTACAGTATCACCTGTTATCCACACACACAATACTTTAACAAGCATTATATAGAATGAATGAACAGTTTATATTGATAATAAGGAATTGATTAGCCATTATGATTTATCATTATACAATAGTGTTATAAGATTACATGTGATGTATAGCAATGTTATTGTGATCCTTGCGTGTGGATTAATATGACTGTCATATCTTGTTATTAATATTGCTTATTATGTCCTTGGAAACAATCACTGTGAGTGGTTGTTCATATACTTATTGTTTCCCACTAAGCTTTATAGCTTAGCATGGATATTTATCTGTGTAGGTTCAAGGTAATTCATTGTTTCAGGGACAAGGCCAACACCAGCTAAGAAGAGAAGTTAGGATGTATGAATTGTACTATTGTTTTACCTTTTGACTTGTGTAAAAGCAATGTAATGAACATGTTTTGTAAATAGTAACTCAAAATATAGATAAGATGTAATACAATAAAGACTTATATAATTTATTCTAATGCATGAATTAGATGGTCAAAATATAGTAAATTATATGACAGATGAGCATATTACGAATTCTATATATATTGTTTATTAAAAATATTAAGATAAGTAACAAAAATCCAGATAGACTAGTGTGGTATTTACAGTATTACCTTTGTTCTTTTGAGCTCAAACATTTACAATCTTGTATGCATGAAGATGAATAACTTATTAGTACCAAGATAACAATTAATATCAAAAAAGACATGGATTTGACAAATATTAAAAAAACTAAAAGATTTCCATAATTAGAGACAATTTAAAAGCTATTGTACATTATCATCCACCACACAATTATTGCTACAAAAATAACACAACAAGGATTCAATTTGAGCAAACAAAAGTAACAATCCAAAAGAAAAGGAAGAACAAGACATCAATCACCATTTTGCGACTTGCAATTCCTTCATTAATAGAGGTTGCAGAATCAATAAGTTCATTATTAGTTTCTCTTGGCTACAGCAGATCACACAAGAATGAGAAATATATAACCTAACCTCAAGATTGACTCATAAACACATAAAAAGTTCTAAGAATAATGAATTTGAATTCAGTATTAGAATGAAATACAGAGAACATATTCTCAAAATGCTCATAAGTGAACTTGAGTTCGCAAGCTGAATTTTCAAGAGCTTCATAGTCATGATTCTCAACTGGGAAAGAAAGACAAATAATTAATTAACAAAAAAAATCTCAAAAATTCCTAGTAATGCCATTAATTGCCGAAGCCTCGGGATCTAGCTAGTATCGTTCATGTTGTCATTTGTCATCGCCAGTAGGAGGAGAAGCAGCTACGATCACGACAGAGAGGGGATCGAGGCAGAACAATGTGAAGTTGGATGCCAACGATGGGGAATGAGCGGTGGCACGTGCGAGTTGCCATCGATGAAAGTGGCCGAAGTGGCCGCTGGTCGGCTCTAATCTCTTACGTCTCGTCTTCCTCTCCGTTCTCTTCGTCCCCACCTTATTTTGTTCTTGTTATTCTTTATATATATATATATATATATATATATATATATATATATATATATATATATATATATATATATATATATATATAATGGTAGTTTTAGCTAGAAAAATCTAGGACCCCAAGATGATGATTATTATTATTATAATTATTATTGACTAATTTAATAATCTTGATAAAATTCAAATCCTTAATACATTTATTAATATAATTTCAATTAATTAATCTAAATTTTAATTTATACCGAGTCAACTATGACTTTTAGCCAACTCTCGACCAATCAAAGTACTATATATATATATATATATATATATATATATATATATATATTAGTTCTACAAGTAGTATTAATATAATCGAAAATTTTTTGGGCTGTTATAAAGAATAAGTAGTTTTTTAGGCAAATTGAATTGTTGTTAATTATTCATATTTTAATTTGTTAAATTTATTTTAAAATTGAGTTTTCCAAATAGTTTTTTTATACATGCAAAATAATATTTATTATCTTATTAATTAATCTCTACATATTTTAGTTTAATTGACATTAATGGCTAAAATTTGAGCATCTCATGTAACACCTCAATTTATTCTATTAGAAGCAAAAAAAAAAATTTAACATCAATTAAGTTTGAAATTAAAGAAGTTAATAAAATGAAAAATGAAAATATGTATACAAAGACATTTAATTGTTTATTATAAAAAATCGATAGTTTCTTTTAATAAAATAGTTAAATAGGATTAATAGAGTAATACAAAATTAAGTATTATTAATTTTTCTTAATTATTTATATCTATTGAAGTTTTTAATTTAGAATAAAAAAAATAGAAGTGGAGCAATTTTTTATATAAGAAAGGTTTCCCAACGGAATTGAAATTTCGTAGGTAGATTGCCTACGAAATTTTATTTCCGTCCGTTATTACCTACAGAATTGAAATTTTGTAGGTAAACTACCTACGAAAAAGTAATTCCATAGGTAAATTCCCTACGAAATTTCAATTCCATCGGTAATTCCCTACAAAAATTAATATCGTCGGTAAATTACCTACGAAAAAGTAATTTCGTAGGAAAATTACCTACGGAATAGTAATTTTGTAGTGAAATTCCATACGAAATTTCAATTCTGTCTATAAATCCGTTGTCCAATTTTAGCCGCAAACCTTTGGCTCCAATTTACGAAAGAAATTTTCATTTTCGTCACTAAATTTCGTCGAAAATTTTTGGCGTTAATATTTTCCTCCAGTTTTTACTATGAAATTCTTATTCTGTCGCAACCTTCGAATTTATACTACCATTTTTCCTACGGAAAGAGAAATCTGTCGGTAATTGCCTACGAAACTTTTTCCGTCGCTATTTGGGATTTTTTTTGTAGTGTTGAAATAAAAATTATAATTATACAATACAAATTTTAATACATCAATGAAAAAATTTAATAAGAAATGACTATATATTATTAAAAAATTGGTATTTTTAAATCAAAGTTAGATAAAAAATATAAAAAATATAAATAACGAATTTGACGAAATATTTGAATAAAAAAATGAAAAGAATTTATCAATTATAATATAATTTTTATATAATAGCTATTAAATTATACATTAAATATTATAAATTTGAAAATTTAATCGCGGTATCGTAATGGTGGTGGCGGCAATGTGGCAGTGGCGATGGCAGCAACGATGGTGATGGAGTGATGGTAATGGTAGTTAAGGCAGTATTTGTGGCGACGATGACAACGGTGCAGTGGTGGTGACGACGACAAACAAAATGATACAAAATTTTTAGAAAATCTCATCGACACTTGCCTCTAAGATGTTGTAGATTTATTAATTTCTGCTCAACTCTAATTTTTTATTATTTAATTTATTATTATTATTATTATTATTATTATTATTATTATTATTATTATGGCGAGGCCTAATGTTTATTCCTAGATAATTATTCTAATTTCTGTAACTCCATCAAACTATCACTTTTTTTTTTCCTTATTTCATTGAGAGTTGTTGATTTATGCGTAACATAAAAATAACACAATTTATTCATTTGAATATAAAAAATTATATTGTCTGAAAATCAATCAAAATCTTATAGAAATATACGTCAGCTTTTTTTTTCCTACAAATGATGTGTGCTAATCAGTTGACATGCTAACCGGACATTTCGCGAGGATAATGGTCAAATTTTTTCAAAAATAACTTTTTAAATAAAAATAAATAATCAAGATATTTTTGTATTATAAAATTTTTTTTTATTCCTTTAATATTACAAGCGAATACATTCAATAATTATGAATGAAATTAATTTTTTTAATGATTTTTGTTATTTGGTATAAATTTTTTAAACTTTTGACATCAATTAATTCATAATTAGACAGTATCAAATTTATAATTAGAGAAGACCCTTACAATGATATAGACTTCTTGCGGCTAGTAAAAAAAAAAAAAGAAAAAAAAAAGAATCTGAAACCCATAAAACTATCACTTTTGATTTAATTTACTAATGGAGATCATGGGTCGAACAAGTATATGTACAGTTCTTGTGCGAGTCAAAATTAATCATGCTGACGAAAAATGCCAACTTACATTTTGTTTTTTAATTATTTATTTTTATTTAGTTAATATAATATTAGTAAGTTGACAAAATTGTAAATTAAAATATGCTTCATTGATGGCATTGTCCTTACGACCACTAGCACTTGGACCATCACGCCAATAATATTATAAAATTATACTCTACAAAGTACCTAATTATGACCGGTTAATGCGGTTATGCCGGCATTCAATCATCAATTTAATTAGAGATAATATTTTTATTCTACACCTCTATTTAAATTGTTAAATGTCTATAATGTGAGGGTTTTGATCCGAATAGACACATTTAATTAGTATTCATTTAATTATAAAATCTTAATTAGAGGTGGTAAATGGACGAATTGAACGGATTTGGATTGGATCATTAATGAATTGATCATTAATGAATTGAATTATTAATGGATTAAAAAATATAAATTATTAATGAATTAAGTTAATTTGGATCGATCAATAGATGTGCAAACCTCCCAATTGTATAACATTATATTTATTTTATCTCTCTTTGTTTCTGAATAAACAAATAATTATTTCTAATCGCTAGCATCCTCCATATCATATCTACTTCGTGAAATGATTATCAATAACCATCGTACACCTCAACATATGTACCAACCTCTGCATCTCTAATCGACTTGTTTATAATATATATATATATATATATATATATATATATATATATATATATGATTGAAGATAGTAATATGTATTATTTTTATTCTGAAAAACTTAATTAATATTTCATTAAAACGCCAATCATCATCAGTGACCGAATGAATGGTGATCAAAGCATCAGTTTTAAACATTAATAATACAAGTCAAAGCAGTTTATAATTGGCTCATTTATGAAAATTCAAAACGACATTATATATTTAAACAATCGAATAGGCTTCCAACTTTAAATAAATATATATGTTGAGGTGTACGATGGTTATTGATAATCATTTCACAAAGTAGATATGATACAAAGGATGCTAGGGGTTAGAAATAATTATTTATTTACTCATAAACAAAGAGAAATAAAATAAATATAATATTATCCGATTGGGAGGTTTGCACATCCATGGATCGATCCAAATCAATTCAATCCATTAATGATTCAATCCATTAATGATTCATATTTTTTAATCCATTAATAACCTAACCCATTAATAACCCATCCATTAATAATCCAATTTAAACTCGTCCAATTCGCCCATTTGTCACATCTATTAGATATGAATGACTGCATGAATTAGTGCCGGAAAGGAGATGTATATAAGCTGACTTTTAATTCTAAGTCTTTAAGTTTAATTTTAAAAAATTATTTTTTATTAGGATAGCGTTTGTTAACTTTAAAAAGGTTGAAATGGAAAAAAAAATAAAATTATTACAACCTTTATGATGTTTTTAAACATTTATTAAAAATATATATATTCCACAAAAAAAAAATTTAACTGCCCATATCTATATCTTGACATATGATCAAGATATATATTTTTGCATTTTGATCGTTAAGAAATAATTAAAAAATTAAATGAAATATATTTTTAATTTATTTTAAAAAATTTAACAAATAACTGAAAAAAATTTTTAAAATATTTTTCAATTTTATCTTTACTATTTCATATTTTGATCTGAAAAGTATTATAATTTTATCTTAAAATTTTTTACGTGTATTGATTTAAAAATGCTATTTAAGAAAATAAGGTTGTATTATAGAAATTAAAATGTAATTTAATGTGTTTGCATATGCAGTCGGCGTACATGTACACAATTATATCGTTGAAAATATACGGATATCACATACAATCGCAATATTTATAGAAATTAATAATTATGCGGTCCTTTATTTTTATTTTCAAATTTTCCCACTGGTTGTGCTTAATTGACTTGGTCAGCTCAGTAGACTTTTAATTTTCGCGAAATTAATTTGGCCTTTAAATACCCTAATTGGCTATTTTGGCTCCCTCATCGCATCATCATCTTTATGAACGCTTATTTTTCTTCTTCCGTAACAAAACAGAAAACAGTCGATCATATTCTTCTCAATTTCTTGAAGCGATAATGGGCAAAAGATCAAATCTTTTGCTCTTTCTTTCCATTATTTTCTTCATCAATTTTTGTTCCTCATCATTCAAAAAGGCTTGCGCTGAAGAAGATTCAGTTTATGCATCTTTGATTCAATGCTTACAAAATAACACAAACCCACAAGACAAAATCTCAGAGCTTGTCTATACCCAAACCAATTCATCCTACACTCCAATTCTTCGAGCTTACATTCGAAACTCTCGATTAAATACCTCAACTACCCCAAAACCACTCCTCATTTTAACTCCAAAACAGATTTCCCATGTTCAAGCTGCTGTTATTTGCTCCAACAAGATTGGGTACCAGCTCAAAATCCGCAGCGGCGGCCACGATTATGAAGGAATTTCTTACATTTCAGACACACCCTTTTTTGTTCTTGACATGTTTAATCTTCGATCTGTTGAAGTTGATGCTAAAAATGAGTCTGCTTGGGTTCAGGCAGGGGCAACACTTGGTGAACTTTACTATGCAATTTGGGAGAGAAGTAAAGTTCATGGATACCCAGCTGGGGTTTGCCCTACAGTTGGCGTTGGTGGGCATATTAGTGGCGGTGGGTATGGTAACATGTTAAGGAAATACGGGTTGTCTGTGGATAATGTTGTTGATGCCCAAATTGTTGATGTTAATGGTAAGCTTTTGGATAGAAAAGCAATGGGTGAGGATCTTTTTTGGGCTATTAGAGGAGGTGGTGGTGCGAGTTTCGGCGTTGTTATTGCTTTTAAGATCAAACTTGTTCCTGTTCCTGAAACTGTTACTGTTTTTAGAGTAGAAAGAACTCTTGAAGAGAATGGTATTGATATTGCTTATAAATGGCAACAAGTTGCTCCCAAAACAGACAATGGTCTGTTCATGAGACTGTTATTGCAGCCTGTAACCTCAAAAATAAACAGAGGCCAGAAAACTCTTAGAGCATCAGTTGTGACTTTATATTTGGGGAATGCTGATAGCCTTGTGTCTATACTAGACAAGGAGTTTCCTGAATTGGGATTGAAGAAGGAGAATTGCACAGAAGTAAGCTGGATTCAGTCTGTTGTATGGTGGGCAAATTTTGATCTAACATCACCCCCTGAAGTTCTTCTTGATAGAAATCTTGATTCTGCTAATTTCTTGAAGAGGAAATCAGATTATGTGCAGAGCCCTATATCCAAAAATGGGTTGAGCATAATTGCACAAAAGATGATTGAATTGGGAAAAACTGGAATGGTTTTTAATCCATATGGTGGAAAAATGAGTGAAGTTCCAGCAACAGAGACTCCATTTCCACACAGAGCAGGAAACTTGTTCAAGATTCAGTATTCAGTGAATTGGAATGAGCCAGGAAATGAGGCACAGAGCAATTATTTATCTCAAATTAGAAAGCTTCACAGTTTCATGACACCCTACGTATCAAAGAATCCAAGAAGTGCATTCTTGAACTATAGAGATCTTGATATTGGTGTTATGAGTCCAGGCAAGAATAGCTATGAAGAAGGAAGTATTTATGGGACTAAATATTTTAATGATAATTTTGATAGATTAGTGAAAGTGAAGACAGCAGTTGATCCTCACAATTTCTTCAGGAATGAGCAGAGCATCCCTTCTCTGTCAAGTAAGGCATAGAAAAGCTTTTTCTTGCCAAACTAGAATACATTATTCTTGTTTGTTTCTTGTACTTGGTTGAATCTATGTATCAATAGAATGTTTCTTCATAATCATGGTATAAAATAATATAATCTAAAAATTGCTTGGTCTAAAGAATGGTATTGATTGACTATTATATAAAACTTTTCTAAAGTTTCTTGACTGGTTCCATATTAGCATTTACGTATTTTAGATATCTGAGTTTCCTATGTCATTTCCTGGGCAATTCTTGAAGTTAAATAACGATGATTCGTGTCTTGTCTGTCCCTACAAAATTTTATTATGGTGGAGAGTGGCCTTAATTGTCTAATGAACGTGGTAGGAAATTGTTAATTTATTTTTTAATTTTTGGGTCAAACTGAAATTACGATATTATCGGTTTGGTGTAAAGTATGTTGGATTGGCTGTTTTAGGAGAAAACTGGGGCGCGACCGGACATTCAAGATCCACAGCAACGTAGATGGTGAAGAATCTAAAATATATTCCATACTCGGCTCTTGGATGTTGTATGTGGTTTTATTCTTAAAAGTTTTTATTATCTTATAAAATATTCAAAACCGAAAACCGAACCAAATTAAAAAATCGATCGATTCGGTTTGATTTTTCGATTTGAACCAAAATTTGGTCACTGCTAATTGATTGGGATGGTTGTTTCAAAAATTCCTTATTTTAACTAAATGATAAATTGAAGTACCAGAGAATATTGATAATATATCACAATAAGCCAACCCTTGGAATTTTGAGATTATGCAAATAAATTTATTTTGCCTTCAAAATTACAATTTAAAATGTCCAACTTCTGAATGCATATGATAATATTCCTGAATGATTGGCCAATGTTCATTGACTACTCCAACCAATAAACAGGCAGGTGAGTCTTAGGTCCACATTCAATGATCCAGAAAAAAAACAAGAAAGAAAAGATTATGATGATAATTCAATTTTCTTTTCTTAAAAGCATTTCTTTTAGTTGTACATATTGAAATGGTCAAATTTAACGGATGTCCTGTGCCTGCGGCCACAGCAAAATTGAGGTCAACACCTACGAAGCTTAAACACTTCCATGCTTCAACCGTTAAAGAATTCATGGCTTTTCACTTCCAACATTTATACATTTAATGCTTTCCTTTTAGCTGGCAAGGAGTATAGAGCTTTCCTCCTTTAAATAAACAAATAAAATAACTCAAATAACAAGGAGAAAGTAAAATATTTTTTATAAATTTTTTTTTGAATATAAATATATTTTATATATTAGTCTTTACCCATCTCTACTGGTCACCGACGACTACAAGCTAAAGAAAAGCCGACGATATAGGATTGATTCTTCTATTTCAACGAAGTATTGCATAACTTCTTAGTTTTTTAATGAAAGTTGTTTTCACTAAGTTTTTTTTAATGCAAAACAAATGTTTGATATTGATTTTGAGCGACTCATTAAAAAATTAATTTGTTTGTCTGCAAATTTTGACTTCACCATATGGAAATTGTGAAATTGTTTCTGCTTGCCTCTTGTTTCCAGCGAATTTTATGTAATGAAGAACATTGATTCCTCCGGATACCAGCAAAATCTCCCTATTTGATTTTGGTTCCTTAATGGTTGCATCAATTATGTAAATTTTAGGACCCCGTTACGTAAAATTGTATATTTTTGGTTTTAAGTTTTTTAAAATTCAGAAACTGTTTTTAATTTTTATTATTTATTTTTCAAAAACTGTTTTGTTATTTATTTTTCAAATATATATATATATATATATATATTGCATTAAAAAAATATTATAAGAAAAACTAATCATGTTTAAAAAAATATTAACAGTAATTTCATTAGGCTTAAAACCCATTATCTCCATTCTTTTAAACAAAGCCAAAACCTCAGTAGGTCCGTTAAAGCATTCCAGGACGCAATATCCCTAACAAACATTCCATCAAACACCTTTTGTGCACCATCAAGATCGCCAACTTTTGCATACAAATTTAACAAAGTAGTGCCCAACAAAGCATCAACAATAAAAACCTTTACGCACATTATGAGAATGCAACTGCAAAGACTCAGAGGGAGCTAAAACGGGAGCACAAGCTTTCAAAACAAAAGAGCAAGGAAGAGCATCCACTCTGTTTGATCCACGCACCATAGTAAGAGCGATTGAGTTTTGTGATTCGTACTTAGGAAAATGGAAACATCATCCGGAGAGGCAAAATAGATTTTCACCGCTGTAAACAAAATCGGAATTTTAAAGGAGGGAAGTGATTTTTGAGCAAACAAAGTGGAGTGGAAGGGGATTTGTTTTGGATTTGACAAGAAAGGATGAACTTGTTTTGGATTTTGGAGTAAACAAAGTGAAGCGATCATTTGAATCCTATCAATTTGAAAAAAAAAAAATCAAGAAAACCACAAAAAAGTAGGATAATAATCTTTTTTTACTTCTTTGTAATCAACTGTGCGAAATTAGAAGTGGATGGCGGAGTACGGCAGCACTCAAGAATGGATAGTGGCGGCATTCAAGAAGTGATTGCTGGCGGTGGCTTGCTCGAGTGATGATGAAAGCTCCACAGGGAAAAAAAAAAGTTCTGTTATTTCTAGCAAATTAAAAACTAAACCTGTAATCCATCTTTTATAGATTATTATTATTATTATTATTATTATTATTATTATTATTCAAGAAAACAATTCTTGTAAATTTGACGGGAACCAAGATATTGAACCAAACAGATTTATGTTTTGTTTTTTTAAAAAACGGAACTTTGAAAACAAAACGTTTCCGAACAGATCCATACTAAGTCACTATATGATTTTGTTTTATTGATAATTATCATTTTTTGTTATGCATAAGATGTTTGTGAAATTATTTATACGAACTTACTTGTCTTTTGACTTGAAAATTGATATTTGAGTTGAAATATTCTTATATATTTCTCTTAAATTATATGTTTATTTTTAGTACTTGATTAATTTTGAAACTTGACAATTAATAATTTGAATTTGAATAAACTTTCTATTAAACTAAAATGTGATTGTTCATCTTTTAACTATTGGTTTATTAATGATATAGTGATTTATTGACTCTTGAATACACAATTTTTGGTATTTTTCATTGGTAAGTGATGATTAGAGGGGAAATGAGGGTTCTCCGATGCCGGAGGTCACCTGAAAAAAAACAAATCAATCGGAATTTTTCCTCGAGTGAGACTTTAACGATCAAGTCAGTAATATGATGATGATGATGATGGAAAATAATTAGGAACATTAGTTTAGCCTACATGCCTAATCCTGGCTCTTATTTATAGGTTCAGAGTTCTTACACTACAAAAAAAATGTGAATTCGTGACGGCCTAATTTGTATTGCAAATTTGTGATGATTTCGCGACTATTTTTCAAATACGTCATGAAAAGGTTATTTTTCAACATTTTGCGACGGTTTAGCAACGAAAACTGGTCAGTCTCTAATAACATTATATTTCAGTAAAAAAGATTAGCGATGAAATTATGTAGTCGCTAATGGCTTTGCAAATAAAATAAAAATTATTTTTTTATACGAGTCATGTGACTCATATAAAAACCCAAAATTTACCTCTCCCTCCGATTTTGCCCCAAATTAAAAAATCCCAAGCTGCCAAAATTCTTCCCAATGGCCGCTTTATAGTCATTGCTATCCCCTTTGATCGCCGGCAGCCTGGTCAGCGTTTTAATCTCCGGTGAAGCCACAGATCTCTCGCCCTCTCTCTTTGCCAATGTATCTACGGACGGTGGTTCTCATTGCAATGTTTTGCATATGCTTGCCGTATCTTTTCTTATTTGGTCATTAGCTAGGGTATTTATTTGTTCTATTCCTCTGTATATATCATTAGAATTTCTATCTTTGCGGGTTTATTTAATTTAATCTGATCTGACGGTATTTTTGCTTTTTGTTGATTGTGGAGCCAAGGCTGAAAGAAGCAATTTCATATTTTTCATTGATGGCCAGACTCGTCAGTATCTTCGCACTCCATCAACAAAAGATGGCATCCAGGTTCATTTTGTTTTCTAATTTTTATCATTGTCATTGCTGGATGAATAATTTGCCCTTTTTACTATTCCAATTTGTGTGGAATTTGTTGGTTCTTATTTGTAAGGTCTTTGCATTAATCAGTATTGCAATTTCTTTATTTCTACTTTTTTGCACCCTGCATCTCTCTACTTTTTGGAACTTGGGATATGACAATTTTGTTTCCTTTGGCAGTTGAATGAGCTTCTCTTGCCCAATCCATTTGATAGGCCTCGTGTTGTTTTTATGCTGGAAATCACTGAAGTGAATGGTCCCTTCACTTAATTTTTGATGCCATATATATATATATATATATATATATATATATATATATATATATATATATATATATATAATTTTATCTACTTGAAATTAATAATGGACTTTTTTTTAATGCAGATTTTGCTAAAGCAGGAAATGGCATGTTTGCTAATGCCTTTAGAAGTTGAATTTCGTTATTTGTTTCACGTGCTTAATTTCTCATGAATGCTTCTTTCTTTTATGAGATCTATTGCAGTTGAAGAAGTTTCCATCATTCCTTTAGATGAATTAGCAGAATTCACCGATAAGGAACTAAGTAGTTTGGTTAGTCTTGGCTAATACTAATACTACAATTTCTTAGAGCTTGTTTGATGCTAATTGTTTCTTAGCAATATGTTATCTTTCATTATGCTTATGACATTGGTTTTATTTATTTAGGCATCTTGGTTGGGTGGGTAAAATATGCAGAACTACTAATGGGTCATTTTGATGGCATTAAGGTGATGGCAACTTCCTTTTTTATTTTTCTATCTTTTTCTCTAAATGGATTTATTACACTTTCTACTTCTAAAACAGGTTTATGAAACTTGTAAAGACTTTAGACTAGAAAAATATAGAAAAAATAAAATATATTTTAAGGAAAATAAAAATAAAAAACTTATCTTTCTATGAAGTCCACTTCTTGCATTTGATTATTTATAACAACAACGACCACTAACATTTGTTACTGCTAAATGCATTTTTTTTCTTTAATTGTGCTCATACTTTACTATTGACGAGGTTTACTCTTTTGTTTACAGGGAAAATGTATCATGAATTTTTGTTGCTCTTATTTTTTATATGCAGTATCCTTTCTTTTATAATTCTGAAAATAGATCTAAAAGCTGACCTTCTCATCATGTTAAGTGATGTAAAGGGTCTTTATAGTAGCCCTCCAAGTGACCCACGCTCAAAGTTGATTCATACGTACATAAGGGAAAAACATCAGAGTAAAATCACATTCGGTGACAAGTCTAAGGTGGCAAGAAGATGCATGATAGCAAAAGTACAAGCTGTTTTCAATGCTGCGTATGCTGGCATCCCTGTTGTTATAACCAAGTACAGTTGTGTGCTATATTGTAAATCATGATTCTGGGTGAAACTACAATTTCATTTGATAACAACCAAGGACTTGTTGCAATTAACATGAAACATATGGTTCATTTTAATAAACTATTGTCAGCTATAGATATTTGGGAAGTTTGTAGTTGAAATAATGTGATGGAAGAGATATTAGACTTACCTTTTTGCTTAGTATTTTCTACTTTTATCCAAGTGTTTGAGATGTGCACACATGATGCTGGCTTGTGCAAGTTCCTTTATTTGAGCTTGTAATGATTTTTGGGCTATGTCTTTTGAAGTTGATATGCTTCTGGGAACATAATGAAAGTTCTTCAAGGAGAGCAAATTGGGACCCTCTTTCATCAAGATGCACATTTGTGGGCCCCTGTTAAAGAAGTTGGTGTTTGTAATATGGCAGTCGCAGCAAGGGACAGTTCCAGACGGCTTCAGGTAAACAGCAATAGATGCATGCTACATGATATGTTATTTTTCTTAGCTTACAGATTTACTTAATATTTAATCATCAGCATGATAACTACAGTTAGTATTTTGTTCTGTAGGCATTGTCTCCACATGAGAGGAATAAAATTTTATTTGACATAGCTGATGCCTTGGAAGCTAATGAAAATTTTTTTAACATTAAAAATTGAGCTGACGTTAAAGCTTCTCAGAAAGCTGGACTGGAAAAATCATTGATATCATGACTGGTTCTGAAGCATGGAAAGGCAAGAGAGCACCGATTTGATTCACATGTTTTCATCACCTTTCCATTCATTTTTTTCTTATAGTTTATTGCTTCTTAGATTTATTTTGAATTTTTTATGACATAAAATGTGATATTATTAGTATGTTGATGTATTATTTTAAGTGATATTTTATTCGCTGATAAATTTATGTACGATTTTAAGTTATTTTAATATAGAGCATATGAAATGCATATTCTACTTTAGAACAGAAATTTGTAAATTATATTATGATTTGCTTATATATATATGTTCATTGTTCTATGTATGATAAATTAATTTGTTAATTATACATGCTATAAATTAACAACTACAAAATAAATAAAATTAAATTATGCTATCATTTCGCAACGGATTTGCGACATCTAATATGTCGTTAATATGTAATAAATTGGAAATTTAGAAATAATTAGTAAAAAAATTAGCAACTAAATATCCGTTGCTAATATTTAGCGATCAATGAAAACTTTTATCGCTAATAATTATTATTATATTTGTTGCGACTAAATATAAAATTCATTTAGTGATGGCTATGTCCTTTTTCGCGATTTAATTTTCTGTCGCCAAATTAGTAACTATTTTATGATTCGTCGTAAATAAATTAGCAACTGAGTTTTTCGTGACAGTTCGTCACCCAATTGCTATAAACAATTCACGATGGAAAATGACCAATTAGCGATGAAATTTGCCTTCGCGAATTGGCAGCTTTTTAATTTGTTGTGTTCCTTGTTCAGGAAGCTAGAAGTAGAGTCCCTCTTTAAGAAAAAACTCTTAACTTTCTTGAATATGATAACCTTTATCTCTTCCTAATCTAAGGGAAGAGATAAGGAAAGATCCATTTTCTCCTGTTGAGTTAAAATTTTCCTAAATTTTAGGTGGTTCGGACTATATCTTAGATGCTTGGTACGATTGAACACTTTTTTAAGATGGACCTAGCCAAGCTAACTTGGCTATCTGGATAATTCGAGCTATTAGCTAGGCCTAGTTATCAAAAGTCTCCCCAAGTATGAGACATTCATGTTGTCCTCATTACCAGGCATCCATTTTGAGATTTGAAATGGTGTTACCTCAAATTATATTGGAATATTTAAGGCGAGTAATTATGGCTCCCTGTTTGTTGTGAGATGGCAGCTTGATCTCGCATATAACAAGATAGGACAATTCGATGTTCATGGGAGGCAATTATGATGTCATTCACAAGAGATACCTTACCTCCACGTGTATGATTGGATGGGGTCCTGCTCTTCTATTTAAGCTTCACTTTTTTCTAGTTTTCATTTCTTGCTTCCTTTGCTGCTTTCGTTAATTTTTACCATTTCTTTCCTTTTCTTCTTTGATTTGTTGAGTGTGTTTCTATGTGCCAAATAGCTCTTCATTTCTTTTCTCTCATTTGGAAGTTTTTGATTGATCAGGTTTGTTCTACATTCTTCTGCTTTTTTTGTTTCATTTTTTCCATAAATGCATTAGAGGCTTTTGAAGCTCTAGCGAAGGAGCTAGGATAGGTGAAGGGTTGCAAAATTATAGTACGTCGAGCTCCTCTAATAGAGTTTTTATTTTAAATGATAGCCAACCCTTTACTTTTGGCCAACCCATTGCCAAGAGAAAGGAAGAGACTCGATGTCTTATGCGAGTGGGAAGCATGAGCTTAACTATGAGGGAAGATGAGCTTCCTATATTATTCGAGCATTTGAGGGCCACTAACTAGTATGTAATAAGTGTGCTTAGCTCTACTCAAAGAGCTAACATCCAGTTCATTGGCAAACATAAGATAATGATGTATGAGGAAGATATAAAAGCTGGAGTTTTGCCTTTCTTTAACCAAATTTTAGGTTGACGTGCTGAACTTCTACGGTATGACTATCGGGCAACTTCATCCCAATGTATGACAAATTCTATCTGCCCTACAAGTGTGGTCAGTAGAACACAGTATAAACCTACCCCTTAATCTTTTTAGAGCTACCCATATGGTAGGCTTAATGGTTATAACCAAAGACTATAATTACATACAAGCTCAGTTTAGATATGGTGCATTCATCAATAATTCGAACTCTCTTCAAAATGGAAGGATCACTTTTTTTGTTGTAAAGAGTTTGTACAAAGACTTTCCCTTTCTCACTATTTAGAGTCAGTTTGTCAATCACAATGATGTGCTTTGTGGTGTCGAAAGAAGAAGAGCATGCATTAGCTCAATGGCGAAAGACTGTGTAAGATAAGTAGGATCTAAGGATGCTACTTGAACCCCATGTCTTTGAGTCCATTTAGTGTAAAAAGAAGGGTAATTTTTCTTTGTCTATTAGGTGCCGCTAATACAATCATTAATTTTTTTCTCTGTAGCTATGAAGAAGGGAAGCAAACCGAACGCTGTGAAGATCAAGAGGGCCAAGAGGTAGAAAGCTGCTAGTTCGACTGTAACTACAACTAAGACCCCTTTCAATCCATAGCATGCTCTTATTGTGAAAGAGGTTCCTACTTCTCATGTTGTGGAGATCGTGGATGATTAACCTTTGGAGGGAGTTCGGGATCATTGGACTAAGGGCCCTAATGCTGGTTTACAATCTTCTAGGATGAGGGAGACTCTGACGATTGAACACTTCTTTAGGATGGACCTAGCATGGCTAATAAGTCGAGCTAACCTAGCTGTCTGGATAATCCAAGCTATTAGCTAGGCCCTGTTATCAGTAGAATTTGATGGATAACATAACAATTTTGATTATATATATATATATATATATATATATATATATATATATATATATATATATATATATATATATATATATGGAATGATGACAACAAGTTTGTGAATTTTATTAAAGGATTATTAATTGTAGAAACTTGTAGCTTTGAACATCTTGTGCACATAATGTTAGATCAATTGAGAACCATGTAAGACATACCAATTTGAATAAAAATATCTTGTTAAAGGTGGATATTATCCATTTAAAATACATGATAGCAATAGTATGAAAGTTTACTTGGAATAAAGAAGAGCGAATCAAATTTTGCAATATATCTTTTATTTATTACATTGATGGAGAATATTGAAAAATGTTAGATACTTAACCTTATACATATGTCTTATATATTTAAACCCAAAGTATATGGAGAAGTGCAAGAAATTTCAATAATGAATTTGGTATACTAGTTGGTATATCTTGGTATAATATATCAAGATATATCAAAATCCAAATAAGGAATTTTAAATATGAAATTTGTTATATCAATGGGGTATTACCTAAATATGCCAAAATCCAAAAAAAGAAATTTAAATCCAAAATTTGGTTTGCTGCTGGGTATTCCTTAGTATAACCAAAATTAAAAAAATGAATTTGAATATTGGAATTTGGTATACCAGTGTATATACCTTTATATATCTAGGTATACAAAAATTCAGAAAAGGAATTTGAACACCAAAATTTTATAGATCAATGGGTATACATTAAAATTTAGTATAGATAAAAAAAATTTTGAACTTGCATTTTAATACGTATTTTTTAGATTTAAACTCCAACACTATCATAAATGCAAATTGAATAATTAAAATTTAAACATCGACATCATTTACATCATCACTTCAAGACCAAGTACGTTTAGAATTGTAAGGAAGTGTTTCTGACTTGATGGAGTGTGTAAGCATATTGAGCAAAAATACTATCAAAAATATAAAAGACAAAATTAAATAAGATGAACAAGACATTGGAACAATGCAATCTATTATCATAGGTAACCTAAGGTATTCTAATATAGATATAAGAACTTTTCAATGATAACCCTTAGAAAGGAACTAAGTTTTTTTGCAATAAAAAATAAGTACCAATACAAGGTTCATAAATCATGTGTTGAGGGATATGTTTTCAAACACAAAAACAACATCAAAGATTCAATTTTCAAAACAAATTGCGTCTACCTAGAAACAATCTATCCAAGTGGAAAAAGAGTACAGTTCATTAATAAAGTTACCAAAATAAGAAGCTTGAACTTGTTGGAAATAAATGGTATATATAGCAAGTGAATTGCTCATCAAATCTTGATAAAAATCATGCTCTACTTCATAATCACACAATGCAAGTTCATTCATTTTATTAGAATGGACAAGATGCTTGGCTAAAATTGATTTC
Organism: Excoecaria agallocha; assembly: GCA_037975025.1. NCBI lineage: Eukaryota > Viridiplantae > Streptophyta > Magnoliopsida > Malpighiales > Euphorbiaceae > Excoecaria > Excoecaria agallocha. The sequence goes on from CM075809.1 coordinate 60,501,565, forward strand.
CCAAACCCAAAAACACTAACTTTCAAATGCAGCAAACATAACAACCTGTCAACCAGATGAGTAATGAAACATAAAGCTATAATGCAAAAAGCTCCATTCATTAAATGACTTACTACTCATCTTTATAAATCTTTCAAAAGAATAGTACTTTACAATCCTTGCGCATAAAACATCAAACCTTAAATCAGTTACAATCAAAGGAAGTACCCAGCAAAAACATAAATTCAAAAAAGAGTACCAAAAGAGAGATTACTTTATGTAATAATGAAAATCTGAGTTAAATATAAATTTCATAGTAACATGGAATTTATTTGGAGTAAAAAATAAAAAAATTCAGATAGAAAACTTATTGAAAAATAAACATCATTATAAAGACAACAAGTAAATAAAAAAATTATGCTACTTTTATACAAAACTTTTAACAAGTACTTTCCATACGCTATAAGAAGCAAGGCTTGTAACAGTATAAATACCAATTACTACTGTCTCCCAATCATAAAAAATTTCCACGTTTTATATATCATTTACTTCAAATAAATGAAAAAAAAGGGAACAAACCATTCCACATTTATATACATCAAATATTTTTATGATTTTCCTAAATAAACAAATTATAAAAAATAATATTGAAAACCGATGTTTCCTTTAATTTTTAACAAAGGTCGTGCTTCAACAAGAATGTTCTACGAATTCGAAGAAAGAAGCAAAGTACCACGCCAATTGGGTTCGTCGAATTGAAAGTTTCTTCTCTAATTTTTTTTTCTTCTTCCGCAGATTGTGAAAACTCGATCTCATTGTCGCTTGAAAGTTTGAACATGAAGCTTTTAGCCATGGCAGACATTGAGACGTTGAGATATTCAATTAGAGCGTTGCAAATGCAATGAGTTATGTTTGTAATTGTAAGGTTTTGATTAGGGGTATTTTAAAAAACTAGAAGTTTAAGAAAAAGGTATTTTTAAACACATAAAATTTAAAAATGAAATTTGGAGCATTTTTTAATTAAAAAGAAATTAAAAAAATGTTGATTTACTGCATAATTTCCTTAATAATCTTCTACATCCGTTCGTTAATTTTATTAATGAAAAAATAAAATGTTAATTTTATCCATAAAAAGTTTTTTCTACATTTATATATAGTATAAAGAGATTTAGATATAAATATAGATAGATAAATAAATAATTTTTTTTTCTTTTTCCAATGTTGGTTTAATTATAAACTTTTACCATTTTTATTTAATATGACAATAACCATATAATCATCTTATTATATATTAGGTCTAATTATTTTTTGGTAGTTTTTAATTTAAGCTGGAGTAGGCTTAAACATATTAAAAGATACATATCCAATTAGTATTCCTTTAGTTCAAATTTAAATTATTTAAAGGAAGTTTTACAAAACTACCCACAAAAGAGGGGTTACATTTAAAATACCCTTTTTTTCCCATTTAAAAATACCTTTTTTTTTAAAAAAAAAAATTCATTTTTAAAAATATCCCGTTTTTAATCTAACACAAATTCACCTTCTTTTCGTGCCTCTTCCTCCCTCTTCTTCTTCTTCTTCTTCTTCTTCTTCTTCTTCTGATGAAGGTAATATGGTATTTGTTTTGTTCAATTTTGTTGAGTTAATTTAAGTGAAGTTATTAACTTCTGGAGTTGCAAATTAGATATATTCTCCAAGTTCAGGAATGAAAGTGGTGGGTGTGACATAGGAGTTTTGGTCTGTGGACCTAAATGTATGAAAGAATCAGTGGCATCAATGTGCGGGGTGAAGTCTCAAGGTTTGAATGTGGGTGCTAAGGGCAACAAACCATACTTTAGTTTCCACTCTCTCAACTTCACATTCTAATCTTGCCAGCTCGATCAGCAACCAGTAGTTATACGTAACAAAATCTTAGTCAATATTATACACAAGAAAATCTTGTGATTTATGTTTTGAATACTAATTTGTAGCTGGAATTAGAGCTCTAAATGGGTTTTAGTGGGTGTCATTCATGTGGGATGGCTTGACATACGTGCAAGTTTATTACACTTTTTTCCTCCACTCTCCCTGTCCAAATCAAATCTGTAATTCACTTAAGCATAATACAATTTGGTATCATTTGTGAAAAATTACCTAAATAAAAATAGCTCCACTAAGCTTATATACTTTTCGAGAAATTTAACATATTTATTTTTTTGTATATTACTCTTTTTTAAATCTACAATACCGATTAATTCATAATCGAGTACTGATTTAACATATTTATTAATTTGCTTTTGATAAATCAAAATATGATATTCAAATCGAAACATTCCCAAATTATTCATGTATTTTACGATATTGGATTGGTTATTTTGCCTTTTGTATATTAAGCCTGTGATAACAATATTGTATGAAGAAATTTAATTGATATTGTATTTTGATAATTTTTTAATATAGAGATGGATAACATTTTAGTTTTGATTAAATATAAAGGAGAATGGACCAGTGATAACAAATTTGAAGGATTTGAAGTCAAAGGAGTATTAATACCAAATGGTTGTAGCTATGAAAATTTTGTTGGTATAATATCAGATAAATTAAAAATCAATACAGAAATAACTCATTTCAACATAAAATATTTTGACAAAGATTTTCCATTAGAAGTAAATGATGACAACAACATGACATTTTACTTGGAATTAAAGAAGAGGGACACCGATCTCATAGCATATCCCTTATATCTTACACTAATTGAGAAAAGTTAGAAACAACAAATTTAATTAAATTTATGACTTATGCATTTGAATATAAAAATTTGATACAAAAAAGAGAGCATGAGTTGTATTCTAGAATTTGGTATATCGGGTATATCGGCCTGTATACCAAAAAATAAAACATATTTGCATTCTATTTTTTGTTATACCGGCTGGTATACTTGGTATGCCACACGATATATCAAATTTCAGAATATATTTGCATTCTGTTTTTTGGTATATCAATTGGTATACCTGGTATACCATCCAATATACCAAATTTAAGAGCATGTTCGCATTCTATTTTTTTTTGTCTAACGGCTGGTATACTTGGTATACCATTCTATATACCTGCTGGTATACTAGGTATACCAAATTTCAGAATATGATTTTCACTCTAGAATTTGGTATACTGAATGATATACCAAATATACCTGTCGGTATACCAAAGAACATAATAGGATTTAAAATCTGAAATTTGAATAAAATTATTTATAATATACCATTAATTTATAATAAAATTGTTTGGCAAGAAAATAAATTATTTTATTTTATAATATATTCTGAAAACACTATATCAAAATAAAATTACTAACATGAGGAAGCCTTATTCCTCCTTCATTCTCTATAAATATCCTCATGACCCTGAAATAGTATGGTTGATCCCTTCCTGAATCTAGAGTAGACTGATCAGTTGATGTGGTGCATTGATGTTTATGTCTCTTTTTTGGCACACTCGATTGCTCCTCAGCCTCAGAGATTGAACTCTTATGTCTGCTGCTGTGTGTTAAGGCTGGATGTCCCATTAATGAAAATGTATTTCTTAGCTTAGTACTTTGAGTTGGAGTTGCAGAATGATATGAGTTTATCAATGAAGATCCACCAGACATCTGAGACATTCACTTTGATTTCTTTTCAGCTTATTGTTGCTCGAGCTCTTTGGGTTCGGGGGCATGGATAAGAGAAACTAGCTGCAAAATATTTCCCACTATTAATGAACACAACTAAGTTAACAACAAATGAATAAACAAGTATAAATGATTCACACAGTTCAAATCACCCTATAATATCCACACCATATTGATTAACAATGATATGATTCAAAATCCACCATATACCTCAATAATAATATATGTTTATGTTAATCTAATAGAGAATAAGAGAAAGGGAAAAAATTTGAGTGGTGGTCAATGGATGGTTTATGGCTTACAAAAATATTGATCACTACTACCTGAGTTATGGCCATTGAAAGGAAAAATAATCAATTGCCTCTCAAAGCAGGGTATGAGACAATTATATCTATTATTTTAGTAAAAATAAGCACAAGTGCACATCAAGGGTGATCTCATTTTCCATAACCCAATCGCAAAGGCGGACTCAACCCAAGATGCATAGGTTATCATGATGAATGAGATATTTTCCTAGCAAATACTTTGAACATTCTAGAAAAGTTTAATTCATAAAAAGAATAAGATTAGATATGGATTAGCTTAAAAATTATTAAATAACTAAAAAGGCAAAGAAAAAAGAAAAAAAATAGAACATTTAATGTATTGATTTAAGATAGAGAATCATGTAAAATGGATAGCAATAATGATTATCCAATTTAGAATATAAAGCATAAATCCAGTTAGAAGCATTAAAACTTTTATAGAGTCCCAACGTAAGGGTTTCTGCTAGACAATGAAGGAGTTTTAAATGATTAACCATGACATCAGTTATCAAAAAGGAATGCTTACTAAAGAAGTAAGTGGGACCTCTTAACCAATAAACATAACTGATAGGACAATTTATCTACACAACATAGAACTAAAAGTCACTCATTCCCTAACATTACAATAAGAGCAACACACAAAAATGAATTTCTAAAATAAACCCGTTATGAAAAATTAATCATGCTACCTTCAGTCTTTTGTAGTTTGTTGTTATAGTCTCTGTAGTTGAAAATCACAATTCTAGCTGCCAGCCTAGACAAGTATATGTAGCCATTAACCAGCTAGAAAGCCAACAACTAAAAGATAGAACAATGTATCTCTAATAGCTCTATTCCATATTAGAATAAACAATAACCTCACTAACTGCTGAGCTTGATCCTTATCTTACCCACATAATAGAAACTAATGGTCTTTAGTGAAATTAAGACTAATGCAAAATAAAATAGAATAATGCCATAAAAAGTGTATATCAAAGCATTAAGAAGCAAGCTCATACCTCCTTTTTCGCTTTCCTTTCATTCTGTAATGCAAATATCTTCTAAGAAAAGAAGGCTGCAATGGAAAAAATGACTTTAATTAGAAAGTAAAAGAAAAAATATATAAACCTCAAAACAATAAGTAAAATAAAAAATTATATAAACCTTAAATCAATAGAGTACAAAAAAAAAGAAAATTACAAAGGGAAATAAAGATTACATTGTATTGAGCATGACTGTAAAGAATATTGTAAAGTTCAAAAGGCTTGTAATAAATTAAAAGACTTTCATTAGTTGTAATTGTCTCTTTTATAGATAAATGCACACAACAATTTTGATGACACATCACCTCTAATTCCCAGTTATTAAATTCCAATGCCAATCAAATTCAATTAAAATAAAAAATAAGGACCTAGCTTAAATTGAGATAAAATTCATCTAATTCAGATATAATTAAAGAATTAAAACCATGATACAGATAAGCAATTAGAAGAATAAGAAGATTTACCAAACTGGCAGAGTTTCATCGAAAGATCTACTAGAATAATCTTTTTCCCTTTCTCCCATTCCTGATTCATCAAAAATCGAGCTAGAAGGCTATGGCATCTTCCTCTCTAACCCATCTGTCATCGACGGTTGGAAAAGAATAAAGGGCACCAGAAGAATCCCCTCAATGCTGGGAGTCCTCCGGTGGTGATCATGACCATTGTCACCATAGATCACCAAAATGAGAAAGAACATCTTTAGCCACGAGAGGGAGGAACTAACGGAAGAAAAAGGGGGAATGTTTAACAAAAAAATGTATTTTTAAAAATAAAAAAATAAAAAAAGGGTAATTCTAAACATTTTTAAGTGATGGATTTATTTTTAAAAACTAGGGCTAAAAAGTGGTAATCTATGTACTTTTCTTTTATTTAAATTGGTTTATTATTGGATATCTATAATATAATTAAATTATCGATCATGATTTACTATTCTAGGCCCAATAAAGGCTTGGAATTTTTGTGGGGTTTGATTTTCAGGCAATCCAACCATTTGTACTCTAATGAAAAACACTGTATGAAGAATTAAAAAAAGGTAAAATCTAGAAAGTTGATCGAAGCTTCGAATTTATTGGTAGGGATGGGGAAATAAAGTTTTAAGTACCTAAGAATACAAGAAAATGTCCTAAAAAAATTTACCAAACTGAACACTTCAATGTGAATCTAATAAGAATAATAATAAATAATGAGAGAAAATATAGAGAGACATACCATAAGTAGCTTTGGGAATTGTTGGATAGGCTCCCAACTTGCTTCAGTTTCAAAAAGTTCCTTCCATTTGATAAAAAGTTCATGCATGGGAGGTTGATTAAAATGATGTACCACTCGATTCGCAAAGAACTCTTCTACCTATTTTTTATATTGGACTGTTATACCCATTGGTGCCCTTTGTGAGATGCCTCTGCTTGAGTCTTTTCCATCCTCATGTTAATTTTTAAATAAGCTCACATCAAAGATGGGATGGAATTTGATTTTTAGAGGTAACTCCACTTTGTATGCTTGAGTCCCAATCTTCTTGATTATAAGAAATGGCCCCTCAAATCTTTTTCTGAGGCTTCAATGTAATCCACTAAGCCTCACATGGTTGTACATCTTAACAAGCATAAGATCTCCCTCTTTGAATTCCCTTGGTTGCCTCCTCCGATAAGCCTGTTTCTTTATCTTTTTGAAAGCTTTCTCTAAGTAAGCTTTTACTTCATTGGCTTGATCGTTCCAACCCTTTGCACATATATAGTTCGATACACATGGTCCTTTATAATTAGTGGAAATTATTGAAGGCATCAAGGATTGTTGTCCTATGACGATCTCAACTAGACTATGCCCTATTTACTCACCCTTTTACAAGTTGTAAAAGAATTGGGCAACATCAAGCAATTTGGCCTAATCTCATTTATTGGCACTCATATAGTGCCTTAAGTAAAAGCTCCAAAAGTGTATTCATCTGTTTATATTTCCCATCAGTTTAAGGGTGAAAGCTTGTAAAGAGCTTGAGCTTGGTCCATATAAGTTTGAATAGTTTGGTCCAAAATTGACAGGTAAAGCGAGTGTCTCGATCACTCACAATTTTGATATGCCCTAATACTTTACAACATGGTTTAAGAAAAGTTAGGTGGCTTGCTTGGCGGTGCATTCTTTTGGTGTGGTGATGAAGGTGGCATGCTTCGAGCATCGATCTATCATGATAAGAACCCAATTACATCCTTCGCTTATGGGTAACCCTATGATAAAATCCATAAAAACACTTTTCCAAGGCCTTTCGGGGATAAAAAATGGTTCTAAAAGGCCCATGGGTACATGTTACTACACTTTATTATTGACACCCAAAACATCTTTTCGCATATGCCTCATATAACTCTATAAGTATGGCCAATAATAAGAATCCTTCACTAAAGCTAAAGCGTACATGGATGACCTGCAGACTTGCTATCATGGCATTCTTTCATGACTTCAACCCTTAAGTTGTCATACGAAGGAATATAAAGATGCTTGCCTTTCATGAATATTAAAACATCTTCGATCCAAAATCATCCTGTCTTCCCTTTTTTCATAAGCGAGATAATGATTTGGGCCATCAAATTATGCTCTAAACCCTTTTTTTGATTCTTGCATTCAAGGTGCTTAATAGGCTAGTAAGGTCGGCAAGTTCCCCTTTGTGACTTAAAGCATTGGCAACTAGGCTGGCTCGACTAGGCTTAAACTCCAAGACATAATCAAAATTTGCTAAGAAGCCTTGCCACCTAGCTTCCTTCAGCGTGAGTTTCCTTTGTGTTTGAAAATAGCTTATGTTAATGTATACCTTAAATGGCATTTGATGGTTTGAAAGTGCTAATGAAGGCACCAAATCTCGAGATAGCTTAGATTAGGGTTATCTAATAAGGATGCAGTTGTTCATTGGATAGATAGGGAATGAAAGTGTTGGTCTCTTCCTTCAATTTTCATCAAACAATAGTAATTTTCTTTATATCTTACTTGTCAACAATCTTTTATGGGAGCAAAATTGTGAGTTAGGGTTGAGAGATGCCCGTCGCTCACCCATAGCTCACTTTCAATCTTTTATGCCACGAATAAGGAAGGTTTTTTTTGTCTATGTCTTGGCGATGCCCTGTGTGTGTCCATTGGCAATGTCTGTCCATTGATTTTTGCCTTATTTTTTTTATTGGCAGAGATAAAAATATCACTTGAACTAAATTGGCTCTTATCCCTTATTATGTGTAATGATTAGGAGCTCTTTTTTGTAAAAAAAAAAAGGATAAGAGAAGAGTTTTTAGCTTTACTAAAAAAGGGAATCTTGTTTTTTTTTTAAAGGAAAAGGTTTTCTCCACCAGTCACTGTAGCTTTCAAAGAATTGCATAATAGAAGGAAAGGAGAAAAAGGCCAAAGCACTTGGGATTCCTTTGACTAGTTGAGATAACTAACTGAGGGTAATATTCTGAGTTTAAAATTAACAAATCCAGTATAGTAAATATAGAACAATATCTCTGTAAATAGTTTTTTGTTGCTTTGTTATTTTATGTATACTTTTTCAAGTTGATCTTCTTTGTGTTTCTCATGTCTCGTGTTTGTAGCATGCTATAACTTATTTTCTTATTTTTTTGCATGATACATATGTTTTCCTTGAAATTCATGTGAAAAATTGGCTTTTGGGTTTTTTTTTTAATTTCTCTCTCATCAATTTTCAATATGATCTTTTGCTTGAGTTTCCTTATTTTTTATGCTTAAAAAGGGATTTTGATCATTTTGATGTGATTTTGATTGAGTTTGAGATGGTTTAGTGCTTGTTTTGAGTGACTTTTTTTAGGCCTGTAGCATTGTATCCATTTTGCTTCCAGGCATTAACAGATGGGAAGATGACAATGTGCCACTCGTCTCCCTTTGTGAATGATGGGATGTTGCATGATCATTTTTTCGCTATAGCCTTTGGGCAGTCCCATCTTGTAATGGTCTAAAATTTTAATTTTTGTAAATAGTACTTTTCAGATGTTGAATAGTAATACCAGAGGTGTATTGGGATGAAAAGTACTACCCAAGACCCATAAAAAAATTTTCATCACATTAAAAATTACAATTCATGATGATTCTTGTGGTATAATTTGAGGTAAAATTGAGGTTAAATAGGCTTTCAAAAAGCTCGGTGAAAAATATATCTGACCCGAATTAAAGTTTGATCGAAACTTTGATTGGGCTTAAAAATGATGATAGAAACCTTTAAAAAATTATTTGAACACATGGATTCATTTTAAATATTATGAAAAAATATTAGATAGTGAAAAGTTAATTTTACGGTGACATTGAAAAATGAATATCGGTAGAAATTTATCGAATCAAGAAACGATGTCAGATTGTTCCAAAAATATTCATGTAGCATAATAAATATTTTTTTATAATTTTAGAAATATTTTTATGAGAAATGATGCAAGATAAGTGCTAGAAAAATAATTGGACCAAAATATTAATTAATTAGTTAATTAGGCCTAAATGGTTGGACCAGATTTGGTCCAATTGGAATGGATATAAAAGGCTAAGAAACTAGAAATTTCCAGCAAGTTCTCCCATCTTCTCCTCCTCTCTAGCCATCCCACATAATTTTCATTTTCCCCAATTTTCTTCCAACTTTTCTTACATAATTCCACCAAATTTTACACCCTAAATAATTCTAAGGCCTTAAATTCATCTTTAGCCATCTCAAGAAACTATTTTAAGTTGAGAAAATGGATGAAATTGTGAAGGAAAAGTTTATAGCAAAAATTCAAATAAGTTAATTTAGTAAAATTTTAATGAGTTGAATGAAAATTTAGTAAAATTTTAATGAGTTTAATTGATTTTTAAATAGATTTTAAGGTAGAGATTAATGTTTTGAGTACATGTTGAATTATGAAAGAAGAAAAATTAAAGAAAGAACTCATGAATGGTTCAACAAAGGATGAAATACAAGGATAATCAAGTGAGGCCAAAGGAAAAAAAGGAAAAAGAAGGTGAAAAGAAAGAGAAAATAGAGAGAGCTTTGAAAAATTGGTATATGGATACCTAGACTAATTTATTTCATATAATTAACATTATGTAACTTAGAGTTTTTGTGTGTAAGATGAGTTATAATTAAATTGATGATAAAGAAATGAAATTGGATGTTAAATAATGTCATTAATTGTAGGGAAGTGGTATTGGAACCTATTATGTAACTTAGGGTTTTTATATGTGAGATGTGTTTAAATTCAAATTAATGGTAAATAGATGAAATTAAGTGATAATTAATGAAATTGGTGAAGATAAAAGTATTAAAACATGATTAAAAATAAGAAGTTAAAATTGAACCCTAATATGTAAGTATAAGAAGTTAGGGTTATATAAGGAATTAATTTGATTAAATATCGAAATTATGTTAATTGTGCTTGAAAAACATGTTTAGAATGGCTTAGGTGAATTAAGCAACTTGATATGGATAAAATTCTATAATGGTTGAATGGTACTAAGGCAAATCAAGATGGAATAAATGCTAATTATAATGAGATAATAGTAGACAAGCATAATTCAAGCTTTAAAAATATGAGGAGAACAACTTATGGTATGAATTAGTTTATGAATAGTTATGTATACGTAATGGCCAAATGGTATACTAAATGTATACTTAAAAGATTTTGATGTAATAATAAAGCAAAGTTATAGAATATAGGCTTTAAGATGAAATTTATTGGTAATTTGATGAAATTAACCATTATGTACTAATTATGACATAATACAAATGTAAAATAAGCAAGCATAAGTAATGGCTAAATTAAGAATAGAAATAAAAACAAGGGTAATTTCATGAAACCTTGATAAAAATGCATGATCTAAATAGTTGAACAAGATTAGAAACTAAATAAATAAGATTAAAATACAATGAATGATAATTGAATAATGATTGGCTGAATGATAATGATGAGTAAGATCATAGTTGTTCAATGTAAAATAACAAATGAAAACTTTAAATGTATAACTGAACATAAATATGATGATAATGCATGAGGAATTAATGTGCATGATGAGAATATCATAAGGGCCGAGCCATGAATATGTGAAATGATTATGGATATTTGATGAGTAATGCCAAATAAAGGTATAATATAAACAAATGAACATGAAATGATGAATTAGTGTGATAAAACAATATGTATAAAAATGACATATGATGACCATATGGTATGTGATGACTATTTGATGTGAATGTGTTGATATAATCACTATTAAGTGATGAAAAGTAATAGTTTAATGAATATATATAATTTATATGATAAGAAATTTATTTGTGGCATGATGTAAAAGTATGCAAAAATGTGAGGATAATGCATATTCAGTTTGAAATTGTGAAAACATGTTTGCCTTTAGTATTTAATAGCAAAACTATAGGTATGGGATATAATTGGATAGGCATAGAGACATATATACCATGATAGAATGATGAATTGGATTTGGATTGTAGACCACCATTGGTCTACCTATATGTGATGTGTATGTTAGAATGTTAGTTGAGGCGTTGATCACTTTATGTGACCCCTAAACATGTTATGTTATTTTTGACCTATGAGATCCATGTTTAACGTATCTAGCTCTAAGGTTTCCTTTATTAGGGGCAAAATAAAAATTTGATTGGCAATGGCATAAAGACAAATAAAAGAGAAAAATGGATAAAAAATTCAGATAAGTGGATAAATAGTGGCAAATATGTAATTAAGTAAGAAAAAGAGTACTAAAAGAGTAAATAAGTAGAAAAGAATGCTAAATGTGTGAACAAAGAATAAATAGTATGAAAAATATGGTTAAGTGATTGGTAGTGTAAGTATATAAATAAATGAGAAAACAGAGGCATAAACATATATTAATGCTAAAAATATAGTTAAAAGGGGTAAAATGGTAAAAAGGATGAAAATGTAAGAAAATAAAGTCAATAGTAAATAAATGGCATTTTGTCACTAAATAATGAAATTATAAGGACAAAAATATAAATTTAGCAATGAAAAATGGAATAAAAGTTATAAAAGGTCAAAAGGTAAAATTGGCATAGTAATTAATGAAATACGTGAAAAAATAAAAGTTAAAGACTAAAATGGAGTTTTCACCTAAATAGAGGAAATTAAATAAGTAAAAGATAAGAAATAAGTAATAAGAGGGATTAAAAGGTAATTTGAAGATTAAAAATGAAAATTTAGATTATGAAGGTTGAAATTAGAAGTAAATTAAGAATTAGGGACTAAAAGGAACAATGGCATACAAAAGTACTAAAAAATGTAAAAATATAATAAACGAGAGTTATAAAGATTAAAGGTGAAAATTGAATATTATACAATTTATTGTGTATGAAAATTAAATTTTGGAATGGAAATTGGAATTTATTAGGGTATTAAAATTAAATGGTAATTTAAGAATAAAATAATAAGTTGAAAGATAAAATGGTAAATTGGATGTTGAATAAAGAAATTAAGGGTCTAATTGTAAATAAGTAAAAATAAAAGCATTATTCATAAAATAAGGGAAGAACTAATATTGAAATATAAATTGAAAACTAAATGAAAATGAAAGGAAGAGTCAAAATTACAGGGACTAGATTGTAAGTTAACAAAGATAATGACCTTTAAGAGAAAGATGAAGAAAAATTACAATAGGAATAAAAAGTAATGAAAAGGACAAAAGCTTAAATTTGAGTAGATCACATGCGACGAGAAAAATAAGAATAAAATCATAGTAGACTAAATGTGTAATCTTTAATGAAGAATTAATGATATTGAAACATAATTAAGGGTACGATTTCAAATAGAAACAAATAAAATGCTAAAAAATAAATTAAGCATTTAATAACGTCACAATTATTATGATAGTAAATTATTATTGCATAACTAATGAAATAACTCAATATCAAAAAATTTAGTAGTAGAGAGAAATTAGGAATGTAAACACAGAAAGATGAATAAAATAAAAATTATCAAATTTGTAATAAAATGTAAGATAGCAGCAAAATGCATATAAAATGTGAAAGTAAGGAATAAAGTGGAATGTTGATTACTAAACTAAATTAAAAAAATAATGATAATAATAATATCAAATAGGTATGATGAGGAGTAAATTTATATAACAAGTACACTAGATATAAAGTATTCACCTGGTAGGGGCAACAAAGAATAATAGTTGTGATGTGCGTCGGAGCCACACTTATTTCCGGTTGGGTTCTTAAAGGCCCACTTTTAAGATACAAGATCTGAAAGGCTCACTTTTAGTCATAAATTCACCACTTTACAATAAAAAAGGATCAAATTCAAATTATTGTTGGTAGTTAACCCATAAGGCATCTATTAATCGGGCCAAAAAAGGTAGGTGCCATGGAGTCATCACCTAACAAAATATTGGAAAATGATTCTTGACCTTTTGATGCCTGAATAGAGATTGCTGTTCAGGACATCACTCTTAGTAGGCATCTTGGTTAGATGTTATTTTATAATTGGGTTTTAAACATTAATCCACTCACCTCTCTCACATGATCCATTGTGATTAAATACAACATCCCAATCAGATAAAGAAAGCAATATATAAATAAAAAGAATAAAGTCCTACTTAATTTATTACATAAACAAATCTCCAACAAAGAAGCAAAATAAGTATCATACATAAATTAGGACATTCATTTGAGTTAGGAACATTGGTTCCCTCATGCATGTTTTACAAAAATCATTTTTTATCTTTTGTTTGGCTTTGGATGAAAAATTAGACATTGGTTAAAGTTTTGAAGGAAAACACAAATTATTTAGTAAAAATCATTTTGGGTGCCTTTTTCTTTTTAACGTGCATAAAAATCCCTTTTTTACTGGGTATTAAATTCCCAAATTAAAATACATCCAAAAAATAACAAAATAATAAACGAGCAAAAATAATGAAATAAATAGTAAATAGATAAAATAATGAATAAATGAATTGAATAAGATAACCGCATGGGAAGGTGGTGATTGTCAACCAAGCGGGGCATGAATTCCAATGCAAAATGCCTCATGAAATCTTCCAAAAATGAAAGAAATCGCACAATCATAAGAAATTACAAAAAGGCAAATAAATTAGCACTATACAAATAAATAATAAAATGCAGAAAAGGGAATCATTAATTTATTCATGCATTATAGAATAAAAGTCTATATAGAATCAAATATTATATAGAATAACAAATAAATATCTATGGAACCAAAAAAGGAATGCAAATACAATAAAATACACAAAATACATGTATAAATGCCTAAAATATCAATCACGGATGCCCCTGGAAGGATGACGGATGGCCATGACTGAATGAGGGATAGGACAAGAAGGAATTCCCATGATGTCCCATCTATCGCTTTGACAAAGGGCCGTTTGTGGGGGCTTTTTGCTATCCATCACTCATAAAATAGAGCAAAATGCTGTAAAATACCCAAAAATCATAAAAAATTATAACTAACTCTAAATACTAATCCTTAGAACATGCCAAAATAAGACTGACTCTAAATCATACCTTAACACACTAAAAACTTCCCAAATTACAAAATTACAGAATAAAAATAAAGCTTGAAATTATATAACAATTGAGGAATCTTTATTTAATCATGCCATTAACATGCATATTGATTTAGATTTGTATCTCAATCATACTTTAAAATTAACATAAATGCAATTATTTCAACAAAGATTAACATGATCATGCATGGTAATTTTCTAGAGAGAGAAAAAAAGAGAGCCTAGAATATTACCCTCAAGAGATATGCTGACTTTGAATTCCTTAAAGTCCATATCTCTACTCCAATTGTGTTTTTTATTTTCTAGAAAATCGAATGATTATTTTTATATGTGTATTTGGATCAAAAGAGTTGTTAGAGCAAAACCTTCTTAAAAAGAGAGAAATTGGTTTTCTTCCTCTCTAAGAAAGCCGCTATATCAAGTGTCATATGCCCTTAAAAATCTTAAAATATTTTTCTTTTATACTTAGGATAGGGTTGGAGTTAAATCCTAACTCTATCTTCCCAAATCTAGAGATATTCTCCCCTAAAATCTGGATAGAAATCCTTTAAAACTTATCTTCCTATTTTGAATTTCCAAAAATGTGGAAATTTTGGATTTTAAACCACAAATAGCTGTCCTTCATGATAGGTGGCCATCCTTTAAGCGAAAATTCTAAAATTTATAAAAATAACCCTAATCTGACTTGGATAGGAGAGAGACAACCACATATGACCTTCCTTCACATGATAGATGACCGTCTATCATCACTAAAGGCCAAAATCAATATTTTTCATGCACTTTTGTTAAAACACTTGAAAACATTGGAAAAATCATAAAATTTTTGAGAAAAATTACAGAAATTCACAATCAGAGCTTTAAAATCTGCACCTATTTTTAGAAATATACTAGTTCTTCATCAATGGATAATCCAGATCTAGGCTACCTCGAGCACGGTGTCTACAACTGCCCCCAATTTTTGAGAGCTGGTGCACTAGTACTAAAGTAAGTCAAAATTTAGAGTAAAAGGAAAAAAAGATGCGCACTTGAGGCAGCAAATCTCTTAGTTGATTAAATCACATACCTTCTAAGATAGTGAGTCTCTTAGTTGGCTAGTTATTGTTGGCTTGTCGATGCGTTAACCGTGGTTTAGGTAATTAGCATCAATTTATTGATGTGTCAACCTTAGATTGACTATTTGATTAGTGCTTGGAGCATGCAAAATTGAGACAACTTAAGAGAATTTGATTAGTGCCTAGGGAATACAGAATCAAGTGGTTAAATGTGTCTGATGAGCACCTGGAGCGTACAGAATCGAGATAACTTGATAGAATCTAATTAGCACATGGGGTATATAAAATTAAGTTTTTTGAATAATACTTAGCTGGTGTCATTTGGAGACATACCTAACCTTCTAGTTGTGTTGGTTGGGGCCCTCTATAGGTGTGGCTACCCCCTTGAAACAATATTCCATTTAGGAAATTTATGGCAAATATGCATTTATGAGGAGTCACTAACATGCTTAAAGCTTGTGTTTTGTAAGTATATATCTTGGAGATGTTTTAGGTTAACCCTGTGATCTTGGCTAGATTTTATACATTTCCCAATGACTATGTCACCACTTTGTAGATTGGTACCAGTATACGAAAAACCATCATCATCAAGGCTATCGACACGTTTGTTCTTACCATGCATCTTCCTTGAATTTATATTATTATCAGGCTTTTACTTTTTATCCAACAATTCCTTTTTGTCAACATCAGCCTTATGACTTCTTATGTGTTTAGATCAAAATGTCCTATGATCTAGGGAATATGGCTTATTACCTAAGAGTCCTCTTATTTGTACCTCAAATGGATTTTGACACTACAATGACATTCTAACCATTATATAGCTCTAGCTTTGGCAGTATTTCATTTTAACCTTGCGATAATCCAAGTTTTATAGGGTAGTTAGTGATGAAGGGTCCATAACTTTGACCTAACAGTTAAGACATGTCTAGTTCATAGTGAGTGTACTTCCTTAAGCAAAAAGAATATGCACTATCCTTCCAGAATCAAAAAATATCCATACTTCTCTTTATTATGCATCTATTTTATTTTAGCATTTTTAGGAAATTTGTTGTGATGAGGATGGGTGCCTTAGTCTATCCTTTGGTCATGATGGTAGGTATATATCCTTTGATAGGGGTTTAGGTACTTATGTTAAAGATTTGATATCAGTGCTCTTGCTCATTGAATTTTTATGTTTTGTTTTGTTTTTTTTTTATTTTTGTATTGTTTTTCATTCATTTTTATTTTTTGTCTATCATTGCATATTAATTTTATGTTTTCTTGTTAATCCTATGGCATCCCTTTTCATTTTTTTGTCATTTTTTTATCCTTTCATTAGGTATTAAGCATGAATGAAGCATAACATAATATAAGATAAGTGCGTAACTTAAATACAAGTTCTATTTTTGTATACATCATATATATTTAGACAAAGTTCTAAACTTTTTGAATACAAAACAATAAATTTACTATGATGGCCATAGTCCTCTGCGATAGGCTAGCCCGGATAGAGGTCTAAAGGTTGAAGGCTTAAGAGGCATGACTGGTGCCAAGGCTTGTAGTGCTGCTAGCGGTTGCTCGCCATCCTGCCTGAATCTGAAGTAAAACCCTAATAATATTGCTGTAGAATTTGTGCTATCACCTCTGCCAGTCGCTTTAATCCTTAGCCAACCTTAATGGCTATCTCGAAATGCTGCTTAAGATACCTCATCAAACTACCTCTCAGGTACCTTATATATCTCTTCAACTGGTCATCATCTCCACCACATCTTGTCTATCTCTAGGCTCATTCGTCTCAATGTAAGCACCCTGCTTCTTAATTTGGGTGAACAACTCATCAACCACCTACAGGGTCACCTTAAATCTCTAGCCTATAGTTGTTACCTCAACTCTAATTTCTCATATGTTAGACTGCAGGGATTGTACTACTGTTGACAATGCTTGAAGAGACTTTACTACTGTCAGCACTGATTCCATTATCTGATCCTGACATATGATAATCTTCTTTATCGTTGTCAATCTCCTAGAAATATCATCGATGAAGGGATTGATGATGGATACACTAGCGAAACAATAGGCGAAGATGTCTTTAGATGTGCTGGTGGTGGTTAAGTAGTAGAGGTAGATGCCCTTGGATGTCCATAAGGTAGAGAAGATATAGATGTGGATGCCCATGGGTGTCCATAAGGAGACAACCTCCCCATCCTCCTAGCTGGCGACCACTGGTGCCTGATTAGTAATCAAGGATGCATTGGGGGCTGGAGTGACTTATCCAAAACCTCTTGTAGGTCTATTTGCATTTCAAACCTGTAATCAAAATTGGCCATTTCTCCCTGATGCTTGTGTGGCTCATATGGCTTTTTTACCTATTCATCTTCCTATGGTTGCTATATTAGAGGTGCCTATAGGGCTACTGGTGCCTCATATGGTGGTTAATCCTGAACTCCTCCTTTGCAGGTGTATATGGCACTATAGGGTTGAGACTGCACTTCTATATAGTCTCCGAAATAGTCAACAGCTGGTACTACCCTTTTCATCCCTGAATGGGCTCCACCATCTTCATGGTGAGCATAGCCTGCAAGTCAAAATACATATCCTCCTGAAAGGGATCCCTAAATCTAATCTTCTCCCCTAAGTGATAGCAATAATCAAGTCACAATGCCTCCTATGCAAATTTGTGTGGTAGATTGAGTGCCCATCCTGACCTATGAGGTGTTGATCTCATGGGTGATGTCCATATACCTACATCTCGCATCCCTTATAGACTAGTAATGTCAGGGGAGTTGACTGACCTTAGGCTCTCTGTATGCCTTAAGTAAGGTATGGATAAAATCCTCCAGATGTATCCGTAAGTTTGGGTGGCTGGCATCATACTCTTCACCATATTTGATAGATATATAGCCCTCCAGAGTGTCATTGCTCTCCATTTGGTCCGATCCATGATCATGTTGGGTGTGACTATGTCTAGCCCAATTGAAAGGCCTATAGCCTTAGTAAATCACCGGTGCATGATGCTGTAATGAATGTCCAATGCCCAAAACTACACTATGCCCTCCTCGGTATCTGATCTTTGAAAGCCACCAAACATTAATGTGGTTAGGACCTCTTTAGTGATATCTGGGTAGGTTAAAAATGCTGGAGAAAAAAACTTTATCTACTTTAACCTAGACAAGAGTCGATTGACCTCCTCTATAAGCTTGATAAACTACAGAAACTGCCTTGATATGAAATGGCTGGCTTGAAACTAAACTCATAGCAATGCTCAATATGGCATGTTCGAGTTTCATATATATGGGTATAGGTTGAGCTAGAGTAGCAGGTGCGGTCCTTTAAGGCATCTTGAAAAAAAGATCACATGTTCATTTCTGTGACTAAGTGGGTTAACAAGTGAGTTAACACCTTAGAATTAGTTAGAATTTTGGCAGTATGCCAGCTTAAATAGAGACAACCAACCTATATAGAAATGCATGTATAAGTGCTACAATACAATGAAGAACATCCTAAGCCCATTATCAGGTATTTTAGCTAGCATGTATGACAAATGAGGTATAATGCATATTTTAGATTCTACACAAATTCTAATAAAATTTCAACAGCATTTAAGCTAGGAATGTGCTTGCCCCCAACGCAAAATATCAATTTAAACCAATATACAAGCCATCATTAACCGCCAAACAATACAACTTAAGTTATTCAACCATATTTGCCTTAAATTATTCTGGTGCCATTATAGTCCTGAGTATGACATGCTTCTAAAGGTACAAACATAGAGGTTATTCATGCTAGTTGTTAAGAAAAAGGTTTACAAATTTACATACTCATACATAAGGGTTTTGTTCTTAGCTACGGTGTCATACAAATAGTTTTTATACATCTAAGTTACAATTCTAAAAGCATTATTCAATCCTAAACTAAAAGTTAACATGCTTAAATAAACTATCTTATTGCTAAAGTCTAAGAATACACAAAAGATATCTAAATTATAACTAAACTAATAAGAAAACTAAATAAAATGTAGAAAAGTGTAAAAAATACTTACTTGTGAAGTAAACACGAGGCAAAAGAAAATATGAAAGAAAATAAAAACAAATTGCTTCTTAAAGTGTACATTGCTCCTAGGATAATTTCCACACAAATGGTGAGAAAAATGGATGAGAAATCTTAAAAAAACAAAGAGGGTTACGGGAATTCAAAAATTGCAGTTTTCGGAGAATGAAGAAGAAAAAAAGTCTTTTATTTTCAAAATTTCAAGCGATAAATGGACAGCCCGTCCCTTGTTAGCGACAGACGACCGTATAGTACGTCCCATCTATCACTATTTTTAACCATTTTGCTCTTTTTTCTTTCTTTTTAATTTTATTTCTCCATTTTTAATTCTTATTTACATTATTTACCAAAAAAAAAACCCATTATTTTTGTCCTTGTTGCATATTTACTATTTTATCTTATTTACATATTTACACACATGTGGTATTTACTTTAGCCAAGCATATTTACTAAAAACCAAAAATACTCCCTAACTTTTATCGTATGACTTAGACCTCCTAACTTTTTACGTCCAATATCTTTTGAATTTATTTATTTGTCCATGGAACTTTTGGATTCCTTACAAAAATGAAAAAAAAAAGAAAATGCAATAATATGTACGTGCAATGCATAGGACATGCAGAGAGATGCATTTTTGTCATCCAAAGCTGATAGATGGGCTAGCCATGCCTTGCTTTTTGAGGGATGGCCATCTTCATTACTTTTCAATAAATAGTGCCTATTTTCTTCGATCTTTGTGCTTTTGACTTTCCCTTTTCCCATTGAAGCTTTTGCCAGGTATTTATCTATCTTCCCCTTTCTCATTTTCTTTTTTCTTCTTTTTTATTTATTTATTTTTATATTATTCTTACAATTAAACCACCTAAAAATCCTTATCACAATGACCTCTGGACTTGTAAAATTATATCGACTATTTCATGTGTTTAGGTTCACACATTAGAAATTGTACTTTTTAGTAGAGGAATTTGATGAGATGATTCATGCTAGGTTCGAGCCCAGTTGCTGGCTGTGCTTGCCTTCTTTTATTTCTAGATGCCTTATAGAGGTGGCTCATGCCTTGGGCATATTTCCTTCTGAGGCTAGGGGTTTAGTACCTCATAGAAAGATATTCTCATTAGAGCCATTGATTGATATACTGGCCGACTTTTATGATAAGACCCAAAATAGGCCCTAGTAAAATCCATGAGTGTTATTATGATAATAAGATTAATTTATACTTGATTATTTGATGTATTATAAGTTAAGACTTAGAGACCTAATTGTTCTTATAAAAGAGGGTAAAATAGTAATTTTACATTATGTATAATTGGAAAATGCAATAAAGGAAAAGAAGTTGGGGTAAAAATATAAAATAAGAAGAGATAAAGGACCTAAGTGGAATTTATCTTTTAATGAGGTCATATTCCACTCAAACCTTATAGAAATCTAGTATATAAGGAAGAAAAGAGTGTGAGAATTGGCCAACACAAGTGAAAAAGAAAGCAAATGACCACTCCCTCTTCTCTCCCTAAAATTTGCCGTTGTCTTTCTCTCCTCTTTAAATCCAACCTCTTCACCCCAAAAAGCACCCTCAAATTTCTTTTATAACATATATGAGGAGAGTGTGATGAAGGATGTTTCAAGAAGTGCAGTAAGCAAGGACCAAAAAGAAGAAAAAATAGAGAGAAAGGGAATTTGATGAAAGCTATAGAGTTGCATATTAGGTTTGGGAATCTCTACCACTTTGTATGTGATTATTTTGTATATTGATTTAGAGATAATGTGTAATAGATGTGTTATTAGGATAGGGACATGGATTATAGGTATGAGAATTATGATTAAATCTAGTTTTGTATATGCTTGATTCTATGAATAAATTAAGAGGACATTTTAAGGATGATAGGGTTGTACAACATCAAATTCTGCATGTGAATATCATGAGGTGAATTTGAATATAATGGATTAAATTCTTAGGAATTAGAGCTTTGAATTACAAGGTGAGTTTGGTACAATTGAGATGATAAAAAATTCAATTATTTAGAATGTTTACACTTAATTTATTTTTAATGAAATAGAGGAAAGCATGTGAAAATCAAAGAATAACTTCTCAATTACTTCAAGATCATGTTGCTCTATTTTACAGTAATTCTTGGATTTAATTTCATTAATATGTTGAAATTGAGATTTAATGGTGTTTAAAAGTAAAGAAATACATAGTTCTTAAAGGTATGTTGCTAGAAATTAAGTTTTATTGAATGATAAAATTGCATGCAAGATGAATTTTGGGTTGTGTTATTGGATTTAATGAGTAGAGGGAATGAGCTCCTTAATAATGTCACACTCGTAATTCCTATTGCACTCGTGACATAGTGCACTTTCTCCTTCTTGGTTTTTTTCTTTTTTTCTTCATTCACTTGCATACCTTAACTATCGTGCTCGTGATTCTTGCCACGTTCGCGATTGAACCATGCAATTCTCACTCATTTTTCTCCTTTTCCCTTGCTCAATCTCTCATTATTCCTTAAATAACAAAACAACAAAATTGAACTATTAAAACTCATATAAAACATAGTACACATGACTTTATGGTTTTGACAGATTTTAGGGGTGTAATCAAATGACTTTGGAGTAATTTTAACAAAGAAGATTTGATGTACAATGTGGTATAAATATATGAAAGAATGGTAGTAGCATATTGTAAAACCATCAATAGACCTAAAGTAACATGTTCTTATGACATGCATATGAGTATACATAACTTTAATTGTTTACTTGAAATAGTATAAGTATGCATAAATGCTTATACCATTATGTTATCATATGATTGTATAAAATTACACTATTGTATGTTTATAGATATTTGCAAAAATTCATGAGATTGTGTGTGTGTGTGTGTGTTTGTGTGTGTGTGTGTGTGTATATATATATGTATATGTATAGATATTAATATAGTATGAGCATGTATGAATGGGAGTCAACTTGGTAATGGGAATAACATGAATAATTTAATAAACTTTATTGGATATACTATCTTGATTATATATGCTTAACATGTTAATCTAATATGAACATGTAATGATATGTTTTAAATATACAGATGCATAGGATTTGTACACGGTGAATAATATAGATATGTACTTATGAAATGATAATATACATATATGTTTTTTTCGTTATAATTATAGTTCTTATGAATATATCATACAAGGATGATAGTAAAGTGTGTGTGCAAACGTGAAGATATAAGCATACTTAATATGTGGTTATAAATCACAGTGCATGTTTTAAAGAAAGGTGAGATACAAATATGTATACATATATCCTTTGAATAAAGAAGCTCAAGGTAGTATGATGATAAGTATCACTATTAAATACATATGATGAGTTACATGCCTTTGTATTAATTATAAGTACATAATGCTCAAACTTGAACATGTAAATGATATCATGCTCACATAATGTTTATACATGAACAAGTATATAATACCATACTAATTGTTATGCATATACATATACACACACACACACACACACACACATATACAGATATATGTATATATATATATATATATATATATAGTGTGTGTGTGTGTGTGTGTGTTTGTGTACATGACTGGAAAGAGAAAAGTAAAGAAAGTAAAAGTAAAGAGGTTAACAATGCCTGCATCTATGTCTAGATTGTGGATAGATATGTATGCCTATAAGGGTTTATTGCAGCTGCCATAGTTCAACCTCGTTTGGATTTTTACATAGTATTCACCCATTTAGATCATAATATTGATCCTATTTGGGTTGTTAGCCGATCTTATTTGGATCCACTTGATCGATCCATAGTATAGATTTAACCCATTTGGTTATTATAGTATAGCCTATTATCCACTTCTATAAAAAAAATATAGGCTTACCATAAGATACAAGAAAAAAAAATGAAAAGTAATATGACAAAGATGATATAATATTACATGACTTGATCTAAATGTTGTTTTTATATGAATCTATGCACACTGAAAGGAAAATATTAACTTATATGAAGTTGTGTTTCTAAAACATGAAGATGTAGTATTTTAATATCACATGTATGTATTATCATAGTAATTTTATAATGTTTTCTACACTTATAACCATAAGCTATATGCACACGAACACGTGCCATTATTGATGTTTTGACATTAATCTTATTTACAAATGTACATTCTATATGATCATCTATTGCATATTGATATTGATAAATGATATGTTAATTATGACTCATTGCAAATATATACACTCAGATATGAACTCACAGTTTGTGTATACAATTGATTTAATCCATAGGTCAGAAATGAACTAGTGTTTCAATGTATTAGTAAACTAGAACTGCACCCAAAAAATAAAAGGAATTGCTTAATAATGATGATAACATTAGGTCTATTAATAAATGTAGTTATTACGTAGGATAGTAATGTAAATATTTATATGACATAGAAATTGTTAGTTATATATATGCATATGGATTTAGTAAATTAACTTAGTCTCTTATGATTAATTAGTGGAATTTTTCTATGAAAGTAGTTTTGTATTAACACGTACACATGAAATGTAGTGTAAGTCACTAAGACTAACCTGGAATGAATTACAGGAATCAAGAAAGTGAAATTGATGTATATGATTATAAGTGTAATTTGAATAATTCCAAGACAATAAGGAATTGATAAGTAGTGATAGATAATAGGTGATTGAATATAAGAATTAAATGAAAATGCTTAATGCCTTGAAATACCATGAACTTATTGTTTATTATTTATTCTAGTGAATCTATGTGTTTAATATTATGCTTTATATATATTTGATGACTTTTGAGAGAGGTCATCCACATGATGTTTGTTACCCACTAAGCTTTATAGCTTAGCACGGATGCTTATCGAGGTAGGTTGTCAAGCTAGGACTCTTTCTTAAGGATATTATCTGCAATAGAATGGCCAATACAAGTCATAAAAGAGATTGGAAGTGTAAAGTCTTTATTTTGGGTTTTCAGTATATGAAGTTCTTAATTGTTTTTAAGAATTATGTAAATTAAAGATGTATCATGTTTGATAAAAGATTGTACTTGTATGAAGACTCACTTTTATAAGTTTATTTTGACGTAGTATTTTATACTTATAATGCTATAGTTTTGCATGAGATTGTACAAAAATTCAAAATTATAGACATGTAAGTTACTTAAAAGATTATCAAAGGCCAACTAATTAAGTATAGATTCAACATTTGTGTTTTATGTTTGGCAATAGTATAGGGTTTTAGAGTGGATATTACAATTTGGTATCAGAGCCTAGGTTTAGTCATTTATTGTTAAGAAGTCTAAAAATTAGTTATTATGGAAAGTTGTAGTGTGTTGGCCTAATGCAGATATGTAAAGACTATTCTAACATTTCCTAGCTCCTATTACCCAATGTGCTATCTTTCACACAAATAACACATATTATGTTTCATTTTCATACACATTATATCATTTTAAAATAACTTATGATCAAGCCATTTCTTTAATGGAAAATATATAAAAGAGAGAGAGCTTTTTAATATTATACAATTTTAATAATATGATTCTTTACATTACACTTTGCTTAGTATAACATAAGATTTACAATAACAAAAACCAAAAGAATAAAAAGATAAACTTCCTCCATACATTGATCCTCCTTATGGCTAGTGTTGGTTCTATGGTTGTTGGCCTTATCCCTGTCAAAAAGCCTTATCTTGATTACCTACATGGATGAATGCCTATGCTAAGTTATATAGCTTAGTGGGGAATAAAAATATGTGAATAACCACTCAAAGTGGTCATTCCTGAGCACACAATATGTAACAATAATAAGATATATTACATCAACTAGAAGTCATATTACCATTACTTGGGTAAACACTACCATATATATATAAGATTGAAAGTGTAAGTCAATCATATATAACTTGTCATTATATAGCATTAGGCATTTAATATTCATTGAACTATTTATTAATTCTTGTGAAATCCTACTTAAGTTCTATGGGTATGGATAATGGGTGTTGTGGATACTCATAGTTATCAATCATGAGAATATCCAAAGGTATTATTCATATGGATACCCAAAGGTATGAAATCTATTGACCCAAATGGGGTAAAGACTATGGTCCTAAACGGGGACAAACTGTGGACCTATATGGGATCAAAACTATGGCAGCTGCATCAATACCTTATAGGCATGCTTATCTATCTACAACCAAGCTTTAAATGTAGGCATTACTTATTTCTCATATCATTTCATTCATTATGTATAATTCATCATATTTCATAGCTATACATCCGCATGTTCATATACCAATATGCTAGTATAACATAATTATCGTTGTAAAGTTTTAGTAATTTAAACATAGGTATATACATGTGTATTATCTAATTGAAGTATCCTAAATCATGTATAACAACATATGCACTTGCATGTGCTCATGTTTACATCTATACACACTTATGTATCTATTTACCTTCTATTTGTATTCTTGTATTTTACATACATTCCTTGTCATCTAGTTCTTTAATTCTATATTTCATATGTCCTAATTAGATTTAGGAATGTTGAAATAGGTTTAAGTAGTGGTTGGAAAGCTTAAATCTCATGTTTTCTCCATATAGGGAGTAATGGGGATTAAGCAAGGAAAAATAAGAAAGATGAGTAAAAAGGTAAGGGTCTGTCATGAGCACGATAGGCATCACGAGCATAACCCATGAAGGCTGGCAGCTGTAAAGGGGAAGAAAAGAAAAAGGAAAGAAGTAAAGAGGAAGGCATACTTGCTTTATTGCGAGTACGATAGAAGGAAGGTGTTTGGAAGACATGCTCTATCATGAGCAAGATTGGAATCACGAGTGAGATTGAAGGGAATGCATTTTAGGCAATCACTCTACTCGATTTTACATCGAGGTATACACATAGTAGATAAGTTTTTAGAGAAAAGTGATTGTTTATAAAGTTGTTTAGCTATGTTTTTAGTTTCTAAAATATCAAAAATCACTCTATTTGAGCTTATCAATATTCAGATACTCATAAAACAATGCAAATTGCTTTCAAATGATAGGGCAGCAGATACAATTAGAGTTGAAGCTAAGTTTTGGCCATCTTAAAGGGGAAACAAAACTTTGACCTCTTCATATGAAATATAGATCTATAAGTATAGTTTATAACCCAACTAAAATCATCAAAATTTCAATTTTATAACTCTAGTTATGAGTAAAACAGTGTAAATAGGTCCAGTGAACCCTAGGATGAATTTTTTCTTCCTTAAGGAAAACTCTCACAAACCAACTCTTATGTAAGAAAGCAACACCCTATCTTTGTTTCATCTTACAAAACATCTAAAGCATAATTAAAATACTATATTTAATATCAAACACACACATACACCATATAGAAGTTCCCTTACCTCTTTAGCTAATACCTGCTTCAAGCTTTTTCCCCTAGATTCTCCTTACCTTTAGCTTTCTCTCCTTTTACATAGTAAAATCACAAAGTATTAAGCTTGATGATTTATCTACTTCTTCAATTCATGGTGTAATTATAATCAATAAGAGTAAAAAAGAAAAGAGAAAAGGCTATTACCTTAAATATTAAGCACTAAACTCTCTCTCTCTCTTCACTAAGCTCAAGTTTTAGTTTAGGGGTTAATTAGGGAGAAGAGGAGCTCCCTCTTTTGGTTTTAGGGATGCTTAGCCATTCTATCCCCTCTAAATCTCAAAGTTTCTAAATTATTCAAGAATTCTCTAAGGAAGCTAGGTGTTTCCTCCCTATTGGTCCATTTGTCAACCTTAGGGAAATTACACTTAGCTCCCCTAACTCCTTTAATTTCTTATTATAACCCCAATTCTCCCTCTCTCTTATTTTTTAATTTAGCCCCAAAATCACATCTTCCCCTAATTAGGTGCATGTCTAATTTAATGTATAATAACCAAATAGCTCGTTCTCATTTAAAACATCTACCTATAGGTCCCTACCTTCTTTACAACACCAACAAGCATGCATTAATAAGATTATTCTTTACATCCTCCTAGGGCATGTATGAATGGCAGTCAACCTGGGAATGGGAATGACATGAATAATTGAATAAACTTTATTGGATATACTATCTTGATTATATATGCTTAACATGATAATTTAATATGAACATGTAATGATATGTTTTAAATATAAAGATGCATAGGATTTGTACACAGTGAATGGTATAGATATGTACTTGTGAAATGATAATATACATATATGTTTATTTCCATATAATTATAGTTCTTATGAATATGTCATACAAGGATGATAGCAAAGTGCATGTGCAAACATGAAGATATAAGCATACTTAATATGTGGTTCTAAATAATAGTGTATGTTTTGAAGAAAAGTGAGATACAGATATGTATGTACATATCCTTTGAATAAGGAAACTCAAGTTAGTATGATGATAAGTATCACTATCATATACATATGATGAGTTACATGCCTTTATATTGATTATAAGTACAAAATGCTCATACTCGAACATGTAAATGATATCATGCTCACATAATGCCATGCTCATAGTTATACATATATAATATACATATGCATATACATAACATATACACATGTATGTACATAATTGGAAAGAGAAAAGTAAAGAAAGTAAAAGTAAAGAGGTTAACGGTACTTGCATCTATGTCTAGGTTATGGATAGATAGATATGCCTATAAAGGTTCATTGCAGTTGCCACAATTCGACCCTATTTGGGTCCTTACATAGTATTGATCCCATTTGGATCATAATATCAGCTTTATTTAGGTCGCTAGTTGATCTCGTTTGGATTCGGTTGACTGATCTGTAGAATAGATTTGACCTATTAGGGTATTATAGTATCGACTATTATCCACTTCTATAGAAAAAATGCAGGCTTACCACAGGAAACAAGTAAAACAATAAGAAAAGTAATATGACAAAGAAGATATAATATTACACGACTTGATCTAAATGTAAATTTTATATCAATCCATGCACATTGAAAGTAAAATATGAACTTGTATGAAGTTACATTTTTAAATCATGTAGATGTAGCATTTTAATATCACATGCATGTATTATAATAGTAATTTAATATTGTTTTCTACACTTATGACCATAAGTTATATGCATACAAACACATGCCATTATTGATGTTTTGACATTAGTCTTATTTGCAAACATGCATTATCTATGATTATATATTTCATATTGATATTGATAAATGATATGAGAATTATGAATCATTGCAAATATATACACTCAATATGAACTAACAATTTGTGTATACAATTGATTTAATCCATAGGTTGGAAATGAACTAGTTTTTCAATGCATTAGTAGATTAGAACTGCACCCAAGAAATAAAAGGAATGGCTTAATAATGATGATAATATTAAGTCTATTAATAGATGTAGTTATTACGTAAGATAGTAATGTAAATATTTGTATGACATGGAAATTGTTAGTTACAATATATGCATATGGATTTAGTTAATTAACTTAGTCTCTTATGATTAATTATTGGGATTTTTCTATGAAAGAGTGTAAATCGCTAAGACTAACCTGGAATGAAATATAAGAATCAAGAAACTCAAATTGATGTGTATGTTCGTAGGTGCTATTTGAAAAATTTTAAGGCAATAAGGAATTGGTAAGTAAGTGATAGATAATAGGTGATTGAATTTAAGAATTAAACGAGATTTTGCTTAATGCCTTGAAATTCCATGAAATTATTGTTTATTATTTATTCTAGTGAATTTGTATGTTTGATATCATGCTTTAAATGTAAGCGAATATATTTGATGACTTTTGAGAGAGGTCATCCACATGATGTTTGTTCCTTTTAAATTTATACCTTAGCAGAGATGTTTATCCATGTAGGTTGTCAAGCTAGGACTCATTTTCAAGGATATTATCTATAGTAGGAAGGCCAACATAAGTATTAAGAGATTGGAAGTATTAAGTCTTTATTTTGGGTTTTCGATTTATAAAGTTATTATTTTGTTTTAAAAATTATTTTGTACTCATCAAGCTATAGTTTTGCATGAGACTGTACAAAAATTCAAAATGGTAGATGTATAAGTTACTTAAAAGATTATCATAAGCCAACTAATTAAGTATAGATTCAACATTTATATTTTATGTTTGGCAATAGTAGTAAGGGTGTTATAATACTGCTATATTATTTTTTTTTGATGCTCACTGATACGCACTGATGACCTTATAATTTGAGATTCTAAATCATACAAAATTATGGATGGTGTCTCCCATGGGCGCAATCCATTTCCCCTAGTTCTAGCATAGACCATCATTGGCTTGGATGTCAATCATCATGACTCGCATTCTCACCTTAATGGTAACCTCATGCTGATCCAAGTATGTCCTTGATTTTAAAGATTTTATACCTCTTGTTGGTTTTCATTTTAGCTTTTATTATTGGAAAATGTATCCTTTCGGATTTTTATGTGTTTTCTTACCTTATTTTTACCTAAGATGAATCCAATTCACCATAGTGGCTTTTTTTTTTCAGATTTAGCTTAATGAGAAGTTGAAAATGCTATCAGAGCCTCTATTTTGAGTTAGAGCCACGGGTACTTACCCTATGAGATATGTCATACTCAGACATATGCAGTGCAAGTTTATGATGGTCTAGGATAGAATCCATTGGCAAGGCCATTTGACAGATGATGATATTATGTAAGGTGTACCTAGCTTTCCATTGCTTTTGCAGTTCAAGATAAAGCATCTGGATGTGTTCCTCTACGTAGATTGTATTGTACTAGCTTCTATGTTACTTCTCACTATGCTTACCAATTTGGGAATCAATAGGACATCATTAGATGTCAGTTAGGCTTCTAAAGTGGTAAACTTGTTTTTCCTTTTATATTAGAGCATTATTAGAGTATTTATATTTGACTCTTTATGAGGACCTCCATTCTTGAGATTGGTGCTTGTGACTTTATGACCTTTGCATGGTATAAGTAGTGTGTTATAAGTTTGATAGTTAACAATAGGCTTTCTCATCTCAGGCACCTGGATGGAGAGAGAGAGATGTGATATAAATAAACTAGATCAGATACTATCATAGATTATATTTTTGCTTTTATTGAACCTTTTAAATTTAAACATGTGAAAAGAATGTGCTACTTTTAGATACATTAATGATGTTATGAATACATGTATGACATTTCTTTCTATTTCCAGTATGCATAATTTGCATTTGATATTGTCCCAATGACACATATTATTTAATCTCAACATGAAACTTTAAAAGCATCATAACTCTTGTCATCAATCTTCCTTCTTGAGTTTTATTGATTGATTATTTTCTCTCGACTTTTAATTTTTTCCTAAGGTGCCTTTTTTCGATTTTTACCCTGACGAGGTGCCAAATTTTTACAATGCTACTGTTTTTCAATTTTTAACCCATAGGGCATTTATTCTCTTATTTTTCTCTTTTTAGTCTTAGCCATGGAATCGTTTCAATATGTCTATATTCACTGGTTCTTTGAACTCATTGCCATCACTATATGATAGAATGGCAGCTTTTTTGGATAATAACTTTTTAAGCATGAAAGGTCTTTCCCATATTCCTCAAATGTCTGGAATTCCCAACCTCATCTATTTGAACACTGGATCTCCCTCTTTCAGAGGATGCTTAGTAACTTTTTTCCTAAATGAATGAGCTAGTCTTTTATGATAAATTTGATTATGATAATATGCTTTTATTTTATCCCTATTTAATAGGTTGAGCTATGATAATCTCTATCTAGCCCATTGTGCTTCTGGTATCTCCACTTCTAAAACTATTCTGAAGGATTGATGCTTAATTTTTACTAGTGGTACCACTTCTATCTCATAAACCAAAGAAAATGGAGTAGTCCCTATTGAAGTTTTAGTTGTGGTCCTATAACCCTTTAATACAAAGGGTATCTTATTGGCTTAATCTTTATAATTTCAAACCATCTTGGCCAAAATTATTTTGACATTCTTATTAGCCATCCCAACTACTCCATTTGCTTGAGGTCTATAAGGAAAAGACTTATGGTGTTGAACCCTATACTTAATAAGCATATGCCCAGTTTCATCGAAGAATTGTAACCTATTATTCGACACTATATGATGAGGCAAACCATATCTACATATCAAATTTCTTTCAATAAACTTAGCCGTATCTTTTGCATTTATCTTTTCTAAGGATTTTGCTTCTACCCACTTGGTAAAGTAGTTAAAGGCAACTATGATGAACCTATGTCCATTCAAAGTAAGTGGATAGATCATACCCATATTTCTATGCCCTATGCAGTGAATGGCCATGGTGACGTAAGGTTGCATAACTAAGAAATAGGTAAGTGTCTCAGGTCTGCATACTATTGGCATAGTTAACATTCTTTGACATACTTAGAATAATCAGTGTCCATTGTAAGCCTAAAGAATCCTTGATGCATGATTTTCTTTACTAAGGCTAAATCATTCATATAGGCCCCGCACACTCCTATGTGCAGTTCCTCCATGACCTTTTTTACATCCTTGTCATCCAAACAACTTAATTGGATTCCATTGGCTTATCTCTTGTAAAATACTCCTCCCATGGTAATGAATTGGTTTGACAGCTTGTAGATCATCCTTTGGTCCTTTTTAGTGGCTTCCTAAAAAAATACTGACCTTTCTAAATAGTTTTGAATGTCACAATACTAAGGCTTTCCATCATCTACCTCAACGTCCATGATCTACTCATCTTTAAAATATGGCTTATCAGAACTTAAAATCAACATAGTTTTCATACTCAACCCTTTTACATTATCCCATATTAATACTAAAGTGGCCAAAGCATTCACTAGCTGATTCTTTCCTCTAGGAACATACCTAAAAGTACACAACTTGAGTTGGTTGCTTAAAGATTTTAGACACCTAATATAAGGTAATAATTGCTCTTCCTCATTCAACCATTCACCTTTCACTTAATAGACTATCAAAGATGAGTCTCCAAATAATTTTATAGTCTTTGCCTCTACAGCTAACAGGGCTTCCAAATCAAAGATGCAAGCTTCATATTTGGCTTCATTATTGATAGCCTTGTACCTCATTTTCTTGGCTAATGGCATTTTCTCTCATTTTGGGGTGATAAAGATTACTTCTACTCTCGTTTCTTTATTGTTTACAGCCCTATTAAATTACATTTGCCAATCATAGATTGTTATGGCCGTAATATTCTCATCAAGGAATTCATACGTCAATTCCTCACCTTTTAACAATTGATCAGCCGGTAATTTTACTATTGCTTTCCCTTTAATGGTCTTCCTAGTAATGTACTCTATATCAAACTCTTATAGGAGAATCAACCACCTTTCTATTTTCCCTAAGAGTGAGGGTGCTTTTTGTAGATACCTAAGAGGGTTCTATTTTGCCATGGCTTGAATCCTATAGGAATAAAAGTAGTGTCTCAGTTTGTTTAATGCCTTTATGATCACTTGAAAAATATTTTCAACTTCTATATACTTGGCTTCATAAGGGAGGAATTTCTTACTAAGGTAGTACATTGCATACTTAATCCTAAAGTCACCCTTTTATGCCATCATTGCTCCTAATGAACTATCCTCTATAGCTAGATACAAAATCAGAGGCTTACCTGCCTGAGGCAATCTTAATACTAGTAGATGTAACAAATATTCCCTAATGGTATTGAATACCTTTTGATAATTCTTATTCCAAACCACTGGCTAATCTTTCTCAAGTAGCTTGAATATTGGCTCACAAATTGAAGTCAACTTGGCTATAAACTTACTTATGTATTGAATTCTTCCTAAGAACCCTCTAACCTTCTTTTCCTTCTACGGTACTGGCATCTCCTTGATGGCTCTCACTTAATCAAGATTACCATTATACCCTTTTAGCTCACCATATACCCTAAAGGCTTATATGAAGTGATCTTAAAGATCTACTTCTTTAGGTTAAGGTGCAAGTTGTACTTCTCGATTCTCTAAAATAATTTTTCCAATGCTTTGAAATGACCTTTTCGAGTAACTGATTTGATCAACATGTCATCCACGTATACATCCACTTCCTTGTAAATTAAGTTATCCAATATCTTAGTTGCCATCTTTTGATAGGTAGCACCTTTATTTTAAGTCCAAAATGTATGACCTAATCGGCATATGTACTCTATTCAGTTATAAAGGCTATTTTAATCTGATCCACTTTCATGTTTAGAATTTGATTATGCCCAGAAATTATGTATATTAGAGCTATGCTCGATCCCGGGTTCACTCTCGAAGGCTCACTTTTAAGGTCCGTGATCGAAAGAGGCTCACTATAACTCATAAATTAGCTCATTCACAATAAAAAAAGATTAAGCTCAAATTATTGCTATTAGTCAACCCATGAAGGCATATAGTAATGGGCTCAAAGAGGCAGGTATTATTGGGTCACCATTCAACAGAATATTGGGAAAGAAATCTCGACCTTTTGATACCTAAATAGAGATTGGTATTCGGGACATCACATTTATTGGACACATTGGTTATATGTTATTTTATAACTGGGTTTTAAAGCTTTCACCCTCCTGTCTCACACGATGCAAAATGACAAAATTAAGTAAACATCTAAATCAAGTAATAAAAGTTGCAAATAAATAAACAAACTAAATCAGCTACTTAAACTATTATAGAAGCAAATCATCCAAAGAAGAAAATAAATTTCATACATAAATCGGGATATTCATTTGGGTTGTGAATATTAGTTCTCTTATACATATTTTGCAATAAAAAATATTTTTTATTATTATGTGATTTTTAGGTTGGAAAATTTTACATCGGTCCAATTTTAAGGAAAAAACCCAATTTGATTAATAAAATTTCATTTTAAGCGTCTTTTCATTTAAATGTGTAGAAAAACCCTTTTTTACTAACTATTAATCCCCAAAATGAACACATCCAAAATACATAAGAAAATAGAAGAAATAAATAAATAAATAAAGTATAAATGAATAAAGTAAAAATAAAATAAAAAGATGAAAGAGTAGAAATGGAACCATCCAGAATGATTCTCCAAGGCACTTTGAGCTTAAACTCCCAAATGATCGATGTAAAATAAGTGAATTGGTCAAAAAAATTAAAAAGATAAAAAAGTTAGTAATGCAATAAAATAAATATTTGAACAAATAAATATGCATACTAAAAATGACAACAATAATAAAGCATATTATGTATATAAAATTCATAATAAATTAAAATAGCATAATAAGGAAAAATAAATAAAATAAAGAAATAAATAAAAGTGAGTAAAGAAATACATTAGTGGTTAAATAAATTAGTGATGAAGGCATAACATGAATATTAACTAGCCAAAAATTGAAGTGAGAACAAAATGATGCATGCATGCATGCATTTCACATGACCAATGCAAAAGGAAAAGAAGAAAGAAGAATTGAAAAGAAAAAAGCATGCATAAGTGGGCCAAGCTAAGTAAGCCATGCATAAGAGGTAAAAAAAATGAATTAAAACATAAAAGTACAGTGGACATGCAATAATAATAATAATAATAATAATAATAATAATAATAATAATAATAATAATAATAGTAATAATAATAATAATAATAAATGGTACATTAATACAAATAAATAAATATTAGCAAAAATATAATTAACAAGGCATAATTAATAATGTACAAATTCAAATGAAAGTCATGTTAAGTAATATATGATAAATAATACTAGTGACAAAATGGTGGTGAATGGATAAAATAATTGAAATAAAAGCCATGAGAATCATACAACTAAAATGAAATAATTTATGGAATAAATATGCAACAATAATAATGAAATCATAATCATAAATAAATAAATAAAAGAAAAATATAAAAAACTTGAAATGTAAACAATGAAATATGAAGGAAACCCAAATGCATGAACATACAATGTAAATGGATGCGATCAGTGGAATAAAGACTAAAATGAGAAAGAAAACCACATGCAAATAAGACAAAAAAGTATTAAGTGAGTATAGAATAAAATAATTAATAAAATATTTACAAAAATGATAATAATTATAAAATATAATATTAACAATAAAACTTAATATAAAGCCTAAATATGTAATAAATAATTTTAATAACATCAAAATTAAAATTAAACCTAAAAACATCAAATTAGTGTAATTGAATTAATAAAATGAATAAACATGCAAATGTAACCCAAATATGAATAGTGCCCATGCATAAAGCAAAAGAAAGGAAAACACATGCATGAAAAGTATCACGTGAAGAGAAAAGAGAAGGGAGGCGGTGGGATAGCAGCGACGGCTGGGGAAAAGAGATAGTCAGCAGGGGAGGGATAGCAAGGCCGCCACTCGCTGGAGGGATGGGCATAGCCAGCCTCCCTTCCCATTGGTGGCATCGGCAGTAGAGGAAAAAGCATAGCAAAAACAAAGATGGAGATGGTAAATAGTAGAAAAGAAGTAAAAAAAAAGCCAAATAATTAATTTACATAAACCTACATAATTTCAATTGGTTTAAATATATTGATGAGTGAAAATGGAAATGAAACACAACAGACATATGAGAGGACCAAACATGAATTGTGAAGATCAAAATGAAGGAAATTAAACTAAACAAGTAAAGAAAATCAACTAAAACCTACTATGTATAAAATTAACACTAATTAGGAGATAGGTTTTAGGGACTTGTGAATATTACCTTTGGACTTGTTTTGCCTTAAAACCAAGAGAATCTGATTTGATTCTTGCTCTCTTGGCTTTTTAGAGGAAAATTAAAGAGAAAAATGATCTTTTTGTATATGTCTGTGTGTGTTTGCTCTCCTTCTCTTCTTTTTTTCCTTGGTTGTCCTTTTTTTGCTCCCTTATTTTCTCTACCTCGGGTCTGTTTCTCTCATCTAAAAATGCCACCAACTTGGCTGCTCTCTTTTCTTTTTCTTTTGTTCAGCTGCCTAAGTTTTTTTTTAAGTATACAAGCTGCTCTTCCCACTTAACCTAATTTTTTTTTCTTTTTATATATCTTTCTCACGTCCTTCCCTTTTTTTTATTTTCCTTATTTTTCTTTCCTTGATTTTCTCCTCAATTTTCTCTTTTTTGACTTTTGATTTATTTGTCCCTTATCTTATTTTCTCCTTTTTTTACGTCTCCTTTTCCTTTTTATTTCTTTTATTTCCTTTTCTTTTTTACACCTTTCTCTCCCTTATTTTATTTTATTTATAAATTGTGATTTAATTAATTTCTTAATTAATTAATTTAACCTTAAAAAATAAAAGTTTTGAGAAAAGACATCTTTTTAAAGAACTAAAATTTTAAAGAAAGAAGCTAAAAAATCATTTTTATTTTTTAAAATTAACTTTCCTTTTTCAAAACACAAAACTCAAAGAGAGACCACCGTGATTCTACTCTCTAGCTATTTTGGTGTAACACAATCTTCATTGGGTAATCCTGATCAAAAGCCATCTTAGTATCCAGTGCTACACCAGCATATATGTCCATAAAACTGTACATGGCATAAGTGGCTGCACTATGAACCAAGATATCTATGTGAGGTAGAGGAAAATCATCCTTAGGATAAGCTTTATTTAGATCCCTATAATCCATAAAAACTTTAATTCTTTCATCCTTATTTGCCATAAGACACGTAAGGTATTGGACTTCTACTAAGAACTTAGCCTATATCTGTTTCCTAACCTCATCTTTAACCTTTTCATCCCACTCCAACCTATGCCTTCTAAGCTTCTGCTTGGTTAGTTTATACCCTGGATGTGTTGGGTTGTCATGTTCAGCAATTTTTTGATTTATTTTCGATATGTCTTCATAGGTCTAGGCAAAAATTTTTTCGTATTTTTACAATATTCTTTTGAATTTTTCTCTCTTTTCAGGAGTTATATCTAATGCTAATAAAATTTCTTTTGGATTTTCTTTTATTCTGAGATTAAATAAACATGTGTTTATTAAGTTAATATCAAACATAAATGATTCAGGATCATGATTATGCATATCGAAATAAAAAAAATGACACAATTAAGAAAAATTTTTTATTTTATTAATATAACAAAAGAGCAATCATTGTTCTCATCAAAAAGTTTAGAAACATAAATAATATCAACGAAAGTATCTTCTTCAGTCTTGGCAACATCAGATGTCTCTCTAGCCTTAACCTCAAATGGATCCTCAAGTCCTATCTTCATTTTACCTTTCATCTAAGTAGCAAGTAGTTTCTTTGTTATGACCTCTTTAGGCACCTCCTTATCCTAAGTCGAATTATACAAAAGAATCTCTTCATCCTAGAAACCTTCAACTGGCTTGATAATCCCTTACTCCCAGTTGAAGGCATAATTAAACAACTCAAAACCTAGCACTAGCTCACCCCTATTAGCTAAGATTCATTTTCTCCTTAGTAAAGATAAATACCTAAAGCTGGCACAAAGCTTTAAGAGATGTAGGGAATCCCTTTCACTGCCTCCTTCCCTGTACTCTTTTGACTAAGATCAGTAAAGTCTAATCCCTTCTTATCCTTCTAACCCTTAGCAGCTATAGAAATTTTAAGCCCTTTGGAGTTTTTACCTAACCTAACACCTGACAGAAAAGTTTATCTTCTTTATCATGTTGATCTCCTGGTGCTTATCAGCAAAACTACCATTACTTTCTTCATCATTAGTAATTGATACATGAAACCTAATAAAAGTTTGTTTGGTCATTTCAAGCATAGATACCTGATTTTCCTTTACGGCCTTAATAGTCACCACTGACCATCATGGGGGATCGTGATCATCTAATGTAACTTGGAAGGCATACCACCTAACATTGAAATCTGAAAAAGGGTGAAATTTTAAGTTTTCAAACTGACTGAAAATGTTCTAGTGCTCTGAAACATATCGAAATGAACTCTGATTAACCTAAAATTTTAAAAGCATTTTAGTTATTATATTTACAAATTTTTTCAATAATATTTGTGGAAAAAATAAGGATGGATAAGTTAATGAGAAATTGACAAGTGGCACAATTATATCCATATAAAGTGGTTTGATTTTTCCACCCTTCAAACTATTAATTTTTAGGAAGAATATTCACCCAAAATCTAAAAATTTCTAGATAAAAATTGGAATAAAATTTAGCTCTCCTTCTCCTCCAAAAATAAAAAACCAAAACTTAGTGAAATTCTACCATTTTTCTCCCTTTCTCCATTTCTTATCTTCCTCCTTCTAATTTCCACCATAATTCAAACTCAAATTTCATATAGATATACTATAAATTATCCTCTTCAATATAACAATAAGATTTAAGCAAAAGGTGGATTTTTAGTGAGAAAAATTTAACTTAAATAAGTAAGTTTATGAATTTTTGTTGAAATTAATTAGGAACTTTGGCATGGAATTGTATAAAATTATTAGTAAAATTATGTATAAATAATTACATGTTGAAATTGATGACAAAAACTCACAATCTATTCATCGTATAATTCGGCTTAAAGAGAAACTTTAAGGTGAGGAAAAGAGCTAGGGAGGAAAAGGCAAGAAAAAGGAAGAATTAGTGTTTTTAAATCATTTTGAGCTTAATGGATGCAAAAATACACTTAATTTTATTTATTCCCTTGAATTTTAGCTTAAATTTATATTATGTTACTATGTGAACTTAGGTAAAAATATGACATAAATTAAGATAACATAGTAAAATGGTCTAACAACATGAAATAAGTAAGAATTAAAGAAGAAATTAATCATAGAATGGGAGAACCACCCTAGGTCGAATTGTATCTTATGTTGTATCACATAATGAATTGATGATTATTTGTATATTAAACATGAAATGCATAATATAATGATGAATAAACATAATATGACCAATTAGAACTAGAAATAACATGCAAACATAATGTTATAATAGTGAACATAATGATGTATCTTAAGTGACCGTGATTTTTTTGTTAATTTATGGCAAATTGGACATAATTTGGATATCACAGGGATAAATGAACTTAGTATGCATAATTAAAGCAATAAATTTCATGTGTACATATGGTATATATTTTGAACATAATGATGAACAATTATGTAACAAAAAGATGTAAACATAATTTGAATAAGTACTTCTAAACAAGGGCTTAATATGAAAAAAGGAACATATGAGACATTAAATTTCATAGAAATTCATAATGCATGTGGATGGACAAAGTGTGGTCGAATGGTTAATATATTGGTATTATGTGATAAATTGATAATTAATTGGGTAATTAACTTAATTTAGGCATTTAGATGGTAAAAGAATCTAATGGCCATAATTAGAGCCTTAGAACATATATGAACATAATGTGTGTATAGTAAACATAACGATGTTCATTTGGTTACTAGAGGAATACAAGCTTAAATTAAATATGGAATTGCATGTAAAAGCTAGAAACAATTGTGAAAGCATATGACATATGATATTACATGAAAAAACCATAATGTATGCATATGAACTATACATGGCCAAATGGTGCACATAAGGAAAATGGCATGTTTTCACCACATTTGAATGATGTTCATCATATTACTATGATTTCATAGATGATGATGTTAAATGAAGAAGAAATGAAAAAGTGGAATATGTGACATAATGTGAATGACATGAGAATTTATGTAAAAAATATAGCATAATGTGAAGTAAAATATTTGCCAATAAGCAATCCAAGATTATAGAGAGTTAATTCATATTGAAGCACATATTACACACATGGTTGAGGAGTTGGTCACCCCAAGTGGTCCTTCAACTCACGTTAGGCTCATAGTGAGGAGTTGTGATCGGTGACTAGCAAGTGTACTAGATTATCCAAGTAATATAAGGAAATATAATTATGATCCTAAAGTATCGTATCATAGGGATTGATTAAATTGTGTATTTTGGATTTATAAGTTAGTGATGTGTGAAAGAATTCCTAAGGCTATGATGACGATTAAGTAATTAAGTAAAAATAAACAATAACTAAATAGAAAGGTAATGAAATTAAAGCAGTAATTGTAGATCTAAAAAAAGAAAACAAGATTGGGAAGGATGATAAAATTCAATGATAAAAACACTTTTGTTAAAGAAACTATCAACCTCAACTCCTATTATAATGACTTAATTACAAATAACATAAGTGATTATGGAAAACCGATGTAAAATTAGATATCTTATTTAGAATATCATTTTATGCATTAAACTCTCATATTATGAACAATTTAACACTTAGCATACCAATCCAATTTATAAACTCTTAAACCTTATTTATACCCTTTTTCAAGGAATCTAACTCAAGTCTATTCTTAGTTCAACTTTTTTAGTCTTAATTGTACTCTTTACCAACCCATAATTACCTCAATTTTCAAAACAAAATCATGTATTTACTTAAGTAACTTAAACCATGAAAATGTATATCATTGATCAAACATCAAATTGACAATTAACCAATTATTCAATACATCAATCATTAATTAGAGATAACCAAAGATAAATATCATCTCAAGAACTAAAAAAATAATACACTTGCATTGAGTTTAAAAGCTCAAATCTAAAGTCATTACAAATAGGAGTATGAGCATTCAAGTATCTCTCAGCAAAAGTAAAGAAAACTACTCACCTTTCATAGTAAAAGCAATTGAAAAATTGAAATTAAAATATACATTACACAGAGCTTCAAGCATCTCTTGGTGTCTTCTAAGAGCATCAATACTTAGCCTCAAACCTTAAGTTCTCTTGCTCTTCATGTAACTTTCTAAAAGACTGGATCTCTAAAAAACTAACTTTTTCTTTAAGTAGACTTCTTTCCTTTATATACTAGTGCTATTGTCTTAATAAAATTCAAAAAGGAAAGAAACATGTTGGCAACTTACTTCTACTATAAAGAAAACAAGTTGGCAACCCACTTCTATTATAGCTCGATAAAGTGCCTTTTCCTCTATCACTAGTGCTTTCCTTCAAAACACCAAAAAATAGAAGAAAAATATGCAATTTCTTTGTGCAAACTAGTCCCATAAATACATCACTATCAAGAGATTGAACCGTTGGATCAAGCTAATTTTTAAATATCAACTTTTTAGCACCCTGCTATACATTCTCAATGGTGGAGATCAGATTCTAAAGTCTAAGGTTATTTTGTGGTTGGGATAGAATGCCTAGCCTTTCTCATATCAGGAGAGGGCTCACTCTCTGTACTAAATGTGTATCTTTAGCTTTGAAATTAGAAAATTGCTCCAATTCTCTTCCTTTCTTCAATTAATTCATATTTTCTTCAATTTAATCCCTAAAAAAACCAAATATTGCAATTAAGCCCATAAATAAGAAATTAATCATGAAATTAACTAAATTAATACTAAATTAATCAACTTAAACACTTAAAAATATGCTAAAAATATAGTATAATTCACAATTATCAAATACCCCACAGTTAGTCTTTACTTACCCCTAAGAAAATTTAAACAAAACAAATTCTCAAAATAATCAAATTTTCACCAAGAATCATGCATTCTAAAACCATGCTTAACAATTAACAATAGCACTTAACAAGGTTCTAACTAGATTAAATTCAATCAAGACAATATGAGCTAGTTTCCATGTGCGTATGCAAGACCAAAATATTTTAAGATCCTTTTAAAATCAAAATACCAATGCAAAGTCACAATCAATCTTAGAATTAATGTACACCTAGGTGTATAAA
This sequence comes from Excoecaria agallocha, assembly GCA_037975025.1. Taxonomy (NCBI): domain Eukaryota; kingdom Viridiplantae; phylum Streptophyta; class Magnoliopsida; order Malpighiales; family Euphorbiaceae; genus Excoecaria; species Excoecaria agallocha. The sequence goes on from CM075809.1 coordinate 60,543,772, forward strand.
TAGTTTTGCACTTAAAACTCTAGAAATACCATAAGCCTCTCATTTAGCATTGGAACTCGAAGGTTATCTTCATTAAATAACTTAAAGCCAAATTTAGAATTACTTAGGTCTTAATATGTTGTGATTGGGTTAGGGTGTTGGTTATCAAAAAATAGATAAAAGATAATAAAAAACAATAGCCACCCTATGCTTGAATATACCAAACTCCAAAATTTCAATCTACTAAGTACATAGCAATTTACCATGCTTATTTGCTCAATCCCATAAACTTTAAGCACATTTAAGAGAAAATAATACTGAAATCCCTCTTTAATTTCTCAATTCCATAACTTTTGGGAAGCCAAAAATTTCTTTTCCTTATAAAAACCCCACATTTAAGGTTTTATCATATATGCTAGCTTTATTTTAATATTTCCTTCTTTTTTTTGGCAATCAATGATAACATGGGTGTTTACAAGGTTTATCTTTCACTAATCCCTTGATTTCATCAATAACTCTTCCAATAATCCATAGAACTTTATCTCAATACACCTTTTTAAATATCCAATTCGTATCAATCTATCCAATCCTAGAGTGGCAACTCTTAGAAGGGGAGATAAAATTTTTTTAGGCTATATGGTAATTAAATGAGTGTAATAAGAAAAATAAACATTTCACTCCTTAAGCATATCTCATTAGGCTCAAAATGGCTAACAAGGGATAGATTTGCAAATAGGGTGGAAAATAAACTCAAATATGGCTAAACAAGAAAATTATTGCCTAGATCACTTTTTAGCTTGTTTGAGTTATTTTTATGCTTTAAAGGGTGATGAGAAAGGTTTTAGTATCCTAAAATTTCTTACTCAACTATTTCAATGCATTATTTTTTTCTATTTAAAATTATATCTTTTAGTGCTTAAAAAGTGAAAACTAATAAATATAAGTCAAGTTAAATGCTAAACTAGCTAAAATTTCATTAAACATTATGTTATCTTAATGCTAAACAGAGATTTTGACTATTGAACATTCTAATTTAAAATTTAACTTGTTCAATTTTGAGAAAAACTAGGGCGAACTAAGCTTAGTGCAAACTAAATGACAATTTGAACTAACTATATCACTAGCACAATAAATAACATCCTAAACTACCAAAAGATTAGCCACATAAAAGCATAACCATTACTTTTAAAAAAAATTGAAGTTACTAACATAACAGTTACAATAATAGCAACAAATCACTAAAACAGAAAAAGATAACTAAACAAGCAATATGAAAACACAAACAACATAAAACAAACAAACAAACTAAAAACTTTCATAAATTAAAAAAAAAGAGGTTGAAATTTCACTTCCTGAAACTAAGCCTTAGCCCCCTCAAAAGAAACTTGGTGTCTGCATTAAAATGGATCTCAAATCACTATAATGGTGGAGGTAGTGGTTGAGGTGGAAATTAATGCCAAAAAGTTACAGTGAAATGGTCAAAGCTAGAGGTTAGATGCTCAAAATTCATGGTGAGCTACTCTTCAAACTGTCAATTTACCCAGCTTGCACATCTAATCTACCATTAACTTGGTACATAAAAGTAACCATTTGGGGTGAAAAGTCTTCTTAAGGTGGCAGTGCCATTTGGTACCCAACCTTTACCTCATTTCCATTAATTTATTATTCATCATGCTCCACACGAATCAAGTGCAAGTATTTAGCTCTATTTATCCAATGGCAACGTGGTTTATCCCATATTACCCTTATGCACTTCAACATTGTATAATGAATGTATCGAACATCACTAAGAATAGGATCCTGTATATCTATGTGTTTCACTGCCTTTGCCATGATAGTGGCAATCCATCCAATAGAGATAACCTTGATAGCATAAGGCATTTTTTGGAGATCCTCTATCTGTTAGAATTTATCGGTTACATGCATCTCATACATAAGCGAAATTTAAAATTTTTAACCAATAAATCTGATTTTGCTATAAATTTACAATATACATATTAATGAGAATTAGAAAAATCACCATTGATTTTGTTATACAGTTGATTTCCCTTCTCACCGGGTTATCATAAACCACAGTGTCCAAAATCGAACACCTTCAATGAGTAATCCACACTAGAGAAGGATTGAATGAACCAACAAAGGAAGAGAACAAGGGCTGGCCAAAATTCTCTATATGCTAGCAAGGGGAGTGGCGGCTAAGGTTGAGAGAAAAGAGAGAAAATGTTTTCTCTTGATTGTTCACACTTAACCCTAAAACCCTATCACTTGGATTTTTATAGTTAGGTTAAAAATCCAACTTCATAATAGGATTGGGCTCTTTAAAATTGCTGGAGAATTATTAATTGGGCTTATGGAATTATTAATTATTTATTTGGGCTCAATTAAATCCAATTTAAGCCCTTTTATAAAAGACTATGCACAAAACCCATAAACTAGGCCCTTTGTTCATATACTTGGATTTAATTACCCAAATGAATTCCAAATCCAACCAAATTAAATATGTATGCTCCATAACACTTATGAAATATATTTAATTTATTTTGGTCCAAGAATTAGGTCTCTAAAGTATTCTATTTGTAGTTGGCGTGTAACCCTTCCTTTGAAGGGTTTCTGCGCCAACTTCACTTATTTGGGCCTCTTTAATTCCTCCAATGGATTTATTAATTATTATATCATCCCTATAACACTTATATTCCAATAATAATTAATTATGAAATACATTATTTTAATTAGATCCATTTTACAGAACATTTCTTAAAAGTTCTACGAACAATTTTACTTGATCATAATTAATTAAACTCTTTAATTAATTATTCTCTTATTTACTTCTATATCCCCAAAATAATATCAAATATTATTATCTTTGTCATTTTACCATTTTATCCTTTTCTCTGTATGTGTGTGACCTATTGAGTTCTTGTCCATATTGACAGTATAATATGTAATTGTGAGTTCTATTCAAAACTCACTTGATTTAAACTTCTTTAAATCATTTTATCAATCCCTATTGATATTTATGATACACCATTATAAAAATCATGAGCGGCCTCTAGCTAGACATCATGACTACCCAAATGTTAGGAAAGTCAAGTGGTTTGACTATACCCTTCCATAGAAATAGTTATCGTGTAATTACTCCTTTCACCACTCTAATCTCAATTAGATTCTGAGTATGAATTTCTGTCAACTCATATAAATATAATTATGTATGTTCTATTAATTTAACCATTGTTCCCAAAATGCCTTTTATGGATCTCTATCCATCTTGGCATATTACTCTGGCCAGAGATTCTCTGAACAAGGCAATTATAGAATCATGCGAGATTAACTTTCCTTAATAAATTTGGGATGGTGAATCCTTTGTCAATCACTCAACTATCTTCAAGTAAGTCATGATATACCTAACCTCCTAACTATGTTCACCCCCAGTTGGAAGTAATCAGTTATGGAGTCAAAGTATACCACTTGCTACTTAAGATAACTTTGGCAATCTCAAGTCTAAGGATACTTGCACAATCGCTATGAAGAGATTCCTCACTGACATAGATTTAATATCCATGTGAGGATTCTCTTTGCAGGTCTCCAATAAACTTGTTCTTCTAACAAGCATCCACATGTTAGCTTTGATTATCTTCCATAATCATAGTTATGAGAACCACTACTTGAACCATTCAAGTGAAGGAATATGACATGGTATGATAATCATGATAGCACAGCGGAAAAACAAAAATTTATCATGCATACCATACATATCCAAAACTAGGAACGAAAACATGCAATTTTAGGGTTTTTAAAACTTACAATAGATGATGCCTTTATTCTTTGATTTTGTGATGTCCAGCAACTAAGATGCCTTTATCCTCCTTAGTTCTCAATCACCAATGCCAAGGAACAGCCTTTTATGCCACTCCCTCTATTCTCACACACACACTTGCACCGACGGCTTAAAATTGAGATTGCTAGATCTCTTTTTCGGTATTGTGTAAGGGTTATAGTTTGAAGCTACAAAACTTGATTTTGTACTTCTTTAGATTGCTATTACTGCTCAATAACACAAGAGAATGAGGAACAATCCTTTCTCCTTGTGAAAAATTGAACAAAAGAATTAAGAGAGAGAGAGTCACTATTCACGAGTTACTATTCACGAGTTACTATTCATGCCACCAAAAAAATTAGGTTTAGGGTTTTATTTCTTTTAATATATATGCTTATCCTTTGGCAAGTCATTAATCTGAATTCAACTATCCTAAGATAATTAATTCAAACTCTATCACTTCCTAAAGATAAGTAATATATTTTGAATTAAACTCCTTTGAATTTAAATTCAAATTTGAAATAAAACATAAGACATTTAAATAAATGAAATCACTTAATTTAAATAAATGCCATGTGCCGAAATTCCTTGAATTATCTCTTGGAATTTCGGCTACTTCATTAAATAAATAAGTGATTTAATTTAATTTAAATTCCTTTAGACTTTAATACTCAATTAACTTAATTAATGTAACATAATTAATTAATTGAAATTAAACCTTGTGGGCTGAATTTTTCTCTCTCATGGACCAAAGCCCAATAGCAATTTTATAACCCATTACATACATTAATTTGACTTTAATTAAAAGCCCAAATTAATGCCCAATACTTAATTAATCATTTTAAGCCCAATGCTTTGTGTGTGATCCTATAGGTCCATTTAATGTTGGCAATGAATTAATAAATTAATTCAAAGGCTATATATATTCTCTAGCAAGATATTATAGCATTCCAAATTAAATGAAAATGCATATGGCATTTGGTGACCTAATGCAATTTCGCATAGTCCCTTACCCTTAAATATCAGAATTAATATAAGGCATGAAACTAGTCATCCTTATATATATTAATTCATTTCTTGATATTCCAGTGACACTGAACTCTCAGATAAATAATGATTACTCATTATTTCATCTCGGTATGGCCATACACTTCTCAGTTCACTGATCAAGTGGCCGGTGATATTTTCTCTCTTATCGAGAGGGGTAATCCCTTCACTTCTCTCATGCTCTCTAACATGAATCAGTGTATACCCAATCATACCCGTACTTGTCACTCTGTTACGAGCACGTTAGGTGTATGTCAAAGTACACAGTAATTCATAAAGAGTTTCATAGAGATTTCAGGTCTAAGAACTCCGATACAAAACTTGCATATGAGAAACACTTATGACTTGTACCATGTAGTGTTCTCATGAGCGGATCGAATCCAGATACCATGTTCTTTAATATGTATCTATGATCTTTGATTGACACTCTTGTCCTAATGATCCGTAAGACAGAACTCATAAGATCAGAGAGAGCATACTAGTCTTAATTCATTTGTTATTCCCATAACAATGACTGACTAGGGATATTTAGAATGATGTCTCATTTGTTTCAAGGTCTTACAATCCATGTGCCTCACACATGATAACTTAAACCGAAACAACACTCTTGGATAGTTTTATCAATTGATATGCACAGGAATACAAAGGATAAAACAAATGCCTCATTTTATTAATATCAAGTGTTTCGTTACAATGTATTGGGGCTAGGGCTTACACTAACATCAAGAAGCGTAACATGTGCTAGTCTGTCTAAATTAACAATGTCCTCTCTTGTTAATTCTATGACTAGGGATATTTAGATATTAACACATTTGCATGCAATAGACACCTCATATCATGAAAACTTTCATGATTGCCTTTGCACTATGTTTATAATATCAAGGACTTCATTTATTAATTTAAGATTTACAAACTCATATATTTATACATAGCATTAATAAATGAATAATGCCTTTTATTAAGAATATAAATTCATACATATGAAATACATCCCTTTTACATGGGCTCTAGGGCATACTCTCTAACTCTATCTTTCTCCATAGATGAATTACTCCATTAATTCAGATCCCTTCAACCATACACCTTAATAGCATTGACTCTCCTACATTAATTGCACTTGGACCACTAAGGTAGTTACGGATTGTGATGGTGAGAAACCGATGTAAAACTCGCAGTGAATTATTTCTTAAAGAGTGAACCTTAGTTTGGCTCACATTCCATAGCACTAGGTTGAGAGGATCCCTAATTACTGCCCAATTCTCATAAGGGATTGCATTAGGCAATTCACCAATCACATTATATAGAAAGCCTAAATACCTTGTAAATGTAGGGAAATCCATTGTGTATGTTTCCCTTCCAAGTTTAAAGCTTATGGTGCCTTTATCCTCCTCATCCACAAAGTGGCATCGAAAAAATGTGAGGAAATCTCTTTAAGGGTAAGGGTAAACTTTTAGCTTCTTCTTAATAAAGCATTCCCAACCAATATTTCTGATAAGTGGCAAAACCTCATCCCACAAATTTCCATTAGGGATATCAAGGACAAAATCATTTAAGTGAATTGGATTGACATATGTTGTAGTCCCAAAATATTCATACAATGGGATATTCTTCTTATCCACATATGGTGGAATGTCAAATGAACATTGTCTAGTCATCACACAACATAAATTAAGAGTGGAAGTGAAACAATGTTATATAAGAGTGAGAAAACATGGTTTACATTAAGAAAAGTTAAGCCAAAGATGTAAACTTAGTTACTTAGGCATTTTTTCAAACATCTTGTGTGCTTGAGAACAATCTCAACCCAAAATCAAACCAATAAATGCATTTAGATATCAATTGCAACCAATAAGTGAGATAGATATGAAGAAAATGCAAATGAAATAATTATTTAGCTCAAATTTAATCTTTAATCAATTATAAATCTAAGAATAAAAACTAATTTCAACCTAGATAAAGTAATTTAAAATGGAAAATAAGGAATTAATCTAAATGAAATGCACTTACTTGAGTTATTTTAGAAGAAATAAAGAAAAAATCAACTCTTTGCTAACTTACCTCGAGTGAGGAGGTTAGGTTTTGGGCAAGGGATGAATGAGTCATAGGAGAGGGGTGTGAGTTTTGAGTGATTGAGTTGGAAATTTGGGTGAGGGAATTTATAGGAAGTGACAACCTTGGGATAGTGTGTTATCATGAAAAAAATACCCAAAGCCCTTTGGAGAGGATTGGACTCCCTTAGGCGAGCTAGTGGGCTTGGGAAAGAAAAAGGCACAAAGCCCTTTAGGAAAGGGTTGGGCTCCCTTGGGCGAGGCATGATGTTTAGGAAGGAAAAGGGTTAAATGGCCCTTGAGAGAGGCAAAAACCCCTCAGGGGAGCTGATGAAGAAAAATACAAGGCTAAGAGGCCCTCGGGAAAGAGTAAACCCACTTGATTGAGGAGCTTCCCATGTGCTACCAAGGCAAAAAATCATTCAAACTCAATATTTTCAATATTTTAAGCATAATAACTAAAATTCAACTCATTCCTCATGTAATTTACCTCATCTCCTTTATCAATTACCTTTCAAATTTCCAATCAATCTACACACAAAGCTCTTCAAATAATTAAACACAAATCACCTTAATTAGTCTCATTTTTGAACAATCAACTAACTCCTAATCAAAACCACACATGCAATCAATTTAAATTTAACTACAAATCCAATCCACTTCAAACTTAAACATGGGTAAATTCTCCCTTTAATTCATGAAAATCCAAACTAATAAAACTAAAACATACACTTTAATAATAAAAACAACTAAAGAAAAACTTAAAGAATCAAATCAAACTGAATAAATACATAACAAATAAAAGTAAATGAAAGAGTTTAATTATTAATTTATCAAGTCTTCAACTAAACTTTTAGAACCGTCTTACTTGTCAAGTAGAATCAAAGTTACCTCATCAGCATCACAATGAGTGACGAAATAAGGTTTTAACCTGTGGCCATTAACTTTATACTCACATCCATCCTTTAGATTCTTGATGGTGACCACTCCGAATTCATTGCTTGAGACTACGTAATATAGCCCCAACCATCTAGATTTCAACTTACTTGAAAATAACCTCAATCGATTATTATACAATAAGACCAATATTTCAGGAGAAAAATCCTTTCGATTTAGCTTTTTGTCATGCCAACGATTGATTTTTTTTCTTTAGAGCAATATTATCATAAGATCAGTATCAAAACTCATCAAGTTCATTGAGCTACAAACTTCTCTTAGCACCTGCAATTCTTAAATCAAAGTTAAGCAATTTTGTAGCCCAATATGCTTTATGCTCTAGCTTAACCAACAAATGACATGTTTTCCCAAAAACCAACCTAAATGAAGACATACCTATAGATATCTTATGTACAATTCTGTAAGCCTAATGAGCCTAATTTAACTTGTGAGATCAATCATCTCAAGCATTATTCACTATTTTCTCTAAGATTGATTTCAACTCCCTATTAGACACCTCTACTTGCCCATTTACTTGGGGATGATATGAGAATGTAATTTTATGCCTAACGTCGAACTTCCTAAGTAATGCTTTGAATTGATGGTTAACAAAATGCTTGCTCTCATTACTAATGATAGCCTTTGGTACCCCGAACCTAGTGAAAATATTCCTTTTAAGGAATTCAAGCATGACTCGAGCATCATATATCCTAGTAGCCACTACTTTTAACCATTTACTCATATAATCTACAGTAACTAGAATGTACTCATACCCAAATGAGTTTGAAAATGGCCTTATAAAGTCAATATCCTAAACATCAAAAATTTCAACTTCTAATACATTATTCATGGGCATTTTATCTTTTTTTTGAAATATTTCCTACACGTTGACACCTTTCATATGCTATAAAATATTTAACATCAGTAGAAAAAAAGGCCAAAAAAACCTGACTATAAAATTTTTACGACTATGCGATTTAGTCCATGGTGACCTCTAACCTCTACTCTGTGACATAGTCTCATAATATCTCCTCGCTTTTCTTTTGGAATGTATCTTTATAGTTCTCGATTCGGGTATAACTTAAACAAATACAGATAATCCCATAGGTAATGCCTTACATTCACCTTTAATTTCTTCTTCTGTTGCCAAGTGAAATCCCTTGGAAGGTAACCTCTTGCAAGATAATTAGAAACATTAAAGACTAAGGTGTTGAAATTTCACATGAATAAATGGAACAAATATGTTTATCAAAAAATAAATTGAAAATTTTCCCTTTTTTATACGTATGATCCAATCTAGATAGATGGCTAACTATAAAACTCTTAGCTCCCTTTTTATCTTTTATCTCCATATCAAATTCTTGCAATAATAAAACCCATCTAATGAGTCTTGATTTGGAGTTTTTATTAGCAAAAAGGTGCTTAAGAGCCGTATGGTTTGACTACACTATAACCTTAGTACCTAGGAGATATGGCTTAAAATTTTCAAATGAGAACATTATTGCCAATAACTCTTTCTCCATGGTGGTGTATTTGACTTGTGCACCAGTAAGTGTGTGTCTTAATTACATAGTAGATGGTATGAAACACTCTCTCCTTCCTTTGGACTAAAACCATTCCTACTATATAGTCACTAGCATCACATTTAATTTCAAATGGTAAGCTCCAATCCGGTGATGCTATGACTGATGATGTGATCAATTTTTGCTTTAGAGATTGAAAGCCTATAAACACTCTTCATCAAAGTTAAATGCAGCATCTCTAAGTAGTAAATTAAAAAGTAGTTTAGCAATTTTAGAAAAATATTTGATAAACCAGTGATAAAAAATGGCATGACTAAGAAAACTCCTAATGCCTCTAAAACTTATAGGAGGAATTTATTTATCACATCTACTTTCAACATATCAACTTCAATTCCTCTCTCGAAAATCTTATGCCCTAGAACTATGCCTTCGCTTACCATAAAATGACAATTTTCCTAATTGAGAATAAGGTTAGTTTCCTCACATCTTTCTAAAAACAATGCAAGGTTAGACAAACAAGATTCAAAATCATGACCATATAAAGTAAAATCAACCATAAAAACCTTTATGAATGCTTTCAATGAAATCATGAAAAATGACCATCATACACCTTTGAAAAGTGGTAAGCGCATCACAAAGACCACAAGGCATCCTCCTATATGCAAAAATACCATAAAGGCATGTGAATGTAGTATTCTTTTGATCTTTTAAGGCTATAGAAATTTGCATATACCATAAATACCCATCTAAAAATAGTGAAATCTATTACCTACCAACCTTTCTAACATTTGATCAATAAAGGGTAAAGGAAAATGATCTGTATTAGTGGCATTGTTAAACCTCTTATAGTCTATACACACCCTCCATCCCATCACTGTACATATGGGAATGAGTTTATTTTTTTCATTTGTCGCTATAGTCATACCCCTCTTATTAGGCATATATTGAATTGGACTAACCTAATTGCTATCAGAAATAGGATAGATAATATCTATATTGAGCAACTTAAGTACCTCTTTCTTTATAACTTTTTGCATTGTTGGGTTGAGTCTCCTTTGGGGTTGCACCACCAACTTGAAATCGTTTTCTATAGGGATTCAGTGTGTATAATAGCTCGAGCTCATTCCCTTAAGATTGGATGTCTCCTAACCAATGGCTCCTTTATTTTTTTTCAACACTTCAATGATTATTTCCTCTTCTAAACTTGTCAAAAGAGAAGAAATGATTACTGGTTTTGCATTTTCCTCTAAAAACACATATTTTAAATGTGCAGGGTGAGTTTTAAGTTTAAAATTTATTTCTCCCTTAAGAAGAATTGAATCCTCCTTAGTATCTTCCTTATTGTGTTCTTTCTCTAATTCTCTTATCAGCTCCTTATCTTTCTCTTCAACTTCCTCCTTGTTCTTTGGACGCATCAAATAACCTTGAAGCTTATCATCCAACAAAATTTCTTCTTACTTTTCATTTACACATTCTTTAATACCATCTATATATGAAATAAATAAATTCTTCAAAATCATAAGAAGGATGTCGCATCACCTTATTAACATTAAATACCATATCTTCCTCATTTAACATTAAGGTTACCATTTCCCCATGCACATTGATCAAAGCCTTCACCGTGTTTAGGGATGGCCTTCCTACTATCAATGGAACCTTTTGATCCTCTTCCATATCCACCACCATAAAATCCATTGAAAATATGAATTTCCTAACTTTTACTAACAAATCTTCTATTATTTCTTTGGGCCTCTTCGTAGATATATCCACCAATTATAGTGTCATTTGGGTTTCCTTGATATCGATTAAATTCAATTTCCTACTAATAGAATAAGGCATCAAATTTATACTAGCATTCAAATCACATAAAGCATGTCTAAGAAAATTCCCTTTAATTCGTATAGCAAAGTAAATCTACCTGGATCCTCTAATTTTTCAGGAATTTTACTCATTAATATCACACTACAATTTTTAGATAGTTGCACTATATCTACACCCTCTAGCTTTTTCTTGTTAGAATATAGCTCTTTCATGAATTTAACATACTTAGACATGTAATAAAGATTTAACAAATGGTAAATTTACATGCAGCTTTTAAACATATCTAAAAATCTAGCTAATTGTTCATTATGCTTTTCTTTCCTTGCTAAAGAAGGATAAGGCAAATTAGACTCATCAATAATAGGAACAAACTTTTCCTTACCTTTACCTTTCTCAACAATAGTAGGCACTTCAATACTAACATTAAGTTCAAAAATACTTACCTCTATTGTCTTTTCCACCAATTTTAAAGAATTTTTACCATGGTCAATACCTATTTTCCACTTCTCAAGGTGATTACTTTTCCTTTTTTCTTGGGGTTTCGATCCATATTTGATGGGATTGTATCATGAGTCCTATTGGAGAGAGAATTTACAAGTTGTCCAACTTAAATCTCTAAATTCCTAATGAAGGCATCTTAATTCCTCATCCAAAAATCCCTGAGATTTTCATCTAGCATCTTGACTAGTAATGAATATGGATTGAGTGGTCATAAAGCTAGCAAACATCTCTTCTATGTTAGGTTTCCTATCTTATGGGGGTTATAGCTTTGGTTGAAATTTTGATGGTTGATAAGGTTGAGCTTGGTAGGTAGATGGATAGTGTTAATGGTTGTTGGCATAGGGAGCTGCATTTTATCTAAAGGGGGCTCTAGGTTGAGGGTTAGATATTAGTGTATGGCTTATTTCTTTCTATGAAAAGTTAGGATGATTTCTCTATCTCGAGTTATAGGTATTGCTATAAGGGTTCTTGCATTCACATCCTCAACTATTGAACTATGCCTTCTCTTATTTTAGTTTCAATTGTCCCTTATATTCCTCCATATGTATCACTCCCTAAAGCTGACACATTATGCACCTTCAACCCATTTAACTCCTTCAAAAACTCTATTTGTGCTCTAGGCATTGCTACTTCATCTACACCTTATACTATCTATTTCTTATATGTGGTCCTTATGGTTGCTCATTGAGCTTCATTTATGGCCATCTTATAAAAAATTAGGAATGATTCCTTTCTTATCTTGTTCATACAACTTCCTCTTGAAGCTACATCTAGGAGAGGCCTAATTTTTTGATTCACACCTACATAAAAAATAGACATTAGTTGATGCATAACAATTTCATGGTGTGGATAACTTGTTAAAAGTCTCATAAATTTCTCCCAAGCCTCATGAAATGGTTTTTAATAAAGCTGATGGAAATTATACATGTTATTTCTAATAGTGGCTATTTTAGTTAGTGGAAAAGAATCTGACCAGGAACTTTTTTTTGCATTTGTTCCTATGATCTTATTGATTGGCTCAATCAAATTTGCAACCAATCCCTTAACTTACCAATAAGAGTGAATGGAAATAATTTTAGTCTAATAACATCTATAGATACATTTGGTACCTGCACCGTATCACTTACTTTTAGAAAAATGTCCAAATGTTAAGCTGGATCTTTGATCTATATTCATGAAAACTAGTTCTTCTGGACCATGGTAATGGCAGCAAGTTTCGGCTTAAAATGATAATTATGAGGTAGCATAAGCGTCCTGTGCTCCTTATTCCACCCAAAACTGGCATAGTCCTTTATTATCCTTAATCTCATCCCATTCCTCTGGGCTTGAATTTGCATCACTTACCCTTCAATTTGAGGTGGATCTTCAAGGAGAGGGTCAACATATGGTGGATCCAGTGGATACATGATTTCTTGTTGTAGTCTCCTAATCCTACGGAAGGTTCTCTATCATTTTTTACCATACACTATTGACACCTGCAACAAACAAAAGAATAAAGTAAATAAATTAATAAAGAATAGAAAGAGAAAAAGAGTAGCATACAAAATTCACTTCAAAATCTAAAATAAATACCAATCCCCGATAACGACACCAAAAAACTTGATCAGTATCTAGCAAGTATACTAGATCGGATAAGTAATATAGGAAAATATAATTAAGACCCTGAATTATCATACCTTGGGGATTGATTAAATTGTGTATTTTAGATTTATAAATGAGTGATGTGTGAAAGAATTCCCAAGGTTATAATGATGATTAATTAACCAAGTAGAAATAAATAATAGCTAAATAGACAAGTAATGAAATTGAAGCAGTAATTGTAGATCTAAGAAAACGAAATGATATCATAAAGGATGATAAAATTCAATGATAAAAACATTTATGCTAAAGGAACTATGCACCTTAACTCTTATTATAATGAATTGATTATAAATAATACAAGCGATTATGAAAAACCAGTGTAAAATTAAATATCTTAGTCAGAATATCATTCTAAGCATTAAACTCTCATATTATGAATAATTCAACACTTAGCATACCAATCCAGTTTATAAACTCTTAAACCTTAAGTAGACCTTTTTTCAAGAAATCTAACTCAATTATACTTTTAGCTCAACTTTCTTAGTCTTAAATATATTCTTTACCAACATATAATTACCCTAATTTTTAGAACATAATCAGGTATTAACTTAAGTAACTTGAATCAAGAACATGCATATCACTGATAAAACATCATATTGACAATTAACAATTTGCTCAATACATTAATCATCAATTAGAGATAACCAAAGATAAATATCAGTTTAAAAACTAAGAAATAATACACATGCATTGAATTTAAAAGCTCAAATCTAAAGTCATTATAAATAGAAGTATGAGGATTTAAGTATCACTCAGCAAAAGTAAAGAAAACTACCCACCTTTTATGTTGAAAGCAATTGAAAAACTGAAATTAAATAATACATTACACATAGAGCTTCAAGGTTCTCTTGGTGTCTTCTCAAAGCACCAATTTAGGCAAAAGTATGTTATTATGGAAGCTTTTTAAATTTTTTAAATTTTCATAGTGACGGATATTTTAAAATAAGAAAAATTGGGATGAAAATAATATAAATGAGGATAAAAAAATTAATAATGTTTTTTTAAATTTTTCATAGTGACAGATATTTTAAAATAAGAAAAATTAATTAAAAGGACAAAACAATAAATTAAAAAGACATATATTTTGAGAAGCAGAGATTACTAACATTTTCTGAAGGAAGTTAATTATTAATTCTGAGTGTTTGGGTAGCCTGTTGTTGATCCGCTGGCAGCATAAGTAGAGACATTAACAATTGCTTGGGGGGTTTCATTTTCAACTTAGAACATTCCAAATTTTAATAAATTACTTCGTCTGTTATATTTTAAAAAGTTAATTTTTCTATTTTATTTTTTTAAATTTAAATATTTTTTCAGAATTTGATAAATATATTTATATGTATATCCTTGTTTATTATATATTTTATTAAATAATTTTATTTTTATCACTCTGTACTTTTAATTAAAATTAAATGAAATTTTTGAAAATATAAAATGATATTTTTATCAATGATCATATATTTTTTATGAAATTGAATTATATAAATTATTTTTTTAATTTTCGTAAAAAATATAAAATTATTTTTTTAAAATGTGACGGAGAGTAATTAATTAATTAATTTTTTTTTATTTTTTTCCTTGAAGGCCATAAACTCTCATCAATTAGAGGCGGAAGATTATTCCACCGCCATGGAGCCAAACCTATTTGGTCCAAACTTTCTATATTTTCAGTGGTCGGAGATCATGTCCCAAACAAAAACCAGGTTGATATATATTGACTATAAATATGCAGAATTATAATCCCATAGAAATTTTGAAAATAATAATAATAATAATAATAATAATAATAATAATAATAATAATAATAATAATAATAATAATAATAATAACTTCCAAATTGTTCATTGTCTCATTTCTTCCTACTTTTTTCGTCTCAGTTTCATGCGAATCAAATTCAGTTTATGTTAGATTTTTCCGATGTTTTTCCTCTCATTTACATAATTCCAAGCCAACTTCAAGCATTATCCTTAAACCAAGCAACTCTAATTACTCAACTGTCTTAAAATCTTCGGTCCGAAACCTCAGATTCTTGAACATTTCAACTGCTAAACCTACATTTATTATCACCCCATTTAATGAATCTCACATCCAAGCAGCCATAGTCTGTGCCAAGGCAAATCACATTCAAATAAGAACAAGAAGTGGAGGTCACGATTATGAAGTATCATATGTTTCGCATGAAAATTTTGTCTAATTGATCTATCCGATCTGAGATCCATCAAAAACATTGGAACAAGGTGCAAGCAAGCTTCTTCAGAAATGGCAAAATATTGCTCCAAGGTTTCCTCAAGATCACTATCTCAATTCTCTTATAGACAGTGGGAGTTCTAGCTCGAACAAGAATCAAACTATTCGAGTGAAATTCAATGCATTGTATCTTGGTAGAGCTAAAAATCTTCTCCCGATGGAAAATTATTTCCCTGAGCTGGGTTTAATTCACGAAAACTGCAACGAAATGAGTTGGATTCAATCTATTTTTTACTTTGCTGGTTTCTCCACTAGTGAAATATCAAATATTCTACTGAATCAGACCGAAAAATCGAGTAGCTTCTTCAAAGTAAAGTTAGACTATGTTAAGGAAGGCATTGCAGTAAGTGGATTGGATGAGCTATACAAAAGACTTGTTGAAGCAGAAACAGCTTACCTGATCTTGTCGCCTAATGGACGAAGAATGAGCGAGATTTCTGATTCAGAAAACCTTATCCTCATAGAAATGGAAGTATATAAAAAATCCAGTACATGGTAACATGGGATGTAGAACATGAAACCCTAAAATTTATAGAATGGATGGATGGGAAATCTGTATTCTTATATGGAAGCTTATGTTTCGAAATTGACATGAATGGACACGCTAGTTATGCAGAAGCAAGTGTTTGGGGTTTTAAGTACTTCAAGATACTAGCAAAGGTTAAGACTGTTACTGATCCTTCAAATTTCTTCAGAAATGAACAATCCACTCCAATTCTTTAGTTCCATTGCTGCTAAATCCGACATAAGATCTAATTGTATGTGTCTGGATTGATGATCACGTTGTTATATTTTATATATACAGTAGCAAGGGAAACAATTGAATAGCTTATATATGTCTGCAGACATTTTGAAGCTTTGATGAATTATGTTTAATAAATGATGCAACACTTTATAAGATTTTTCTGTACTCATACATGATAAATTATAAAACAAGCTATGTAACAAAGAAAAAAAAATAGTAAATTTGCTAAATCTAAACATAAAGAAAAACCCTGGGACCAAACTCATTTCTAACAAGAAAGGCCATTTTTGCTTTTTCAAAAGAGTCTGTTACAATGGCCTAGCAGTAATTAATATAAAAAGAAAAGGAATCACATCATTAAACAAAATTCTAATAACTCTAATTTCATGGGTGAAAGCATATATAGCACTAGGTATGGAAAAAAAAAACTTGAAAAACTGTTAAATGAGTAGTTAAAATCTGAGTTCAAATAAATATAAGCAACACTAATCAGATCTAGATGCAAATTTTAATTTTAAAAATTATGATTAACGTATTTGAATTTGAACTTAATGTGCCCAGTTAACGGGTGGCTAACAGTTAATTGGACCTTAATTTTTCATGCATATATATATATATATATATATATATGAATGATCCATATAGATAATTTTTACATTTGAATTGAAGTTATCATTTTACCTTAAATAAGTTTCACATTTTAATTGAAATGATCTTATTCACTTTATTGAGAATCATTTGCTTATCAATATTAATAAGTGATAAATTAGGCCATTTATTTATTTTATTCTATTGACTTATCTTTATTTATGTTTTGTATTTTTGTGTTTAAAATTTATAGAATTTAGATTTTAATCTTATGGATGTGGAAATCTTTTTCGATGTTATTCTTTAGGATAATTGTATATGTCGAATTTTTTTTAATTATTAACCGATTAAATTTAGTAGTTAACTGATTTTTATATTGAACTAATTATGAAAAACGAATATTAAGAGACTTGACTTGAAAATATGTTGTGGATTGATTAAGTAATCCATGTCCAGCCGTATATATCACTTTTAGTACCTTAGTCTTATTAAATGTAGATGGATATAATTTGTGAAAAATTTATGGATCAACTTAATAATTTAAATGTTATGTTAATTAAAATAATTGAAAATAGTTATCGATTATAACTAACATTTCATCAGTTGCGTAATTTTATTAAAAATTAACAGACTAAATTCATTTGCATTAAAAAAAAACAGACTAAATTCATTTAAAATACTAATTATATAATAGAAATTAAAAAAAAAACCTTAAATAACTAATAAAAATTGCTTTACAATAAGGGTCATGAATAATGGCAAAATTAACGGAGACTAATGGAAGCTAAAATTATCTTCGAAAAAAAATTAAGTGAATAAATGAGACAAAAGAAAAATAATTTTTCCTCGTTTCAAATTCCAAGGTAACAACTGGAAAAAAAAATAACATTGAACTTTCTTGATTTTGATAGCAAATAAAGTCTTGCGATATTTGTCATTGTAATTGTGTGCTGTAATTACTTAATCATGGGCTGTAATTATGTTGTTGATTCCCATTACTCTCTCAATGAAATCCAATAATTAAGTTGCACTACCTAATTTTTTTTTTCTTTTTACCATGTCTACATCACAAGAGACGTCTGCCGTTTCTTCCCTTGCCGGCGCCGATGCAGCCACAGGCCTAATTATCACCACTTTTGCTCATATAACATTGAATCCTAAATTGTCAACAACACAACTCTTCCATATGTCACTTCAGGGAACTTAATAATTCCAAGAACCACGATGGCCATTGGTTCCATTCTAGGGACCACATCTTTAATTGGATCAATTTCCACCTCAATTTCTTCGAATACCAATGGACTTTTTTCCAATTTCATACAACCGACTGCCTACTCTTCATCGTTAATGCCCTCTCCAACCTTCCCAAACCTGTCCGGGCACCTTACGATCAAAATTAATTCGACAAACTTTGTATTATGAAAGGCGCAGATTACCTCTTTTCTTTTTAGGTGTAGAATTGCTCGTCACATTGATGACAAATATCCGGTTCCACCCAAATACTCGGAAAATCAGACCCTAAATCCATTATTTGAGGTGTGGGAACAACAAAACCAGCAAGTATTAAACTGGATTCTTGCATCTGTTTCTAAAAGCTTGCTGCCATAGATAGTGGATGAAGAGACTGCACAAAGTGCTTGGAACAAGCTTGTTCATGCTTATTCTTCTAGATCGAGATTGCAAATTCGGAATTTTTGGCACAATCAGTTGATTGGACTCAGTCGGGGGAATGATAGTATCTCGACGTATATTCTCAAGGCGAAAGGTGTATATGATCAACTTTGTTCTCTTGGTCATTTTGTTAGTGAGAATGATCTTGTACATGTTGTAATGCTGGGATTGGGAATTGAATATAGGCCTTTTGTTAGGGTTATTGAGGCTCACCTTGAACCCATTAAATTTGATGATTTATTTGGCATTTTATTAAGTGAGAGCTTGCACATGATAGTTCAAAAAAAATTGCACTTACTACCGTGTTTAATTCCAGGAACCCTAAGAACAGAGGCCAAGGCCGTGGATGCAGAACAACAGGGGAGGTTGAACCCATGGGAATAATAATTTTGGTGGGAACAATTGTTCTTACAATCCACTGGCTGGGAATGTTGAAAACTCGCTGCTTGTATGCCATAACTGCAGGAGAATCGGTCACATATCCAGAAATTGTTCACTACAAAAAAAAAATTTTGATTTTACCGAGTAATTTTATCGATGGAATTTTGCATTTTACCGATGGAAAAGGAGCTTACCGATGACTTTTAATGGATTATAGACATAATGTTTCCATCGGTAAAACATGCATAGGTAGAAATTTACTGGCGAAAAAATCCATCGGTAAGAGTTACCGACGGAAATATAAAAAATTCAGTCGGTATTTTTGTTAAAAATCCAAAGGATATTTTGTCGTTTTGAATTTTTACCGACGGATATCGTCGGTAATCCATCGGTACATTTGATTAATAAAAAATATTAACTTATTTTAGGAAAAAAAGCCATGGATATATCTATTGGTATTTTGTTGGTAAAACTGAATTGTTTATTATTTTTTTCAATTTTTTTGCAAAAATTATATTTTCCTGTTTGTAAAAGCAAAATAAACACAATACATTTAATACAAAAAGTCTAAAATTTAAATTGAAAATATATATTAATTCCCAATTTTAATATCCAAAAAATTAGTATATATCATGACTACTGTGTAACCATTACAAAAAAAAACTGCCAATTAGCGACGGCAAATTCAGTCACTAATTATCAAAATTTCATCGCTAAAATAATTTAGCGACGGCACGTTGAATAGTCGCTAATAATCCAATTGCTAATATATTAGCGACGAAATCCAAATCAGTTGCTAATTTAGCAACGAAAAATTTTGTTCGTTAATTAGCTTATGGCGTCGCTAATTTATGTTCATGATTATTCACCGGTATTATAATAATAATTTTTAGCGACTACATTTTTCGTCGCTAATTATTAATCTACTATAAAAGTTAGAGACGAAATATTAATTGCTAATAATGTCGCTAATTATTTTTTAAATTACAACGTTAATACATTAGCGATGGAAATAATAATTATTAGTGACTACATGTTCCGTAGCGAATTCAGTTGCTAAATATTAATTTATTCTAAAAGTTAGTGACGAAATATTAGTCGCTAATTATTTCTAAAATTCTATCTTTTAGACATTAGCAACTGATTTGCTGTTGCAAATCCATTGCTAAATTATTGCTTTATTGAATTTTTTCTTTTGCTGTAGTTTAAAATTTTCATCCTATATACAATGATCGCTATTTATTTATTTTCATCCTATACATAACAATGATCTCACACATACAAACATATATTTATTCCAAATCATAATATGTTCCAAAATACACATATATATAGAAAATTATTTGAAACCTTACATAATGTTATCCTCAAAGAATCTCTCATAAAAATAATAAAATAGTAATAATATTGTACTAATTAACATCAACAGTATCATCTAAATAAAATATTGATCAAACATGTAGTGCGACTGATATCACTAGGAAGTAGAACCACCACCATGAGCAGATGGAGAATTATTAGATGGATGATCATCTTGTGCAGCTGAAAGGGCAACATCATCATGTCCAGGTCCATCAGTAGTAGTATTAGTCTGATCAGCAACTGGCTGTTGAATCCCCAGTGAGGAAACAATGCTCGAATGGCTTCTGTGATAATTTCCTTGACATCTTCCTTGGTAAAAGTGTTGTACTCGCCACGGCATGATGTAGCTGAACCGGATCCAACATGAGGGACATATGAGCCCAATCCATATAATCTTTTTTCTTTTATTGAATTGTACAGCCTTATAAAATAACTCGGTCTCATCTACAGATGATTCTCCTTGTGATTGCTCATCTCGAAGCTACTTATACCTTGCTTATAAAATGTCAAAAATTACAACTCATAATCTACAAACATGAATCTTTAAATAATTGTAAAGGATAAAAGTAATAAATTTTATATTACTTACATGCACTTCCTTACTTCGTTCAGCCACATAAGTCTTAACATAATGATTTAGTGCGTGTGTGTGTGTGAAGGAAGGCCTCAGGAAGTGTAGGTGGCTGGCCATTCTGCTTCTCCTAGATTTGAACAATAATGATTTAGCTTATATTTTATAAATAATTAACAAACTTCCATAAGCATATAATCATTTAAACACAATCTTTATCATCTTTCAAAGAAAGGCCAGCAAACTCCCATAACCATATGACCAATTAATATCACCAGCCCAAAAAATAGCAAGCTACCATATAGGCATATGAGCAACAATATGCATATCATCAACAGCAATAACCAGCATATCATCAACAATAACTAACATATCATCAACAATAACCAACAATAAGCTATTAAGTATATTAATAATAGTAGGCTCCCATATAGTCATATCATCAACAATAACCAATATATCATCAATAATAACCAACAATAACCATCATATCATCAACAATAACCAGCTATTAAGTATATTAGTAATAGCAACCTCCCATATAGGCATATCATCATCAATAACCAACATATCATCAACAATAACCAGCTATTAAATATATTAGTAATAGCAAGCTCTCATATAGGCATATCATCAACAATAACAAGTATATCACCAACAATAACCAGCTATTAAGTATATTAGTAATAGCAAGCTCCCATATAGGCATATCATCAACAATAATTAGAATCTAATAAATAGAATATTTGATGTTAAAGAAACTAAAAATAATAATGTACTTACCATTCGTGACATTTGCTCAGTAATAGAAATTAAACCTCTAGTATATGATCTCAAAGCTTTGTTTTGATTAGATCCTCCATAATGGTTAAGCTTTTTTTACTTTGACACTTCAATGCGTGTAGGGAGATTGAAAATTTGTTTCCATCTAGTCCACATAGGTTCTGGAAAGCCTATAAGCTTTTCTTTGGACTTCTTTTGACGGTAAAAGAAATCCTTATAATAAATGCTAGCCTTTGTCTTCTAACCTATCTTAATTAGATCATTGATTTCAAGATCCCAAACTTCAAACGAGCTTTTTAGTTTGGTAAAAATTTTTAGGTAAAGCTTCCTTAAATAGTTGGATATTTACATCATAAAACCTCTCTGGTAGATTAAACTCGGATTTGGCTTGCAACATCCTAGCAACTATAAAAATCTGAGAATGGTTATCACAACTAGTATATAATCGTGCATTACCAGATTCCAAAAGATCATAAAATTATTGACATTGTGGATTAGGAGGCTCATTCCACTGAATTTACGAAAGGAATCGATGGACTGGGTTGGTTAGGATTCAATGGACCAGGTTGGTTGGGATTCCCAATAGTTTGATCTTCTAGATTAAAATGTTAATGTTGAGTGTTAGCGTTAAAATTAGGCCTAGATACATCAAATATCATTTGCTAGTACGGATTTATTGCCTCCACATTTGAATTTATTTCATTGATTAATTCAAAAGAATTTTCTTCATAACCCATCACATTTATCTCTCCATGGCAATTCCAAACCAAATAATCTTGAATAAATCCCACATGTAATAGGTGATATCTAACAGTGTCAAAGTCATGGAACCTTCGATTCTTATAGTTTTTGCACGGACATCTAATATGAACACCACTTATTTCTTCAGGATGAGAAATGACGAATTTCACAAAGGTCTCCATTCCATATATGAATGAGTAATTAGTCCTTCCCATATTATCACGCCGATTATACATCCAACTATGATATGAGGATTCCATTTACTTTATATTTTTAAATTTTAACAAAGTGAGGAAAAATTTCCAATAGTTTGATAAACAAATAAAATAATGGTAGAAAAACATTAAGATAACAATGAATATTCAATCATTATATAAAATTTTGGCATACATTCATGGCTTTAAAAAGTTAAATAATGGTTTATCACGCAACTAAAGCAATATGTCTTTTATGTATTTGAATAATATATTATTAATAGTTTCTAAGGTAAACTGTTAACTACTTTCCTATCACATGTATACAATCACTACCTATGCCTATCACATGTCTACCACAAAGTTACTTACCAGTTTGTTAAGCAGTGCCGGTTGTCAACTTTTCCCGTGGGTCCAATCTTTTAATCTTTCCGCTGATCCAACCAGAAGCCCAAAATAGATACTAACAGCCCCATGCAACTAACATATATGTTACCAAACAACAATTATATTAAAATTACCAAACAACTTCTCAATTCCAGTTACCTATATTTCAAGAGAGATTAAAATGATATTTCAAGAAATAATATTTCAAGAGAGATTAAAATGAATGTATTCATTTTATTCATGTTTTAATTGTTTAATCATATAGACATAATTAAATTATTAAAATCATGATATAGAACTCAACTTACGGTAAAATTAATATAAATATTTGACTTTTCTGGTTAGTTCTTAATTTATAATACCTCAAAAAATCCTTTGTTTTTTCTCCTATATATATATATATATAATTTTTCCTTCTCACATGACTTTTGCTTCAGATTATGTTTCAGTAAAGCAGCAGCATAGCTTATATTTCTTGCCATTTGTTTTTGATATTGAACTTTGAAACCATTCATTAATAGCGAAAACACGTCTTCTTTATTTCTTATGTCTAATGAATAATTATCTTTTTATGAAAATTTTGACAACTATTAATCTAACTATTTTTTTTTTACTTTTTATTATAAAAAGTGTTACAAAACATGAACTCATCAAATATTTTTAAAAATGATGACATTTTGCATATATAAATACATATAAACAGATACACACAGGTAAGTACATGCGTATAATTCATTTGAACAAATTAATTAATATAAAATTATACTCTAATTGAGTATTTTCTTATAATATAATTTCATAATATTATTTAAATAATTTGAATTTATATATATATATATATATTTATTAAAATTTAAAATTAGCTAAAAAATATTAATATTTAATAAAAAAAATAATGTGAGATTATAAATTGATTAGATAATTTAAAATCCATCAATCAGTGTAATATTGAAAAAATGAATTTCCATCAAATAGGCCTTGTAATTCACCCACAGGCCTCAGTTCTTATTTTGAAATGGGCTTAAACATGAGTAAGACTTGTACTCATATTCTAAGAAACCCAAGTCCACAATTTAATTTAAATAATTTTTAATATTTCCAGAAATATTCATTTTTTACTATGTCCATTATGTTTTATTTATCTACTTGATTCCGGTAAAAAAAAATATTCAGGTGAGTGAAGATTTGAACCACAATGATTAGAAGGCATCCTAATCTTTTGGAGCTTGAAGCCTCTTTTAACAAAATAAATGAATATACATATACATCCATAATCAAAACATTAAACAAAACTCCCGATTCTCACAATTAATGAAGAATTTTATGGTAACCCACATTTCAGCCTCTGATTTCCCTTCATATATATATATATATATATATTGTATACTAGCTCTATTAGAGTCTTTTCAGCTCCAGGCAAAACTAGATGCTATCTTTTGTTGATGGAGTGTGAAGAAACTGACGAATCCAAACCCTAGATCACCATCTTCTTGGTCAAAAATTCATATGGCAAATGCCAGAGCATCAACATTGGAGCCAAAAAAAATGATCTCCAATGAGAGATGGAGACTGTTCATCGAAAAATTAAGCAGATTCATGGCGAGGTGAGGGAGTTTTTTTATGGAAGGAAGGGAAAAACAGAGGCAACGCACTTGGCATTGGGGCTGTCGGAGGAGGGAGGGAGTAGCTAATGGAAATGATAGAGATGAGTGAGGGGAGAGAAAATGTTGATTTTATATGTAGGGTAAAATTTTGAAATTACTAAAATGCCCCTACCAAATTTCATCATTTTGTCATTGTATTCAAGGATAATTTGGTAAATATATATAACTAAAATTTTTAATAATTTTAAATTTTATCAAAATTTTAACAAAATAAAAATAAATTATAAATTTTTCATAATCATTTTAAATGAAATAATAAATTTTATATTATTATTTTATAAATATTTATTTTTATTATTTTTCATAATTTGACTATATAATAATTGTAATAATTAATTAATTAATTTATTATTATTATTATTATTATTATTATTATTATTATTAAAAATATAAATTTTCTATATTAATATGTTTAGATTTGGGGATAATTGATAAAAAATCATTATCTTTTCAAAACAATTATAATATATAAAATGAAAAAGAAAAGAAACATTTGCCAAAATGATGTAGTTTTGACAAATGCTCTCTTAGGTCCTTCCTTTTTATACCTATAAACAATTGAGCTATAATTTTTTTTTCTTTGTGCCTTTAAACCCCTAAATCAAATAAAATTCTACCTATAAATTATTATTATTTTTGGCTCTTATTATTTTATATTTATTTTACTATCAAATCTAGACATAAATCGGATCAATTCGATTATTGCTCGGGTAATTTAAAGTTAGGGTGTTATATATCCAACTTAATCGCCTTAATTATCTTTATTTATGACATAAATATTAAATCAAAGTTGCCTATTAACAATTTTCGGATCAAAGTTGACCTTTGGTAAATTCTTAATTTCTTGTACTATTATTCACAACACTGAAATTTTTATACAGTTAAATGCAATGTCGTTCGTGTCACCCCGACTCTGGTGCAGATCAAAAAATGAAAGGACGGTTCAAATAATCACCACAATTCAAATAATAACCATATAGTTCAAGAGATTCCAATTATTTTTTTCTTCATATTCAATGATGGTTTGCTAAATTTATATAATTAGAATTTCTAATAATTTAATATTTGATTTAAATTTTATAAAATAAAATAAATTACAAATTTATTATTATTATTTTAAATAAAATAATAAATTTTATATTACTATTTTATAAATATTTATTTTTATTAATCTTCATCATGCAATTATATAATAATTATAACAATTAGTTTATTATTATTATTATTAAAAATGTAAATTTTCTAAATAAATAACTTTAGATTTTGATATAATTGATAAAAAATTATTATCCAGTTATAAAATAATTTATAAATTTCTTTTATAAAATAAAATATCCATTTCATATGGTCTATTTTAAAATTACTTGAAATTATACATAAATCAAATGACTGAAATTAAAAAAATATTTTTTATTTAATTTGCGACGGATTAGAAACTAAACATTTCCGTCGGTAATCTTTTTACTATAATAAAATACTATTAGTGACATAGCAATTTTCATCGCTAAACCATCATAAAAATGGCGCTATATTTTTCCTCCAAAATTAGCGACTAAAACGTTCGTCACTAAATTTTTTGGAACTAATTTTATGAATAAAAAATTATAAAAATTAGCGACGAAAATTTTTTCTCTAATTTCGTTGCAAAACATGGCGCTTATTTTTTTTGCCAATAATTTGCAACTGATTATTCATTCCATCACTATTTCGTCGCAAAAAAAATAGAAAATAACCTTCCCACGATAGAATTGAAAAACAGTCGCTAAACCATTGTAAATTTGGGACTAAAATAATGCTATTACTAATTTTAGTCTCTAATTTACAGTTTTTTATAGTGAACTAATATTAATATTGTGCACAATATTTTGCAATACTATATTTGCAATATTGTACAAAATTATCTAATTCTAATTCTAATTTAAAGATGAACAACAATAATAAAGATATATAATAGATTTAAGGAAGAAGAAAATGACATATTAGCTGTAACACCCATTCTAAAATCTATTTCTATAGCCATACTTACTACTTAGATCTTTAATCATGTATGTATCTTAATTATTAATTCTTTATACTCTCTTTTAAGGAATTTATGTGTTTAACACCTTGAATTTATGTACATAATCTCATGTAAAACTAAAGCATAACATATGTACAATGCTTTCACTACAAAAAAATGGGGAATTAATGACAACAAATTTTGTCGCTAATTGATGAATTTCCATCGCTAATTCACTATAGTGACTAAACGACAGTTTGTCACTATTTTTTCTGTCGTTGGCATATTTAGCGACAAAAATAAAAGTAGTCGCTAATGATAGTAACGAAATATCCGTCAGGACTGTAAAAGATCCGTTGTTAATTAACCCCTAAAATCAGTTGTCATTATATGAAGAAAATATTAGCGACCAAATATTCTGTCGCTATAAATATTTGCAAATTCAGGGAATTAGTGATGCAAAATACAGTCATTAATAATGCAAAAATATTGCAATTTATTTGTAATATTTTATTTATTTATTTATTATTATTATTATTTGCAATTTATTTTATTTTTTATCATTATTATTGTAATATCAAAAATTTAATTTATATAAATAACAATTCTCCAATATTATTACATTAAAAAATATAATACCACAAAAATACATTAAATTGTATAGTATAATAAGATTACATAAAAAAAACTAATCCATTGTTGAAAATTCACACATAAAAAATTGAAATTCTAGTCTATACGAAAGCATCAATACGAAGGCTATACAATAAAGGATGTCAAATGCCATTTCATCATCGGCAAGTAATTCCACAAATCTGATTCCTGCAGGATGGCTTCCCTGCAAGTAAAAATAAGCATCAATTTAATAACAAATCAAACAACCACCAAGAGTAAAGATTCAATGGCATTGAATTTAAGGGAACATCAAGAAATTAAATCATTTTGGCCTTGCAATTAATGTTCGTGACTTAAATTTAGAGATTCATGAAGCAAAAATCATCAATTCTCCCAGGATAAATAGCATAAGAAACCACTATACAACATTAGCTCCAAATTGGGAATGCAATAGCAATTCAACTCATCGATACCAAACAAAAAACAATTCCACAAAAATAAGGCCCATAACAGATATGCAAGTGCATAGAAATAGAATGCAATAAAGAAAAATTACAAAAACAGAACAAAGACAACTAAAATGCAAAAAATCTACAAAAAATGCTAATGATTTTTTCTTCTTAAATACGTGCCATTACCATCATAACTATATACATAAAAGAACATATAAAGTGAATTAAAGTTGAACCTTACTATTAGTAGCAGTAGTTACTTACTAAGTATACAAAAATAATATCTTTTAATTTTATGTTTTGGTTTTTTTCAAAAATTAATACGATGTGTATTCAGTTAATATGAAACCATTTTCAAAAACAAATATCAAAAAATTGATCTCCTTTCTTTAATGTCAACTACTTATCTAAAACTTTGTATCTTTGGGATAACTTTATTCATATTAATTGTGTATTACTGCTAATATCATTTACCTTAATTTGTTATTTGATTTTTTTAATAAAATTAGTACATTTTTATTGTACTATTAGGCCATAAAAAAAGGTGTAAAATGCTTATTCTCAGATAGAACTGTGTACAGTTTGATTATAACCAACTAAATAAATTTAGAAAAGTTAAAGTAATTCTCTTATTCTTAAAATAGAACTGAGTACAGTTTGATTATAACTGACTAAATAAATTTAGAAAAGTTGAAGTAATTATTATCTTATTTTATGGTTAATAGCTAAGAATATTAATCAAAAGGACATTGGTGGATCTATCATGAATGAGTGAACTCCTTAACTACAATCCTTAATACTCAGTTCCAAGAAGTCAAAC
This sequence comes from Excoecaria agallocha, assembly GCA_037975025.1. Taxonomy (NCBI): domain Eukaryota; kingdom Viridiplantae; phylum Streptophyta; class Magnoliopsida; order Malpighiales; family Euphorbiaceae; genus Excoecaria; species Excoecaria agallocha. Next base: position 60,572,299 of record CM075809.1, read on the forward strand.
AAAGTTTCGATGAAATCAAGAGAGGCCTCACAAAGTGTTCATAAACATACGCAGCACCAAGTTAGTGAAGGAAACAAAGAAATTCAGCAATGGCATGAAAATGAAAATACAGTGCAAGTACATAATTCATTTTCAAAGGTAATTCAATTTAAGAGGAAGAGAGAAGAAAAATAAAAAGGATAAATTGCTATAAACTCTTCCAAGCTACAACAGAATACACAATGCAACAAAACATTGAACAATTTTTACAATGAAACTCTAAACATATATACATACAAAGTAATGCCTCTATACCCCTCGAATATTTTTTATCCTTTAGATCTGGAGGGGAAAGAATTTAAAAGAAAAACCTCACAAATAGGTAAACTACAATAAACCAAACTAAATTTCAAAGTATGATCTTCAAACATCAAAGGGTAGGTACTTGGCAATTCAATTTGAGGTTTATCTGAACCAGTGATAAGGTCATTTCTAAAGGCATTAGCAAACATGCCATTTACTGTAGTAGCAAAATTTACATTAAAAAGAAGTCAATTATTAATTTCAAGTAGATAAAACAATATATATATATATATATATATATATATATTATGGCATCAAAAATTAAATGAAGGGACAATTCACTCTAGTAATTTCCAGCATTTATATAATGTAAAGAAATCAACAATTTATTTTGTTTCTCAAAGATCTTTATGAAGTTTAAGTGGATAAATCATTGCCAAAGGAAACAAAATTGTCATATCCCAAGTTCAAAGAAGTAGAGAGATGCAGGGTGCAAAAAAGTAGAAATAAAGAAATTGTAATATTGATTACTACAAGGTATATCCTAAATGCCTAATGATCCATAAGAACCAACAAATTCCACACAAATTAGAATAGAAAAAAGATCAAATTATTCATCCTACAATTACAATAATAAAAATTAGAAAATAAAATGAACCTTGATGCTATCCTTTATTGATGGAGTCCGATAATACTGATGAGTCTGGCCATCAATGAAAACCTTTAGGATAAAAAATTTAACAGCAATTTTAAAATTAAAAACAAAAACAAATATATACCAATTGATAACTACTTTAAAAATTTGCACAATTAGACGCAATAAAAGCATCAATAATCATTTACTATTTCATTTTGAAGTTGTGGTCTATAAGCCTCCTTGTTTGGTGAAATTTTAGATGAAAAAGTTAACCAATAAATCCAAACCCTAGATCATGATATTCTCTATCAAAAATTCAAAACATAGAACCATAGGCCTCACATTCTCTCAAAATGCATGAAATATGAAGAAATGGAGTCAGACTTAGAGATCTGAATCGTTTTGCAACTAATGAAAGAAAAAGAAGAAAAATAAATAGCAGAGCATCAACACTAGAGCCAAAATGAAAAAATCTCCGACAAGAGACGGAGATTGTTCGCCGAAAAGAATAGCGGATTCATGGCAAAGAAAGGGAGTTTTCCGGTGGATAGAAGATTGAGAAAAAATGACGCACCGCTCTTGGTATCGAGGTTGTCCTGATAGAGGAGAAACGGAGTAGAGAAGGAAAGATGAGAAGGAAATGGCAGAGAGTAGTGAGTGAGGGGAGAGAAAAAGTTGTTTTTATATGTAAGGTTAACATTCTAAAAATACTAAAATGTCATTGCTAATTTTCATCATTTTGTCTTTATATTCAATGATGGTTTTGTAAATATATATAATTAAAATTTCTAATAATTTAATATCTAATCAAAATTTTAATAATAATAATAATAATTATTATTATTATTATTATTATTATTATTATTAGGTAAATATAATAAATATTATTAAAATGTAAAAAATGAACCAATAGAATTGAAAATAAATAATCTTAAATTTAATATTTAATATTATAATTTAATTTAGTAATGGATTTAAATAGTTTATTATTATTATTATTATTATTATTATTATTATTATTATTATTATTATTATTATTATTATTATTATTATTATTATTATTATTATTATTATTATTATTATTATTATCGTTGTTGTTGTTGTTGTTATTATTATTATTATTATATAAATTAAATAATATATTTTAATATTTTATCACTTGTAGGAAATTGAAAGATGTTGACATATACTGACTTTTATGTGCACACGGGAGAGGAAATAAGTGTTGGAGCATCTGGTTTTCAATATGACGTATCTTGTTCGAATGCCATTACAAGGAGGATGCGAGTTAAAAATAAGCCAACTCTTCTTGAATTAATCCATAAAATTCACATCAAATTGGGTTTAGGTATGAATGACATGATTGCCATAATTATTTATAACAGCCTAATGTACGACCGAGGATCATTATGTTAGACTTTGGTCGATTTGGCAGATGACGATGACATAGATGCAATTTATGATAATTTAAGGAGATATGATGATTACAACTTGGTGGAATTAATTATCATGCTTGGTGAGTGGGGTGCATGAGCTAGTCGATCTACATATGAATACGGATATCAATTTACAAGTGAGGCATTCTAAAGGGAAAATATCAAGGCAGGTCATTATCAACTGTCTAATAAAATTAGGCCTAGTCAGCCTATGTAGTCCATTAGTCATCAAGATATTGAAATGTTCTCTCAATATAATTTTGTCAAAGATGCAATACAAAATTTAGATGAAAGTGAACAATGATGATTTTATAGCCATTGAGGTGATGATATTTCCAATAAGTCAAGACAGTCTGTAAGTCAACATGATGGTAAATATTTAATTGGAACATAAGCTAGTATCAGTTTAGGAGAAGGTCAATCATGATGATTAGTTAGCCAGGTGCCTAGTCGAAGGGTGCATGATTTTTTAATAAATCACTTTTTGGAAACAAATTGGAAAGTTGTTTAACCCAGAGAAATTTTATTAAGAGAAGTGGTGTAGAGCCATGTCATGTTACAGAACCTGACAGTCAGCGCCATTTATTTTGCCATATCCAGGACGTTAGTCGAAGGCGTTCTATTTTTCATGTTCCTGCTAATAGTCAATGTCGTTCTATTTCTCATGTTCATGATGACAATCAATGCCATTCTGTTTCCCATATTTCTAATATTAATCAGTAGCCTTCTGCTCAACTGGTTATAGATGTAGTTCCTCATCAACGATGGCAATCTTTTAATAGGAGAGATGTTGATTTACTATGTGACATAATTTTTGGCAACACTCAAAATATGGATGCAAATGAGAAGACATGATATAATCCTAGTAATGCAGATTATGAAACTGAATTGCTAATTAATTTGAGGGATGATGATGATATTAAAGATGTTCCAATATACAATGATTATGTCTCACCCAATGATGATGTAGAAGCAAAAATTGTTAACATGCAAGCGGACACTGATGGCGAGGATTTTGATGATATTAAATTTATCAGTCCATTAGCATTTATGCATCCAATTGAATAGAGAGTCGAGGCTAACTTTGTGTTCCCATCGGAGCATTACTCAGAAATTAACTTCGATGCATCCATAATCGAGTAAAACATTATATTTGATACTTAGTTGCATCGGCTGGCAACACAATTAAATGTCTTGACAGCCATGTCAATTAAACAGTGTTTCCCTTTAAATCATCTTCATTAGGAACTTGACCCAAAAGATGACCACAAAGAGCAAGCCAATCATGCTATAAATATCCGATCATAACACATCCTTCAATAAGCAACCCAGTCAGTATAGCAATATCCTGAAGAGTTATTATGGCTTAACCCATAGAAAGGTGAAATGTGTGTATCTCTGGTCACCACCTCTCAACAAGTGCTGTTATTAATTCAGCATTAACATGAATGCTCCCAATTTGCGAATCTCCATAAAATCTTGTTAATCGTAGATATGGAATTATTCGCTCGTTAATATTCTTGTAATGACTGTCCATGTTGGCTCTGCGTGTTGGCAACACATCATGTTGAACCTACAAATAATTAAGCTATTAGTAATTTATCTATAATTACATACTTTAATTTATATTATTTAACACTAGAAAATACATTTACCATTCCACTCCACACAGCATCTGCTCGATGTCACCATTGTAGTATCAGGATATCATCCTCGATGGGTCCGAGATTAATATGTTCTTAATCTCTAAATTGTTCCATTTTGTGTTAACCTAGATAATATACTAATAAGTTATATATGCATTGTCAACATTTTTGTCATAAATAACTATTTATATCGTTGCACTTAAAAAATTTTTCGTATAACAATACTAATTATATGATATAAATTTTGATGAAATAATCAAAATGCATGGCTTTTATAAATTAATTGACACAAATAAATAACTAATTAAAATGCATGCCTTCTATAACTTGCCTTTTTTATTGGATCGCAAAATTACTTAATATATAACAATAACACTTGTCAAAAATAAGATAACAACATTAATAATATATTTAATTTTTTTACTACAGCTAATTATTAACTATAAGAATTACTTTAATCACTATTAATTCTTACCTCATCATAAGTCACTAACAATACAATTTAGTAAATTTAATACATACAAAAAATTTATTATTAAATGCATACAAAATTGACTAACATGTATTTAAAAATTTTAAAATACACTTAAATAAATAATTAATGGTTGAAATTTGCATACTCAACATCAAATATGGCTACTTGTAATAATAAATTAATTATTAGTACATCAAATATAAAATACCAACATTATAAAAATGTAAGAAAATAAATTTAATAATTTAATATCAGTGCAAATATTACAGTAACAGTAAATAATGCATTTATATAATGTATTAAATTAATATTTTAAAATAATTATCTAATAGAATTTATCATGACTAATGTAACTTGTAATACAATATAAACAATTATTATTTTACATTTTAATTTACATATAAATAAAATTTATATTTTTCAATTAAAGGTATTGTTATAACATATTTAAATTTTTAAAATATACATTTACTTACATTTTTTATCAGATCATCCAGTTAGCTAACATATATCACCTATCATAAATAAATGTATCATCAACATTAACAATATTTTTAAGTTTATTTATACCACTGATTATTAAAATTAACAGTTAATTGATTCATCTTTAACTTTTACTGCAACTAAAAGACTAACAATACAATTTAATTAAACTATTGTATTAAAAAATATATTATTTTTAATAAAATTATAAAATACTAACAAAAATAATTAACTCAAATCATATTAATTATCTCTATGATCATATTAAAATCATATTAAACAAATAAGTAAAATCATATTAAATTAATAACCAAACAAATAACTAAAACCACATTAAATTAACTATCTAAAATCATATTAAATTACTAACCAAACAAATATCTAGAATCATATTAAAATATTAACCAAACCAATAACCAATCTTTGTCATTAAGTTTTTATTAGTGTATTTAACTCTAATATTACAAAATAACTAAATTCATGTTTTTTTCTTATCATCTACCTACTATCAATTAATTATTTATATATAAAAAATTAATACTTACAATTACCTATAATTATAATTATTTCATTAAATAAAATCTAACTTATTCATAATATAAATTACTTATAATTAAATATAGAATAAACACAAGATAAAGGAACAAGAAAAGAAAAGAACAAGAAGCAAAACTTATCAAATTTTCAAACAAATAGGAGTTGCAACAATAGGGGGAAGGAAAATCTCAACAATGCTGGAAAAATTCCATTAATATAGGGCATTTGCCCTAAAATTTTCAAACTCTCTCAGGTCAAAACGACATGACTATACTCGGGAGCTTTTCAAAAAATTTCCAGCATCTCGTAGACTAAGAGGGAGATTGTTTGCGCATTTGAAATAGCTGCAAACTGCGGCAGTTTCAAGTTTAAAATCACTACATTCTGCAATGATTTTAGATGCACATACAGTCTCTATCTCCTCCATGCTAATTGACAGTCTTTGACAAAATTGCTACACCTGGCAGCGGTTTCATACCAACACCCCAATCCCATAATTAATTTCTGACATACTCAATTTTGGCAATTAATAATTTAAAATGCATTATTAAAAAATTGTGCCAATTCACTTTCCATCGCTATTTTTTAGAAAATTAATTTCCTAAATAAAAATTGAAAAGTTCTCAGGGACATAATATTTTGTTGCTAATTTCATCATAAAAAATGGTGCCATCCCTTTGCACCAATATTTAGCAACTTTTTTCATATTTTCATCGTTGTTTCATCGCTAAACTTATCTCCAATTTGAACAAATACATTTTTACGATGGAAATTTAAAATCATCTCTAAATAGCGATGAAAAATATGTCATTGCATTCATTGCTAATTCAGTTTTTTGTTTGTAGTAATTAACTTACAAAAGTGAATTTTAATACAAATACAAATTTTTCAAAATTACTAAAGCATCTTTACTTTACAAAATCTCTAGTATAAAAATATAAACTACATAAACAAAAGCCAAACTAGGAACTTCATACTTTCAATGTCTTCTATGACTTGTGTTGGATTTCTTGATGCAGATTATATTCCTATGATAGAGTACTAGCTTAACAAACTACATGGATAAACACCCATTATAAACTATAAAACTTAATGGGGAACATAAAGCTATTAAGCATACAAAGAGACAAAATTAATAGCAGAAACTAAGTTAACAACATTGTAGAAAATATTATGCAACCATCTTTATCACGCTTAATTACTATGTCGACATATATATATATATATATATATATATATATATATATATATATATATATATATATATATATATATATATATATATATATATATATAATCTTTCATTAATGACATGTGCATATTAAATTAAATCACTTATTACTTGGAAACATTCATGTAGCTTTTAAGTTTACATACAATTGTTTAACTTTTTATTATTTATTATTCCTGGTTAGCCTTAGTGGCTTACATGACTTTCATGTATATGTGTTAATACAAAGCTAAATTCATAGCAAATCCTAAAATTTAATCACACTAAGTTAGTAAATTTGGTCCATTTGCATCTATTCTAACTAACAATTTAACAAATAAATATTTATAATACCATCCTATGTATCAATTGTATCTATTAATAGTCTTAATTTTATTATGATTATTATGTCATTTCTATATTTCTTGGATACAGTTCTAGCTTGTTAGTTAAACCAAATTGTATACGTAAGCTCTAAGCTCATAATTTAAATGTTCTTATATACAAGAGTCACACAAGCCATTTATCAAATATCAAGTAAGGAACATATAACTATAGGGAATGTGTATTAAAAATATGATTATTAACAAGACATCAATAATGCAGAAGTTCATATACATATAACTTATAGCCCTAAGTATAGAAAACATTATGAAATTACAACAATAATTACATATATGCGATATTAAAATACTATATCTGCATATTTAAAATATCGCTTCATTCTGTATCATATTTTTCCATATACAATACATGGATTTGTATAAAGTAATATGTAAATCAAGTCAAGAATTATAATGTTTGCCTATCTTTTGGCCTTATATAATGCTTTTGTTATATCATGTGGTAAGCTTCACTTTTTTCAAGAAGGATAATATGCGATACTATGGTACACGAAGGTACAATAAAGATACCTGAAGGTATAAAACTATGGATCTAAATGGGGATAGATCTGTACTATAGGTCAGTGAAGCAGACCGAACGGGGTCAATATTGTGTTATGGATACAAATGGGGTCAAAAATATGGCAGCAGTGAGATACCCTCAGAGGCATGCCTATCTATCCATAACTTAGACATAAAAGCAGACAACTATAAACTTATTTACTTTAATTTTCTTTACTTTTCTCTTTTCATTTTATATGAGTGTGTGTGTGTGTGTATAAGCATGGTATCATGCACATCTTGATGAATATACATTCTATACTTATAATCAATATAAAAGCATGAGACTCTTCATGTATATATGAATGAGATACTTATCACCATGCCATCCTATGCTTACTTATTCAAATGATATGTGTATATATACCTGCATTCCCGCTATTCTTCAAAGCATACAATTAGATTTAAAAATACATATTAAGTATTCATATATTTTTATGCTTGCACAATTCATTACCATACTTATATGATATGTTCATAATGACTATAATTATATGGCATCTATATATATATATATATATATATATATATATATATATATATATATATATATATATATATATATATATATATATATATATATATATATGCGCATCTTTATATTTAAACATATTTCTACATGTCTAAATGGGTTTACATGTCAAGCACACTCAATCTAAATAATATAACCAATAAAGTTATTCAAATATACATGTTCACATATGTTCATACTACATTTATGTCTATATATATTCATATACTCTCATAATTCTCGTTACATCTTTTATACATATGAAATTGACATTTCAAACTATAAGCATATAAGTAATTCCAAGAAATCATTATCAATCATATATATTCTTTAGAATAATCATTCAGGCGTATACGTACTATCCCATTAAAACATCTTAATCATGTCTATCCATCTTTATATGTAAAACAACATATATTCGATTTAGGTTCCTATGCAACTATATGCTCAAGTGCCCTCTTAATTTTACATGCATAATATAACATGTTACACCCCCATTCTTATGATCAATTTACTTTAAAAGTATTTAGATAAACTTGGGACACAATTTCGTATCAAAAGATCAAGTGTAATTCAGAACAGGGGAGGCACACTGTGGAGACAATATAGTCTCTACCGTGTGCTCAAACATTTCTTTAATATAGAATCATATACAGGGAAGAGACTAAATGGTCTTTACCATGTACAATAATCTTTCTCGATACAGAAGGGTGAACATGGCTAAGACCAATCAGTCTCTACCGTGCACACCAATCTGCCTAGAAATTACACAAATGCAAATCTTTGAACTAAGCTTGCATATCTATTTAAATGGCATTTTTTGATAAAATTTCCTTTTAAACACCTATTCTACTATTTTTTAGTTTTCGAATCATCAAGAACCACTTTATTTAAGCTACTAAATTTCAAGATAACCACAAAATAGAAAAACATGCTCTCGATGGCATGAATACACCCATTGTTGTAATTCCAATTAGTTTCTAACTATCTTGAAGGTAGAACTACTCTTAAACCTCTTCAAGAGATTTTTAAACATATTATCCTAAATTATTGTTTAAATGAAATTTCCCAAATTGTAGTTCTTCTATTCTACTATAAGTAAAATAATTCATTTGAGTCAAGTGAGCCCTAGAACAACACCTGCAGAACCATTTTTCTATCACATTAACCTAACTATTATACAATACCATTTAATTCATCACAAGGCAAGCACATGCAAGGTGATAGAAGTTCCCCAAACCTTTCATGCAATTCCAAAAATGCCTTTTTCAATCTCTTTTTTCTTCTTTTCCATTGTCCTAGTTTGCTTCTTCCTTTATAGAAAACAATTTACAACAATTAACATCCCTATTTCTCCTTCAAATTCCATTCTCCTCATATAGAGAAGAAGAAGAAGAAGAAGATAAAGATAAAGATAAAGATAAAGATAACGAAAAGAGAAAGCATTACCTTAGATACCCAACATTTTAACTCTCTATTTCCCCTTAAATACTAGTAAAAATTAAGGCATAATTTAGGGATGGAGAGATCGAACTTAAAGAGAGGAGAGAGAGATAATAGTAGATTTAAGTAAAGAGAAAAATGGTTGCTTTATTCTCTTTTTAGGTGGCCGACCAAAGAGTCTCTCATATTTATACTCTGATTTTCTTCTTCCTTTCCTTCCTTACGTGAGAATTCTAGATAGTTGAGTGGCAGATGATCTCATCTAATGGCCCAAAATATAAAACCCACTTAACTCCCTTATCTTTTCTTATTTCATACTTCTATCCCAACTTCCCTTTTTTATATCAATTAAACCTTTAATTTATATTTTTGTTTTAATTATACTTATGCATGCCTTAATATAAAATGACCAAATTACCCTCTAAGCCTTAACTTGTAATTCATCCAATAATCAAGTATTTAATATATATATATATATATATATATATATATATATATAACAAAAATTACCATTTAATCATGTATAAATTCCACTAGGGCCTATATTGGTGCCTAATATTAGTCGTTAATAAGAGGCCTCAATTTTCTCATATGCTCCATGTCAACCTAATGTATACCTTTGAGCTGTCAGAAAGTTCCTTCTTCAGGTTTGCAAGATCATCATCAACTGATGAGCTCTCAAGTAAAGCAAACTGCCAAACTAATGACAATCATATAAATAGTAAGATATTTTTCAATAGAGAATTGTTTTTCTTCTTTCTTGTTCCTATCTAGTGTAAGTATTTATCTGTTTATTATTTTTCTAACAAACAAAACGGATTGGGAGTAACATATAGAAATATTGGGCATTGACTTTGACAAAATATGCAATCAGATTTCCATAAATGAATCATCATAAGAACAAAACACTATATAAACATTATATTTCTTTTTTTTTCTTAAAGAGCATCAAAAGATAATGCCAATGTCATTTTAGAAAATACCAAGATAAAATAATAAAAAATAAAATATTAGAGAGGTATAAAATTGTCATCAATGTAAAGTTATTTCTTTCAATTTATGACAGTATTAGCAAGCTAATAGGTGAAATGAATCATGTATGTCATGTTCTCTTTCTTTTTTATTTTGAGATATGCATGTCATGTTTTTTCATAATTCTATTAGCACTTGTCTTCATTCAATATAATATTATTACCTTCTTTTATTAATCACTTATATTCCTACTTGCAAGATGATTGCTATAGGAATAAATTTGACTAGTCATGATACTAAAGGAATAAAAGAATTTAAAAATTGGGATTCTTAAGGATCAAATGTTCAAGATTTTTTTTAATTCTTGATTCTTACAAATTCAAGACTCCTGTAAGAACAAGATGGAATGAGACTCTAGATATTAGTCCCGCAATTTATATATTGAAAGAATTAAGCCTATTAACCTAAGAAAGAAGAGATAGATAAAAAACAAAAACTGAAGCCAAACACTTTCTTTGGCATCCAACAAAAACACAAAGAGTGCAAATATTCAAGACTATGGAAAAAGAAAATATTAGCTTCAGTTACATATAGTCCTAGATGAACAATAATTTTCCTATGGCAGGGGATCATCGTAAGCCACAACCTCATCAATGAAAAGCAAAAATCCCAGCCAAAATCTTAATCATGAGGCAACTAATTATGGTATTGCTTTCAAGTGCAAGCTCCTTTCGATAATGATTTATGAATGACTAAAGAATATCACTTGACATATATAATAAGGTCAAATTATAGCATAAACTTTGACCCTATGAGGATTTGTGTGCAATAATTTCTCTGTCCAGGCTACTAGACTATTTCATATTGCTTCACAGTAGGTCAAATGCAGCACTCACCTTACCATAATACCAATAACTGGATAAATGTTTAGTTTTGGCTTCACAAAAGTCACCCACCTAGGTAATGAACAAATCCAAATTCTTACTAAGATTTGTAAACCAAATGCAAATTATTCTTCAAACTTTAACTAATAGAATCATAATAGCAAATTCAACAACCAAATTGACAGTAAATAGATATCATGGCATGGATTTGGTTATACAATTGAATTGTGCACCCAAAATAACCAAAGTACAAAACATGCAAAATGAATAACAAATGAACCAAAATATGCAAAACCAAAATGATTTTCAAATTAAATCAAACTCAAACAATCATAAAATCACATACAAAGAGCCAAACCTCCAATTCTTTATCTACTTTTGTTTTATCCTTTACACTATTATATAGTTGTGAGCATAATAACTTTCCTCTCATTTGGAGGAAATTAATACCCAAAAGACTCAATTAGTTGAGAGGCAATAATCACGAGATCCAAATAACATCATATGAAGAAGCGAATGTACCAAGTGAGTTTGATGAGAGGTATTAGTTTAAGCTTCATCATCCTTTTGACAAATGTTTGTTTTACCCTGTCTCATACTTCCCTTTTAAATATGTAGTACCCAACTGAAAAATCCTCAAGTTTCTTTCAAATTAAGAGAGAGAAAATGAAATTAAAGATGAAATAAGAATAAAAATATTAGAATTTGGTGGTTTAGATGAAACATCGAGTAATGAATGGAGGACTAAATCTTGGTTTTAGAAGAATTAGGTGAGGAAAAAGGAAGAACATGAGAAAGAGGGCAGTAAAGAAATAAGGGAAATGAAAAAGACAGAGGTGACAAGGTGCATGGTAGTGGGATAAATGGCGGTAGCGACGATGATGGATGGCTAGCAACTCTGATGGAAGAAGATGAATATGAGAGAACGAAAGATGTAGGTTACAAAAAGGAGAAGGAGGGAGAAAATAGGAAAATATATTTTTATAGCTAGGGAAAAAATAAAAAAAATACTTAAATGCCCATGCTTCTTTTGTTTTTCTTCCTTTAAAAGAATAAGTATTTTAGTCAATACAAATTAATAATATTCTAATTATTTAAAATTTTGCAAAATTTTTAATAAATAAAAAATAAAATAAAATAATAATCATAATCATAATCATAATCATAATCATAATCATAATCATAACCATAAAATAATTAATAATAATAAAATATTTATTAAAAGTAAAAATTTTAGAATAAAATTTATTTAACAATGATATTTTAGACAAAAAAGATATTTTATTAAAAATAAATAATTAAATTTAAAATATTTATTTTATATTACTAAAAATAATAGCGATGGATCCCAGATGAAAAATACTGTTATAATAATTTATAATTCCATCGCAACATATTTCGTCCCTATATACGTCTCTAAAGGCTACACCAAAATATGTTGCCATTATTTATCGGTGGATAAGAAGTACCATCGCTATTCTATCACAAAAACATTTAAAATAAAAGTAGCATTTATATTATCGATGAAAATTTCATCGGTATAGAGCTAAAATGTTTGATATCTTTACCAACATAGTTTACCACCACTAAATCCGTCACTACAAAATGGTGCCACTACTTCCTACCAATTTTATTAATGGTTTTTCTCTTTCGTTGCAAAAAATACTGCCATTCTACAACTTCTTTATTTTTACCAATGCCTTTGTTGTTTCGTAGCTAATTCGTTGGTAATATATTATTTTTACCAACTAGATCATGTGTTATCTATGGATGGTTGCTCTTATTATGTCATTTTTCTTGATCAATATAGTAATTATTCCTAGGTCTACTTTATTAAATGAAAATTTTATGTGTATTCTATCTTTGTTCAATTCCATAACCTTGTGGAAATTTATTTTAATAGACCCATTAAAATATTTTAATATATTAGTAGGTATGAGTTTATTGCATTAACACCTTATTTTCATGATTATGGCCTGATATGTGCCAAACGTCCTCTATCTTGCAATGGTACCTAGCTTACTATCGGAAGCCCATTTTTAAGGTTCAAAACTGGATGAAAGCTCATAAAACTTGTGATGATTGATCCCTTCACAATAGACTGGGATTCAACCCAATTTGCCAAGCCTTGGCTCTCAAAAAGGCATGAGACAACATCTTAGAGTACCTCTATTCTATTTTTGATGATCAACCTATGAGGGCATCTAAATGGGTATACAAGGTAGATATCATAGCGTCGCCATCCAATAGTACATTAGGAAGAAAATCTAAACTCATGAAGCCCAAACTAGAAATGGTTCGAAGCTTCACTCATACTTATACCTTAGTTAATTATTTATAAAAGAGTTTTAATGATTAAATTTCTATCTCCGTTCTCACACGGTTTACTAGATAAATAAATAAAATGCACAAATCAAGCACATAAAAAAAAGCTATAAAGTAAATAAAATTGTCCAAAAAATAAGAAACAATAAAAATACATAAAATGGGAAATTCATTAAGGTGGGAACATTGGTTCCTTCATGCATATTTACAAAATAATGAAGAGATCTTGGAAATTTTAGGGAACAAAGGGATGAGTGATCCTATTTTGATGAAAAAACTCTTCTTTTATTTGTCAATTTTAAGAGGAAAATTGGACATTGGTCCATTTTATGAAAAAAAAAACTCCATTTTTATTTGTAAAAATCATTAAGTGAGTTTTATGTTGATGTTCAAGAAAAATCTTTTATTATTACAAATTGAAATCCCAAATAAAAGAAATAAAGTAATAAAAACCAAAAAAATAAATCATTAAATGAAGTTCAAAAATAAAGCCCTTAATAGGACATTCTCCGTAACCCTCCAACTTTGAATTCTCCAAAAAGCCCATGCAAGTAAAGTTAATTTTCTCATTAAAAAAGACACAAGAAAATAATCAATTAGTATGTGATTGATAAGAATAAGTATTAAAATAAAGAAACATGCATATGCTAAAATGAAAATTAAATATATAGGATGCAGACACAAATGGCAGAAGCAAAAATGATGCATAAAATTTAAATATGTCATGAGAACTAACTTAGAATAAGAAAATAAACATAAAATGTCATTAAAATACACAAAAAAAAGATTCACAAATAGCCAGAGCAAAGACGGATGACCACCTTGAAATGGAGGGATGGGAATGTATAAGGCGTGTGACAACCTGTCCCTCGCTCTGAGTGGTAAGCTTTTGTTATGCCTTCTTCCAGTCTCTCACACCCAGGATGCAGAATTAAGACCAAAATATAAATTATTCATAATTAAATAGGTAATACCCCCTAAACGCACATAAAATACCCTCTAAACATGCAAAAATCATTTATAGAAGCTGACAGCCTATCTAATTCATACCAAATCAACAAATTAGCATTAAATCTAAAATTATAGTAAGAGAAAACAAACATCTATTAATAGAGGAAATCCTACAAACATGCCACTTTACATAATTTTTATTAATTTTTTAATCAAATATAGCATGATAAATATGAGAGAGGCATTTAAACGAACCAAATGACAATGAATCATACAATTATGAAACTAATGTTTCAAATAAAATAAAAATTAAACCAACTACATGTATTTTCATGCCATTCTAAAAAGGGAATTTAAACCCAAAATATTACCCTCAGTTTGATTATTGTAACATTAGAAATCATGCTTCGAGTTTCTCTCCAATTAATTTCCAAAATTTCAAAAGAATGAAAATATTTTGTGAATAATTTAAGAAAGCCTTTTTTTCTCAAGGAATAAAAATCATATTTTCTATCCTTAAGAAAATTAAGGGCTACCTTTGTAAAGAAAGAAATCCCCCAAAATCTTAGGGTTTTTCCCTTTTATAAGAGGATAGAGTTTAAAATCTTTCAAACTCTATCGCTCCCTTGAAATCTAAAAAAAATTTCCCTCTAAAATCTCATTTAAAATTTGATCCTTAAAAACCAAATCTCATCTCCAAAATTTTAACTACAAAAACTGTGCAAAATGGAACCCTATCGATAGGTGCCATTTAACCTACAAATAGGAACCAATAAAGTTAAAATTATAAATTTGCCATCTTTGTCATTACCTAATTAACCTGTGGCCATAGCTTAGTGAGTGACAGGCATCTGTCATCAAGTCATGGACAAGATAAGGATGGCTAAAGCACCATGGCAGTCTAGAGATGGATAGGTGAAAATGACAAATAAACGACCATCCATCCCTATGACAAACGGTATCTATCACAATAAATCCCAATTTTCACAATTGAAATCCCATTCTCATTCTCTAAGAAATGAAAAGATCAAACCCCATTAAAATATTTTAAACTTTTTATGAAAATTAAGGATGGAAATCGAAATTTTCATTCTTTATTTGTAATACGAATAATGCTTCCTCATCGAGTAACTCTGATTTGTGCTGCCTTAGAATTCGATGTTTAAACATGGCATTTCCCATATAATATCTTATCCTTACACCCCATAAAAAAATGGGATCACTGAAAGAAAACATAGAAACATTGTCAAGCATGGCTTAGCCTTATTACATCATACGAATGTGTAGGTGAGAAAGTCCAGCACTATGGCCAGAATTAACCTTATAGACATAAATCTTACAACAAGTGAGAAAGTCTCCTCATAGTCAATCCCTTCTTATTGCGTTAACCCCTTAGTAACTAGCCTAGCTTTATATCTTTCAATGTTTTCATCAACTTTTTGCTTTACATTGAGATCCCACTTATTTTCAATTGGTTTATGTCCTTTCGACGGATCAACTAATTCCCAAACATGTTTCAATCCTATAAATGTCATTTCTTATTCCATTGCTTTAATTCATTTTTCTTTAGCTAGATATGAAAGAGCTTGTTATGAATTTTTAAGCTCTTCATTATCTTTTGGGGTAACTAAAAGGGTTTTATTCTAGTGCTCGATCTCAAATCATTGGCATGGAACACTTTTCTTTTTGGATTTTTGCAATTTTGATTATTGATAAATATATCTCATATATTAATCATAATATGGAATACACCCACTAGGATTGAGATATATGCTCCTAGTAGAGCTAGGAATACTCCTACTTTAGTAAAGGTCTTGAATTTCCATAGTTCCACTGGAGTCAAGAATACTCCTGTGATGCGCACTCATTTTTTTCAAACCCGATTTTACCCCCAAGACCAAGGGATTAAAAAGATTGAGGGATGAAACCTCTAACCCTTAGTGGTTCAATCCCACTTTTAAGGCTTGAGTAGGTTGAGGTTCCCTTACCTGAATTGACCGATCGCTTTGCGATAAGGAAAAGGACCTAACTCGAGATTCCATCTTGATGTGCCCTTATCTCATCGCTAACAATCGATAGTTGAAAGGCATCTGTTGGGCACCACAAGGTTGATTCTAAAGAGTCACCACCTAATAAAACATTGGAAGAAAGGTATTTCGACCTCGTGAGGCCAAAAACCCAAAGATGATTTGGAACTCTACTCTTATTTTTACCTTTGATAAATGTGACATAACGGATTTTAGATTAATCGTGTTATCTCTTTCCTTACATGCAATATCAGAGCAAATATATAAATTAAAGGCATACCTAATCACATAAGAAAGGGGTAACCCATAGCATAAAATTAAGCAAAAAAGACGTCCATAAATAAGGCACTACAAGAAAATTGCAATTGCCAACGAAAAATTATCGATGGAAAATTTTTCATAGGTAATTACCATTGGAAAATTTTTTCGTAGGCAAAATTGTTGGAGAAAAATTAGTATTGCGATGGAATAACAAATCCATGGCAAATAATGGAGGCAATTTTTCCACCCAACTTTACCGACGAAAATTAGCAACGAAATTGAAAAATTCCATTGTAAAATTGACGCCAATATTTCGTGGCTGAAATTGCACATAAAATTTACCTATGGAATGTTGATTTTGTCAATAAATTATCGATGGAATCCTTTTTCTGTAGGGAAATTTCCTATGGAATCATGTTTCTGTAGGTAAATTATCGATGAAAATTTAATTTCGTAGGTAAATTACCTACTAAATGGCATTTTCGTTGATAATTTGCTGATGGAATATTATTTCGTTGGTAATTTAAACTGTTTAACTATTTTTTTATTTGATTAAAATTTAAATTCTACGATTCTCTATCTCTAAAAATTATTAAAATGAAAAAAGTGAAGATTTTTCATTATAATCAATTTCATACACAGTTTTTTTCTTGATAAAACTAGCTTTCATTTTTATAGCTTATTGAATATCTTTTGACCGCCCAACCAACTATAAATGAATTTTATTAAAGTATATATATAATTCAACATATGTTGAGTATAATTCTTTTATATTGATATCTGGATGATGAAATTTAAATTTAAATTACACGTACCTTAATTTAAAAAAACTATTTGAAAAACACAAATTTAAAATAAATTTAACAAATTAGAGTATGAATAATTAACAACAATTTAGTTTGTCTGAAGAAACTACTTATTTTTTGTAATGTTCCAAAAAAATTTATTATATTAATAGCATATATATATATATATATATATATAGAGAGAGAGAGAGAGAGAGAGAGAGAGATTAACAGTACTTTAGTTGGCTGAGAGTTTACTAAAAGTCATAGCTGACTCGGTATACATGAAACTTTAGATTAATTAATTGAAATTATATTAGTAATTGTATTAATAATTTGAATTTTATCAAGATTATTAAATTAGGCAATAATAATAATAATAATAATCATCATCATCATCATCATCATCATCATTTTGGGGGTCCTAGATTTTTCTAGCTAAAACTACCATGGACTAAAACCAATATATATATATATATATATATATATATATATATATATATATATATATATATATATATATATATATATATATATATATATATATATATATATATATATATATAAGAAAAAGAAGAATAAGAACAGAATAGTGAGACGAAGGGGAACGGAGAGTAGGGGAGAACGGAAAGGAAGACAAAATGGAGGAGAAGAGACCCAATCAGTGGCCACGTCGGCCAGTTTCATCGATGGTAACTCACACGTGACACTGCTCATTCTGCCCCGATTCCTCTCTTTCTCGTGATCGCAACTGCTTCTCCTTCTACTGACGATCGATGACGATAAATTACTACATGATCGATACTAATGAGATCCCGAGGTTAAGACAGTTCCTTTGGTGCCTCCCACCTTTCCTCATTCATCGGCGATGAAGAGATTGGAGAGGATGGCAGTCAATGGTTTAATGGCGACTTGTGCTCATATGAATGAGGTTTTGCTGTAATTTATCTTGCTTTTCCAATATCGTATTTCTCTCATTTTATATTCTTTTCTTTAGCCTTTTTTCAGATCTCTTTTAGGATATTTCATAATGCTTGTTGGTAGTTTGAGTGTTTATTATATAT
Organism: Excoecaria agallocha; assembly: GCA_037975025.1. Lineage (NCBI taxonomy): Eukaryota > Viridiplantae > Streptophyta > Magnoliopsida > Malpighiales > Euphorbiaceae > Excoecaria > Excoecaria agallocha. The sequence continues at coordinate 60,591,172 of CM075809.1, forward strand.
TTGATTTTGAATATGCTATTTTTAATTACTTGTGGTGTGGCTACTTTTTTGGATAGATTATGACATATGCCACATTGTTGAAGCATCAAAAGAAAGAAATTGAAGAACTTTATGCAAAATTGCAGGTTGGAAATTGTTGCAATTTTGATGTTGTCCCTCATATATATACATCTTAGAAATCTTTCTAATAAATTTATTTCTGGAAAATATTTACTTGTTAATGATGTTTTATTTTGATTAGGGTTCTCATTCAGAACATTTGGAAGAGGAAATTCTTAACCTTCGCAACACATTGTTGCAGTTTTGATAATTACAATTCTATATTTATTCTTTTAGAAAAATTCATTTACGTATTCTAAAAGTTTAAAAAAATGTTTTACAGTATAAATTGGAGAGGGAACGGATAACTTTGGAATTGAAGGAGGAAAAGAGAGCCCAAGATGAACATGAGAAGGTATTGCAAGGACAGGCTAAGAAAATTAAAAAAAAAAAACTTAAGCTTGATGGTGTTGCATTCCAACAGGGATGAAAATCGTGATCAATAGAAGGTACTGCATTCCAATAGGGATGAAATACTTGATTAACAAAAATAGAATTTCCCTCATTTTTCTTTGTTTTCCTTTGCTATTACTTGTTGCTTTAGTGGCATAAGCTTGCCTTTACTCATTTCTAGCTTATGTTATCTTATATAATAGTTTCATATTCATATGCTTCTCACTATTAAAGCATTTATGTTGTAATTGGATTCCCCTGTGTTTTTGTGTTTTTTTATCTAATTTTACATATTTTCAAAAATTCTAAGGATTTTGGTTTTAATCGATGTTTGTCTTTGTATTAACCGATACTTGTTTAGCTGTCTTTTACTTCACAAGAAGCCAGTTTAGCACCATCATCTATATATTAATTTATAACACATGTAAAAACACCATGCAAAGGGATTTTTTTTAAATAAAATGTCTTTATATTTAATTTAATTTCTAAAAAAGACCTTAATATAAAAAATACTTAAATATAAAATTATAAAATATATTTGAATGTGACATTAGGCTAATTGAGTCATGTTATTTCCTTAATTGATTCATTTGAGTAAATTTTATCTTTTACTAAGAGAGATAGGGGAATGGTAGTTTAGATTTTTCCTAGATAATTTTATAAGAACTGATTGCTTGTGATGAAACCATAATGAAGGCCATTATCCCAATCCTAGAAGTTTTCAATTTCATGATTTTTTTTGCTACACTCTAGTAGTTTTAGATAATATAAAGTGTCTATAAAAAAGTGGTTGCTTTTTATTATCAGTTATTTAACCTGTTTGTGCTGATGTTGTTATGTAAGAAAGTGAACGGTAATAATTTATGTAAGGACCCAAAGTATACCCTAGAAGTAATTGTATATATAGAATATTGATTGAACAAAAAAAAATAGTGATGAAACTATAATCTTATCTCAATGTTAGAAATTTTTGTGTATGTGTATAGTAATAATATATATGAACAATAATGTATACATGAATAGTAAATGACATATGACTAGATATGATATAAGTTATGGATTTAATTGATAAAAGAAATGAGGATGCAAGTGATTTTTGTGATTAGGAGTGTATAGAGGGACTAAAGTGGAATTTTGCTAAGATTTTTATAAGCAACCAATGGGAATTAAACAAGTAAAATGCTAGAAAGAGAAAAGAAAATTTGGTTTTCTTTGAGTTGGTCGGCTATACTTGGTAAAAAACAAAAGCAAAGTTTTTTTTTTATCTTTCCTTTGCTACCTCTCTTCTTCTCAAGCCTACAAAGATGACGCTCCAAGGGGGGAAACTATAGATGGTATGGAAAGAGAGAGAGAGAGAGAAGGGTTTTGCAACAACCTAGGACTAAGACCAAGAAGAGATAAAGGGAAAGAGAGAGAAGAAGGAAGAGCTTGAAGAAGTTAAAGCTTAAAAGAGGTATAGGAACTTCTCATTTATTGTGTGTATTTGTTGTGTATATGATGTGAGAATAGAAATATATGATGTTATATTAAGTGATTATCATGAAAAATTAAGCCTAAAAATGCATAAAAATTGCAAATAGGTGGTCTGAACTTAAAATGGGTAAAGACTGTTTAGAGTTCATTAGACCAATCATCACTAATTTATTGATATCTTGAGTTTTTGAGACTCAAATTGAGAAATTCCAGTTGGATAATAAATTATAAGTATTTATCTTTATTTTATTTGAGGAATATGAAGTTTGAATCAATTTTCATGATAGATACAAAAAAGCTTAAAATCGGGTCATGACTGCAGCCCTATCATTAGAAGCAATTTGGGGTTTTCAGTGAATATCTGGAGATTTACAGGTTGAAATTTTTGATATTTTGAAAACTAGAAATATAGAGCTATAACTTTGTAGATGGATATTTTTCCTAAAAATGATATTTTATAGGTCAAAAATACCATAGAAGTCAAGACTAGAATTCTATCTTTTGTCTGTTTGGACCTCACGGTTACTAGGTTTTAGATAGTAACCATAAGGTAGTCTAGTTTTCAGTCAAAAACCAAAATCAACCCTATCTCATAGTTACTAGGCTATTGGTAGTAACTATGACCCCTTCCAAAGGTATAGATCACGGTCATTACTCTTTTGGTAATGACTGTAAGGTAGTTTGGTGCAATCCAAAACCAAAGGTGCAACCTATGTCACGGTTACATTGATTTGGATAGTAACCATGATCCATATGTCATGACTTAGGTCACAGTTACCATAATTTGGATAGTAACTGTGACCTTTTCCTGAATTTTAAGACCTAGAGTTTTAAGACTCCATAAGAGGCCTAAGCTCTTCCTAAGATTTGTAAAGCATCTTAAACTTAAAATATATGATAATATACCACTTTAATCGTGTAAATTATATAAGGAATAGAAATTCAAGGTTATAATACTTAATACATGTATATGTTTACGCTAATATGAATGCATTATAATGACTGTTTATAGATAATTGTTGTTTATTTTATATAGTTGGAAACCAGATTATATTATGTTATTTCTGATTAATCTATGTTATAGTGAACTGTATTAATATGAACTAATGTCATATAAGAAATGATTTTTTCCTGCACATAGAATTTGGTGGTTGATAAATGGGCATACCTATAGGGTTAAAGTTGCAGCTGCAACAGTTGACCCCATTTGGGTTTATATTTGTCCCGTTTGGGATCACAGGCTTAACCCCGGTTGGGTTCTCAAGTTTGATACCTTTCGGGTATCCACAAGAACAATACCTTTGGGTATTTATATATTTGATACCTATATTTATCCACGGCACCCGTTATCAACACCCACAGGACTTTAGCAGGCATTTCACAGTATAACATAAACAGTATATCTATAATGATGGTGAAGACTTGATTAGTCCATTATGATTTATCATTACACAGTAGTGTTATAAGATTAAATATGATATGTGGATTTATATTGTAACCCTTGCATGTTGATTACAATATCTAGATATTACTGTTGTTTATCATGTGCTTTGAAACAATCACTTGAGTGGTTGCTCATATACTTATTGTTCTTCACTAAGCTTTATAGCTTAGCACGGGTGTTTATCCGTGTAGGTTCAAGGTAGGTCGTTGCTTCAGGGACAAAGCCAACACTAGATAGGAAGATAAAAGTTAGATGTATAAATTGTACTGTATTTACCTTTTTATTTGTGTAAATCTTTTGAAAGCAATGTAATGAACATGTTCTGTAAATAATAATTCAAATTATAATTAGGAGGCAACAAAGTATAGGCTTATATAACTTGTTCTAATGTATGAATTAAAAAGTCAAAATATAATTAATTGCATGACAGGCAAATATATTATTATCATTATATGTATTGTTTATTAAAAATATTTAATTAAGTAACAGAAATTCAGACAGACTAGTATGGTCGTTACATTTTTGGTATCAGAGCCTGGTTAAGGCAGTTCTAGCCTATAGTACTTTAAGAGCAGACATTTATAGAGTTTTTGTTGGTGTTGGCTTATGGTTGATGTCCTTGTGGTTCTTTAGATAGATAGTTATGGAGGAATGTCGTGAACTATAGTTGAGATGAGTCTTTGTGAAGTAATTTGTCTGGATGATCAAATTCCTTATGAATTATAGTATCTACCCGGGGTGTTAAACCCGCTGCTGAACTTGGGGAAAATGTTGTTGAGATTTATAGAAGGAAAAAAAAGCTTAATGGTTTCTGATGTACCTCAAAAGAAGAGATAAACTATACTGAGAAAGAGATAAATTTATAGATTTAGTCATAATGGTGTAGACTGGTAGGATTAAGGTTCCAAAGAATTATGATGTTACCAAATTAGTTCTAATATGTATTTTTCTCCTCCTTGATTATTATGTATATGTATTGATAGATTTTGATAGTAGAGATGTACATATATATATATATGATGGTATAGTAATGAGATCTTAGGTTTGGATTGAAAAGTGAAGGATATATATATATATATATAGTTTTTGGATTGTGGTATGGTTATGTTAGTTGGAGGGATAAAGATCATTTTACTATGGCTTATGAGAAAAGATATAAAGTTTAAGTACATGTATATCAAGAAATTTTGTATTTGATAGTTTCTGTATATATAGAATTCATTTGTACAATTTTAACAGTGATAAGAGAATTATGATCAGTATGTTGGGTGGTTAAGGTTCTTGATACAAGATATAGAAGATTAACACCTAAGTTTAATAGTGTTTATGTATATAGAATAGATTATTAAAATAGGATGTAACACTGGTTCATATGTAGAGTGACTGTGAGGAATTGAGGTTTATTGCTACGCTCTGTAAACCTATCTGTGATTCCTTAACAGGCATGGACAGTTGACGAAACATTTTATAGTGGGGATGGGGCAAAACATATGCATTGCATATATGCACTTCATTGCATACATAAAGCATCATTCACTCATAGCGCAACATCATATGACATGTATTTGGCCCTAACTGAAAAAGGAAACTGATAGGATATACGTTGAGCATAGTAATGATATTATCATATGATTAGGCCACCCTTAACTGGAGATAGAGTTATAAGAAAAGTGTATCAAATTAGAGATAGAATCAAGGGAGTGTTATAGTTATAAAGATATAAAGATAGATTGAATTTAAGTGTGATACAGTACAGAAATGTAGATAGGATAATGCAAAGAACAAGTAGAGCCAGTAGAGATAGTATAGAATGCAGGATGATTGAGATAGATACATAAATATAGACAGAAGAATAGAAATAGGAGTGATATATATGAGTAAAGTGTATAGGTATGAATTCCGGGGATGAAATTATTTAAGGGGGAGAGAAATGTAAGAACCCAAAGTATACCCTAGTAGTAATTGTATATATAGAATATTGATTGAACAAAAATTTTAAAAAAAATAGTGATGAAACTATGATCTTATCTCAATGGTAAAAATTTTCGTGTATGTGTTTAGTAATAGTATATATGAACAGTAATGTATACGTGAACAATAAATGACATATGACTATATATGACATAAGTTAGGGATTTAATTGATAAAAAAAGGAAGATGCAAGTGATTTTTGTGATTCGAAGTGTAAAGAGGGACCAAAGTAGAATTTTGCAAAGATTTTTATAAGCAACCAATGGGAATTAAACAAGTAAAATGCTAGAAAGAGAAAAGAAAATCTTGTTTTCTTTGAGTTGGCCGGCCATAGTTGGCCAAAAACAAAAGCAAAGTTTTTGTTTATCTTTCCTTTGCTTCCTCTCTTCTCCTCAAGCCTACAAAGATGATGCTCCAAGGGGGGAAGCTGTAGATGTTAAAGGGAGAGAGAAAAGGGTTTTTCAGAAACCTAGGATTAAGACCAAGAAGAGATGAAAGGAAAGAGAGAGAAGAAGGAAGAGCTTGAAGAAATTGAAGCTTAAAAAAGGTATGGGAAATTCTCATTTATTGTGTGTATTTGTTGTGTATATGATGTGAGAATAGAAATATATGATGCTATAGTAAGTGATTATAATGAAAAATTAAGCCTAAAAATGCCTAAAAACCGAAATAGGGGTTTGAATTTAAAATGGGTAAAGATTGTTTAGAGTTCATTAGACCAATCATCACTAATTTATTGATATCTTGAGTTCCCTTGACTCAAATTGAGAAATTATAGTTTGATAAGAAACTAGATGTATTTATCTTTATTTGATATGAAGAATACAAAGTCTGAATCAATTTGCATGATAGAGAAAAATAGGCTTGAATCTGGGTCATGACTGTTGCCTTGTCATTGGGAGCAGTCTACGGTTTTTAGCAAATATCTTGAGATTTACAAGTCAGATTGATTTTATTTTTAATTTTTTGGAAACTAGAAACATAGGGCTATAACTTTGTTGAAGGAAAACTTCCCTAAATATGATGTTTTATAGGTCACAAATGGCATAGAATTTGAGACTAGAATTCTATCTTTGGTCAGTTTGGACCTCACGGTTACTAGGTTTTATATAGTAATCGTGAGGTAGTCTAGTTTTTAGTCCAGAACCAAAATCAACCCTATCTTATGGTTACTAGGCTATTTGTAGTAACTGTGACCCTTTCCAAAGGTATAGATCACGGTCATTACCCTTCTAGTAATGACTATGAGGCAGTCTGGCACAGTCCAGAACCAAAGGTGCAACCTAGGTCACGGTTACCATGATTTGGCTAGTAACCGTGACTCATATGTCATTACTTAGGTCATGGTTACCATGATTTGTCTAGTAACCGTGACCCATATGTTATTACGTAGGTCACGGTTACCATGATTTGGGTAGTAACCGTGGCCCTTTCCTGAATTTTAAAACTTGGAGTTTTAAGACTCCATAAGAGGCTTAAGCTCTTCCTAAGCCCTGTAAAGCATCTTAAAATTAAAATATATGATGATATACAACTTTAATCATGTAAATTGTATAAGGAATAAAAATCAAGGTTATAGTACTTAATACATATATATATTTACGTTAATATAAATGCAAGAGTGCATTATAATGACTATTTACAAATAATTGTTGTTTATGTTATGTAATTGGAAACTAGATTATATTGTGTTATTTTGGATTAATCTATGTTATAGCAGACTGTATTAATATGAACTAATGTCATATAAGAAATGATTTTTGCCTGCACATAGAACTTGGTGGTGGATAGATAGGCATACCTATAGGGTTACAGTTGCAGCTTGCTAGAGTTGACCTCGTTTGGGTCTATATTTGTCCCCGTTTGGGACCACAGGCTTGACCCTAGTTGGGTCCATAGGTTTTATACCTTCGGGTATCCACAGCAATAATACCTTCAGGTATTTATATATTTGATACCTACGAGTATCCACAGTACCCATTATCCACACCCACAGGAATTTAGCAGGCATTTCACAGTATAACATGACAGTATATGTGTAATGATGGTAAAGACTTGATTAATCCATTATGATTTATCATTATACAGTAGTGTTATATGATTAAATTTGATATGTGGATTTATATTGTAACCCTTGCATGTTGATTACAATATCTTGATATTAGTGTTGTTTATTATGTGCTTTGAAACAATCACTATGAGTGGTTGTTCATATACTTATTATTCTCTACTAAGCTTTATAGCTTAGCACGGGTGTTTATCCGTGTAGGTTTAAGGTAGGTCATTGCTTCAGGGATAAAGCCAACACCAGATAGGAAGAGAAAAGTTGGATGTATAAATTATATTGTGTTTACTTTTTTATTTGTGTAAATCTTATGAAAGCAATGTAATGAACATGTTTTATAAATAATAATTCAAATTATAATTAGGACGCAACAAAGTATAGGCTTATATAACTTGTTCTAATGTATGAATTAGAAAGTCAAAATATAACCAATAGCATGAAAGGAAAACATATTATTATCATTATATGTATTGTTTATCAAAAATATTTAATTAAGTAACAGGAATTCAGACAGACCAGCGTGGTCGTTACAATTTCTCCAATATTTTTTTAGCTTTTTTGCAACCTTTTGTAAGACTTATATATTTCTACTTATTTGTGTGGATTCAAGCAACAACAATATTTTGCTAGGTTTTTTCAAAGAAATTTTGATTTTTAGGTGCTTTATGATTCTTACAACTACTTTTAGTATTTCATAATTAATTAATTAACTAGTTATACCCACTATAACTAATTAATCATTGTTGAGTTATAGCTCATATATATATATATATATATATATATATATATATATATATATATATATATATATATATATATATATATATATATATATATATATATATTATTTTTGTTATTATTATTTTAAACAAAATTTTGTTATTTATTCTTTCTGAAAATTTAAAGTTTTTGAAACTCTTCATATTTTGCAAAGTTTTAGTCTTTGGCAAGTCATTAGTTTATTTAAGCTTTTGAAACTCTTCATTTAGAATTATAATATGGCATTAAACTTGCTAAAGCTCTTTCTTTTTTATTGTCATCTTAGTAACTAAATGGAAAATTGTGAACATCATTTATAGTTCTATTTCTGTTTTCATTGTTCTAGTTTGATCTGTATTTTGTTTCTATAATTTGCATTAAAAATGTTGGTTTTAAATTTTGCTTATGTTTCAATTAAGAATGAGAGGTGATGATCTTTATTCTTATTACTGTGCTTTACTTCTCTGTTCTTGAAGTCACTATGGTTATTTGTTGCTTTTTCAATTTCCTTCAATCTTTTCTATGGAGATTGTTTGAATTCTTATGTGTAAACTGGTTTTGCAGGAGTATAAATAAAGGTATTTCAGTTTTCTGAAGATTTTAGGTTGAACATATTGATATTGAGCACCATTACGGAGTTTACTTTGAAAGAAATTGAACTGAGTTTGCTAAGTATTACAATTTGGTTGGTGGACATTTTATAACTTTCTATTACAAATGCTCTCAACTTTTAAGGTACACATTTTTTGCTTTTTTTTTTCTTTTTCTGCATCTACATTGCATTTTGTACAGAAAAACATTAAATTATTTCCTCTTTTTTCTTTTTAAAACTAAAAATATGTGGTCATGCTTATTACTTGCCATTTGCACTTATTTGTCCATTCCCAATTAGTTATATATATATATATATATATATATATGAGCAGTATGGAGCTAATGTCTTTATTATTATTATTATTATTATTATTATTATTATTATTATTATTATTATTATTATTATTATTATTATTATTATATATAACTAATTAGGAATGGACAAATATATGCATTTGATGGTAAAATGGAAGTATTAAAAAGTTGTTCCATAATTAGCCTGGTGGCGAGCTCAAGTAAAAGTGTGAAAGTTATCCGGTTGAATTTGTCCCAGTTAGGTGTTAATTATGAAACTCCTTAATAATAATAATAATAATAATAATAATAATAATAATAATAATAATAATAATAATAATAAAGACATTAGCTCCATACTGCTCATAATTTGTTACTAAATTAGTTATGTTAGGCCAAAGAATAAATCTATGACTCTAGGGTTGTATTGTTTCATTTACATTTGTAGTGAATCTAAATGGACAATTAGATGCTTGCTATATTCATTTGTGCTTAAGCGAGAATATGCCATTCTCCGTGATACAGAATGTGCTAGAGCTGTTTGTCTTTGTAGTTAGAATTGTGTTCAAAAGACACTTGTAATTTAGAGAAGCTCTTCTATTTATCATGCTTGAATTTTTTAGATTTAGAGGAAGATGAGAAAAAAGAAACATAGAAAAATAGGGAAAGTGATACAGAAGAAGACAAGAAAGGAGATACAGAGCAGATTTATTAGATGATTATTAGAAAATTGTAATATTTTGAGTAATGGAATAGTAATGGATAAATTCGTCGCTATTTTTTAGCTTAAGGCAAATTTACCAATAAAAAAATATATACCGTCGCTAAATTTACCTACAGAACAAATCATTCCATTGGAAATTTGCCTACTGATTTGTTCTTTTCGTAGGGAAATTTAACAACGGATCATATAATTCCATCGGTAATTTTAACGACGGATTTTAAATCCGTTTGTAAATATGGTAAATGGCGACAGTTGTTCGATCTACACCTCCCAAAGGAATTATCGATAGACTATATTTTCCATCAATAAATTTACTAACCAATTCTCCAATGCCATTTTTCATCACTAAATTCCATCGGTAATTTGGTTTCCCTACGAAAATTCACTAAATTTCGTCAGGAATTTTTATCGGTAAATTGGATTTTTCTTATAGTAGGCCAGTTTATTGCAACATTTTTTATGAGGACTTTGGTCCTCACATATGGTTTATTGAATAAGCATTTCATTGCGATGGTTTGAGGATAGGGACTTGCCAGTCCAAGTTTTATTTAAGAAATATCACATTTTATTTAATTATATATAAGAATCATTTACGTTATTAAAAGCTAGTTTTTACACATGAGTTTCTTAGGCAAGAAATAGGTTATTGGTCCGATTTTATTAACGAAATATCCCAATTTCTTACAATAAATATTTTTGTGGCATTTTCCATTTACGATCGAAAAAGTCTTTTTCTAATAAAGAGAGAGGATTTTAGACTTATCTATAATGCTCACCTAGCTATACTCATAGAACAATAACAACAAAAATAAAAAGGAGAATGTATAGAAAACAAAATGAAACTAATTAAAAAGAAAGATAAGAATCCAGCATGTATGTCCAAAATGCATTGGTGCGCATTAGGCAATATACGGTTAACTCTTTTATTTTAAAAAAATGAGAAAATATATTTTAAGTCATGCATCTCATGATGCACGGGTGGGCATCAAGCGATACACGGTCATATTGGCCTAGTGAAGGCTAGTTTTCCCTCCTTTTAAAATAAAGTCCTTATCGATAATAAATCCAAAAAGGAGCAAAAAGAGATCACTAAACATAAAAAATGATTTTTAAATCAAATTTTCTAAAAAGCTAACTTTAAAATAGATAAAAGGGAATTTAAAGATAATAGCCTAATAATTTTTACCACATGACAAAATATCCTTGAAATGGATTTCACAACCTAAAACTATATAGGAATAAATATGTGACAAACTACGATATATAAATCGACAAATAGAGTTTACAACATTAAAAATGGCAAATGTATAAACTTTATACTGTCAAAAAACCAGATCAAGCAAAGGAGACTTTTTAAATTACCTTCAGTGTACTTATTAGATTAGACTATTGGAAGTTGGATTCAAGGATCCCTTTTATGTTGAAATGGTCAAAATCGGTTTGAAAAGGTGTAGAACTAAAATAACCTTTTAAACTTTAAAAGCTTTTAAAACCTTTAAAAGCCTTTATAACAACAATAGCACTTCAAAATATAAATTTTCCAACCTTTTTCAAAGTGAATGGCTAACTTCTTCTATAAGGAGATTTGCAAGGGCGTGCAAACCCACATGCATAGGTTTACAATCCCAAAAGTTAGCCCACTTGTCGACTTGCATCTAAAAAATTCACCTATTTTTCAGTTGTATAGGCGTACAGCTTAAGAGCTTCAGGAAACTTGCTTGAAAAAGGAAGATTCTTATTATACATGACCATGCAAGGCTTTATGCATGGGTGTGCAAACTCAAAAATGGAAAAAAAGCTAGCAATTTGGCCAACCGATGATGATATTCTCTTTATGATGATGATATTCTCTTTATGCACGGGTGTGTAAGACTTAAAACTTTAAATTATCTTTTAAACCCTTGATTGAGGATATTTCTCATCATTTAAACCTTTGCTTCCCTCAAGTGCCCAAATCATGTATGAAAACACTTTAAAATATTTTTGTAAAAGGGTTTCAACATAGAAAAGACCTCACTTTCCTTGATTCACTATCTTTTAAAGAGAAATTTTCCTCATTAGGTAATCCTAAAAAAAAGCCTTTTTAGGATCCATTATCTACAGTTGCCCCTAACTTTAGGGAGGCCAGTACATATAAGAGCTTAAATGAGCCAAAGTTAAGAGTAGGAGAGAGAGATGCTTACCTAAAGAGGCAATCTCCCTGTTGTTTTGTAAAAAGGCTTGATTGGTGATCGATGCTAGAATCTAGTGCATTCCTTGGTTTGAAGGCGATTTCACTTCTGTGGCTATACCCTGACTTGAACGAAAATTCACTTTATGGCTATACCTCAAAGGCAATCCCACTTTATGGATTTACCTTGATTTGAAAGTGATCCTACTCTATGGCTATACCTTAAAAGTGATCCCACTCTATGGCTATACCTTGATTTCAAAGTGATCCCACTATGTGGCTATACCTTGAAGGCAATCCCACTATGTGGCTATACCTTGGAGGTGATTCCACTATATGGCTATACCTTGAAGGCAATCTCCCTCTGTGGCTAAACCTTAGTTTGAAGGTGATCTCACTATATGGCTATACCTTGAACGCAAGCCCACTCTATGGCTATGTCTTGAAGGCAATCCCATTCTATGGCTATACCTTAGTTTGAAGGCGATCCCACTCTATGGCTATACCTTAAAGGTTAACCCACTCTATGGCTATACCCTGATTTGAAGGCAATCCCATTTTATGGCTATACCATAAAAGCAATCCCACTCTGTGGCTATAACTTAGTTTGAAGGTGATCCCACTATGTGGCTGTATGTTAATTTTTGCAAAACTTTTATGTATGTTAGGGTTTCTTGTATCTGGAGTCACATAACCACTTACCCCTTACAGTGGAAGGAGTGTTGTTATGGGCGATGATTGTAAAGCTATATTGGTCGATGTTGTATAGTTGGTCATATCCTATTTATCCTGCATTTGCAATATTGAAAAGGTGAAGTGGGTTTGTTACCCTCTATGTAGCTTGATAAGATAATAAGTTATAATTCATTATTTTTTAGGTTGTGTGTGAGTGTGTTAAGCTCATCATTATTTTTCATGGTATCGTGATTTAGTTTTATTAAAATTACATGATTCCATTTATTTTGATGCAATTTTGAGTGATCACTTTGATGAATTTAGAAAACTCCTAGAATAATCTATACTCCCTAGATGATTAAGGTCGATTGTTATTGGTGCAATTTTTAAATCCTTTTTTCCTAGTTTTGCCCCAGCAAACATGTGTTCTAGCAGCCTAACTCCTTGAAGGGGTTTTTTGTATAATCTCCACTATCTTTATCTTGATCTAATTGTTTAGCATGTGGCAATGTTAAGCTGGAGTTAACCTTTTATCTATCTTTGCTTGTGGAGTCCATTTTAATTTTCCCTGTAAGGCTATGTGCAACAGAATATACATAAAAGAATGTGTGTGCATAAAGAAATTATGCATATGAACTATATATATGTCGTTATGTACAATTGAGTGCAAGAAGGTTTATGTATATGCAGAGATTATATATGATGCATGCACATAGAGAACTATCATACTTGAGTTATGCATATGAAGAATTATGCATGTTGGAATACAAACATGTGAAGGCATGCAAAAAAATTAATAAACCACATCCAGGTGGTCTAGCGGTTCGTTGAGAGTGCATCTCAGCTGATGTTCTTTTACCTTCTTTCTAAGCTCTCGTACTATTTGTAGGGGGAATAGTTCATCACTCTCAAGCTTCGACCAAAGATAATATGATCTTCCCTGGCCTATCCATGCCATCTGATTCCTCAGGAACTTTATCTCATGCCTTAAATCGCAAACTCTCCCTCTTAGCAACCTCTTATTTATCTAAACACCTGCAGTCATTATTTAAAGGTTACGCGCCCTTTATGGGTTTTCACAGTAGCTTTTTTTGTGAGAAATGTGTCTTTTTACAAATTTTTACATAACCCTATGCCAAACTTTTTTCAAAAAGTGGATCCTAACCACTCCAGCTACTTTTTTATTTAACTTTTTTCTCTTTTTTTAGATCTAGCTATAAGAGAAACTTAGGATGCTAGTTAAGCCCCCTCTTCATGCTATGGATGCATATTTTTTGACGTTTTTTAGTACTTTTATGCACTGGTACTAGATTAGAATTATAGAGAAAGGCATCATGTGGTTGAGCTCTGCGGCAAAGTTGAGGGTAAGCTTTATATACCCTCAGATCCGTATAAAGTACGTGACTCTTGATGGGAATTTAAGATGCACTCCCTTCTGCAACATTTGTATGCTACTTTCTATATCATTACACGTTGTGCTCAACAGTTTGGTGTGAGGTAGGAAAACGTGCATGCATGCCTGAATTTTGAGGGAGGTAATTTGACCGACACCTTCATTACAGGCTATCACTATATTTGGAGGTGCTTACTTGTAAGGACCAGTATCCCTTCTGTGAATGTCTATGACTTCGACACTAGCATGGAATATTGATTATAGGTCATAGAGGCACCTGACACTAGAGCATTCTTACTAAGATGCCTAGTTAAGAGAAGCCATAGTAGGGGAGATGCAGATTGACCTGTCTTGTTAAGGGAAAGTTTGTTTAATATGTAACATGAAGTGTGTATGCCATTGTGGCTACTAAACTTATGCTTTTATTTCCTATTTATGTGTTTGGGTATCTTGTTGTTCTGCTGTTGTATTTGTGTGGTTGATGTTTTTGAATGAATAAATAACATGCCTGCTTTCATGTTAACTAAAATGTTTGACTTAAATTATTTATACATTCTCACATGATTACAGCTTGTAACTATGATAATCACAACATGACATTTAATGTAAAACACAGCCTTTATTTAGTCTCAGATAGTGACATCTTTAATAAATCTAACTCCTATCATCAATTATCCCTCGCGGGTTTTCTTTATTGGCCATTTTATCTCAACCTTTAATTTTTGCCTAAGGTACTTTTTTTCGATTTTGTCCTTAGTAGGGTACCAAATTTTAGCAAGGCCGCCCTTTTTCGATTTTTAACCTATAGGCTATTATTCTTTTGATTAATTTGATTTTTTTAGTTATGGAACCTCTTCAGCCTGTCAATGTTAATCGATTCTTTGAATTTATTCCCATCATTGTATGTGAGAATAGGCGCTCCTTTCAAAAGTAATTTCTTTAATAAAAGGGACCTTTCAAATTTGGTCTAAACTTTCCTCTGTAGTCAAGTAGGCTAAGTCTCATTTACTTAAATGCCTAATTCCCCTCCTTCCAATGATGGTAATGAGCTCTCATTCAATTTTCATCTAACAGGTTCAATTATGCCATTTTGTGTTCTTCCCAATCTATCTCTAGCAATTTGGCTTCTAGCATAACCCTCAGCGACTCTAATTCAATCTCTACTGGTAACACTACTTTTGAGCCCTACATAAGGGATAAGGGAGTGGCATCTGTGGAATTTTTAATAATTGTTTTATACCCCTAAATTATACACTTTTTAGCCCAATCCTTGTATGTTTGCATAGTCTTGGATAAGATCTTTTTCAAGTTCTTGTTAGCGGCTTCAACAGCCTCGTTTGCCTATGGATGGTGAGGCGATGACTTATGATGTCTGGTTCTGTACTTCTGAAGCATGTGTCTGGTTTCTACTTGGAGTTGAACCCTATTATTTGATGCTATATGGTGAGGCACTCCGTACCAACATACCATATTTCTTTTAATAAATCGAGCCATCTCTTATACCCCTAATCTTTTGAAGGACTTAGCTTCTACCCATTTTGTAAAATAATCGATGGCAACCACAATGTACTTATAACCATTGGAAGCCACTGGATGGATTTCTCCGATGATGTCTATTCCCCAAGCTAAAAAGGGCTATGGTGAGGATAAATTACATAACTCCAAAATATGCAAATGACTTAGGTTAGTGTATTACTAGCATTGGTGGCACTTTTTCACATATTTGGAGTAGTTGGGATCTATGGTCAACCAAAAGAACCCTTATTGTATGATTTTTTTGGCCAATATTAAACCATTAGTGTAGGCCCTACATACCCTTTCATGAGTTTTTTCCATAACTTTCTTTACTTCTCTCTCATCCAGGCACCTTAACTAAGGCCAACAACTTATCTCTTGTACAAGATACCATATATGCTGATGAACTGGTTAGCTAACTTGTCAATTATCCTTTGATCTTTTTTCATTGCTTCTTTAGGGAACTTAGAATTTCCTAAATAATTTTGGATATTATAATACCATGGTTTGCCATTGGATCCATCTAAACTCATGAGTTTTTTGCTCTCAAAGCATGGTTTGTTGAGCTCGTGATTATTACTAGCCTCATAATTATCCCTTTAGTATTGTCCTATATAGATACTAGAGTTTCCAAGGCATTTGCCAACTGTTTCTCATCCCACAGTACATAGATGAAAGTACATGCCTTGAAATGACCACTTAAACTCCTTAGATATTCCACATAAGGTATAAATATTTCCTCTTTGATGGACCATTCTCCCTTCATTTGGTGGATCGCTAAGGATGAATCAGTGAACACCTCGGTGGTCTTTGCGTCCAGTACTATCAAAGCTTCCACCTAGTATATGTAGCCTTCGTATTATGTTTTATTATTAGTCACTTTAAACCCTAAGTTCTTGGCCAAGGGGAGTTTTTCACCATCAGGCTTAACGAGAATGACTCCCGCTCTAGCTCTTTTATTATTGGTAGCCCCATTGAAGTATATTTGTCAACCCTAGATCGTTATGGCACCAATGTTCTCATCTAGGAATTTATACTCAATCTGATCCCCTTTCAATAGGTGATTAGTAAGAAATTCTGCAATTGCCCTTCTGTTGATCATCTTTCTAGTTACATACTTCACTTTAAATTCTTGCAAGAGCAATAGCCATCTTCCTATTTTTCCCAGCAGGGATGGTGTTGATTGGAGGTGTTTAAGCAAGTTATGCTTAGCCACTGCATAAATCTTGTAGGAATGGAAGTAGCGCCTTAACTTCTTCAAAGCCTATTTCATTGCCAGGCAAATCTTTTCCACATCCATGTACTTGGACTCGTATGGTAGAAACTTCTTGCTCAAGTAGTACACAAAGAATTCAACTCTAGTATCATCCTCTTGAGCTAGCATGGCTCCTATTGAACCCTGCTTCACTACTATATAAAGATTAAAGGCTTTGATAGGATGGGATGATGGAGAATTAGAGGATGTAGCAAGCATTTCTTGATGGTATTGAAGGTCTTCTGACAATCATCATTCCATTTGACCGATTGACCCTTTTTGAGAAGCTTGAAAATTGACTCACATATGGAGGTGAGCTTAGCAATGAACTAGCTAATGTATTGAATACATCCTAAGAACCCTCTGGTATCTTTTTTCTTCCATCGGCACTGGCATCTCTCGAATGGCCTTCACCTTATCTAGATCCACATCCATCCCCTTCTAGCTAACTATATGCCTTAGCAATTTACCTGATGTCACCCCAAACATACACTTCTTCTAAATGAGATGGAGATTATACTTGTTGATTTGCTAGAAAAACTTCTCTAAATCCACAAAATGCCTTTTCCCTTGTAGCTAACTTAATCATCATATCATCAACATACACTTTGACTTCTTTATGGATCAAGTCATTGAGGATTTTAGTAGCCATTCGCTGATAGGTAACTCCCATATTTTTCAATCCGAATGACATGATTTTATATTCATAAGTTCCCAATTCAGTAATGAAGGTTATCTTTCCAATCTACTGTCTTATTCAAAATCTGATTGTACCCTACATACCCATCAACAAAGTTATACATCATTAACTTCATTGCACTATCGACTAATAAATCTATGTGAGGGAGTGAAACGTCATCTTTTGGGCATGCTTTGTTCAAATATCGATAGTATACACACATTTGTACCTTCCCATTTTTCTTGGCAACAAGAATGACATTGGCTAGCCATATAAAATACTGTACTTTAACCAAGATCTTCGTTTTAATCTGCCTTTTCACTTCTTCTTTTACCTTTTCTTCCCATTTTGGCCTGAGACTTTGAAGATTCTATTTTACCAGCTTACTATCTGGATATATTGGAATGGCATGCTTTATAATGTCTCTATCAATTCCAGGCATGTCTTCATAGATCTAAGCAAAGATTGTTTTCATGTTTTCTTAATATTTTCTCAAATTTTATTCTCTTTAGGGTTATCCTAGGTTTCAATATTAAATGGAGTATTGTTTGTTGAATTAATGTCAAGTATGAATAAGTCATGATTATGATCATGCAAGATGTAATCATATGAGACATCGCACAAATAAGCAAAGTTATTCATCTTATTAACTTGAGCAGAAAAGGGTACATCATAACAAAATAATTTAGGAATGTAAATTACATCAGCAAAAGAATCACCTTCTAAATTAAGGACGATTGATATAGCATCGGATGCCTCTCCTTCTTCTGATGGTTTCTTCTTCTCAAGAATCATAGCCTTAAACTCAACCTTTTCCTTTATTTTAGGTTTAGCGGCTAGTGACTCTAGCGTCAATACCTTTTCCGAAGACCTAAATCCAAATCGGCAAGCTTGACTATAATTTTTTCATCCCAAAACACCGTTACAAGTTTGATGGTCCTAGTTGACCAATCAAAGACATCATCAATGATCTCAAATATAGGTATAATCTTTCTTTGAATCACAATAGGCTCATCTTCCCCACAGTACTTGCATTCCTTGAATGCTGGCATAAAGCTTTCCAATATATGAGGAACCTTACCTGGTTATAGGTCAGGTTACTCCTCAATGCCATTCTTACAATAGCCTAAACCCTTCTTATCATTCTAACCAACGGGAGCAATGGGTATAGGAATCCCTTGAGAATTCTTTCCTAATCCAGTGCCTGACAGATAATTTATTTTCTTCATCATATTAATAGCCTGAGTGCTTGCAAAATCTATTTCTTCTTATTCAGCATCAATTCTGACTATATGGAAACCATTGAATGGCTGGTTAGCTATGCTTAAAGTAGAGATTGAATTCTCTCTTTGTGCCTTGATAGTAACCATACCACCTTCATGTGAAATTCAAATCATCTAGTACAAGGTAGAAAGAATCCCTTCTAATTTGTGAAACCAATGTCATCCCAGCAACAGGGAGAAATTAGCTAGTATCTGTAACATTACAAACTTTACCTCAGTCTCAATTGGCCCCATCTTCACTACTACCCCAAATGTGTCAGTAGCTTGCCTTTTAGAGTTATCATAAGTTTTTATAGTAAGTCGAGACTTAGTGAGCATGGTCTCATCAA
This sequence comes from Excoecaria agallocha, assembly GCA_037975025.1. NCBI lineage: Eukaryota > Viridiplantae > Streptophyta > Magnoliopsida > Malpighiales > Euphorbiaceae > Excoecaria > Excoecaria agallocha. Next base: position 60,610,287 of record CM075809.1, read on the forward strand.
TACCATAAGTTGCCATTGTTGTAAAAGGGACATACATTAATGGAAGAGCCATCATCCACCATTACACATGAAGTGTGCTTACTATTTACCTCAACCTTAATGTACAAAGGACAATTATGCTTGCATCCTTCTAGTGGGAGGTTCGCATTAATCAACACAATCTTCTCCTTGAAATCCCCTTTCACCATTTCTAATAATTTAAAAGAAGATATGGTGGCAGCAACCGTTGAGTCACACAAAGCTTCCACTAGTTTATACCGGTGGAAAGGTGATTACCTTAGCAAATCCCAGATCAAAAGCTAAGTAGGTGTCTTCTTAAGTTGCTTCAAGACTAGGTTATCCTCCATGGCTCTTTCTTCTGCAGCATAAGGAGTTCCTGCTGCCTCTCAACCTCAGGAATAACTTTACCACTCCAAGTGATGGCTTGAATCACTTTTTCATTTGTCACTTCCTTCTCATCTTCATCAGTTTCCTATAGGTCCTTAAGCTCCTCTTTAGCCTTAACTTAGCCTACCTCACTACCTATATCTTATATATCCACTAATCAAACTAATTCCCCTACTTCGATCGACCCTTCTATGCTTGCATTTGAACTGTTACCACTTCCTTTAGCCTTATGAGTGATAGCCAAATACTCATTACTATATAGATCTTTGAGAACATACACTCTGGTAATCCAGACCTAACCATGAACACTGGTGGCAGCACAGCATTGTAAGCTTCCTTCTTCTTGGCTCTTTTTTTTTGGATTAGGAATCTATCGAGAATCAATGAAGTCTTGGATGTTGTCCCTCAAGGTTTGATAGTAATCAATCTCATACATTGTGTGTTGGTGGAAGGTACAATACCAATCAAACCTATATCCTAGCTGACCCTAACTCCTCTTATATTTAGATGACATCAACTGTAACTTCCCCTCTTTCATCAAATGACTAAGGTACTAAGATAATGACTTGCCCAATTCTAAGTAACACCATTGGTTGACCCTATCGTTGATACTTCAATGGATCTTCTACTATTTCCTCCACTGCCACTACTATTACTAGCACTTTTACCAAAACCTAAGCTTCTGAAACCCCACTTATTGCTACTATAACTTCCACTATTCAAACTCACAACACTAGCCTTTTTTGCCAGATATTCTCTTTCAACTTCAATCACTATATCTTTCAAGGATTTCCAATCTTTCAACCTTTTCATCTTGAGACCCTCCATTAGGTAAGGACTAGCATTTTGAATGAACAATCGAATTTGGTCCTATGTTTCAAGTTTTCTTTTCATCTCCATCACTCTATTCCTCTATCAAGTGAGGGACTCATGGAAAGATTCCTAAGGTTTTTGCTATAAAAACTCCAAATCTTTCAGAGTGACTTCCATATATGTGCTACAATCATATTGCCTAAAGAATTTCTCCATCATTCTCTCCCAATCCTTATTGGTTTTCCTATCCAAGTAGTGAGACCAATTAATAGCAGGGCCCATAAGGCTAAGACTGAAGAGATCCATTTTTTTATCTCTTAGTGAGGGCAGTTCTTTTATAAGCAAAACATATTATTTGATATGAACCAGTGGGTCAAATGTTCCATCAAACTTCATCAAATCAGGCATCTTAAATCGGCTATGCAAAGTATCTTCTCCATCTAAATCAATATCCTCAGGACTAACTCTTTTCCTAACTGACAGCATCCTAGTCAAAGCCTCCAGCTTCTCTTTCATCTTTTTCACAATAGGATTTTCCTCTTTAGGGAAAAGATTCTGAACCATAATTCCTCCTCCTTATCAGTTATAAAATCACATTCAGGACCACCTTGAGTGATAATCCTTTCCACCCCTTATATAGCTACATTACTAGCATCTGTTACTAGTGGGGGGTGCCACAACAAATGTTGCCGAAATCTCCCTAAAATGATTCGATTTGTCTTGAGCAATGGGCACAGCAGTTGAGATTGAAGCCAAACTAGTCGTGAGACTAGCAAACATTGACATCATTTTTCTCTCAAGATTATCCATCCTCTTATCTATATCTTAGGAATCAAATAAACCAATCAAGGGACTAATATCATATATGATTTTCCTTTCTCACTATTCTAAATATCCTTTTGAAACATTATCTATACTCGAATCAAATCCTAATTTTGAACTCTATCTTGATACCAACTCTGCTGTCTATTCAGCAAACCATTTCTTAACCAAATGACCATCTGATCCCCTAAACCACCTAATAAATGATGGCTTTATTTTGGGTGTCAAAATAGGGGTTCTCAACATAATACATAAGCTGATACAGATGCATGATCATGAGATACAATATCGATAACCACATGTAAGAATCTTGTCTACCTTATTTCTCCCAAACACATGATCAAAGTCCTCTTTCTAGGTGGGCTTAATCCATAGGTCAACAGGGGACCCTGATAAATATGTATGTTGCACAACAAAAATATGACAACATAATGCATCTCAAGAAAAGTACACAAAAAGATTTTGGTCAATGCATATTCAAGCAACCAAAACAAATCAAAATAGGCTTACCAGGGCATGGCAACTTTTGATAAGCAGTCATCTAGATTTATTCAGGTTTTCTTAGTACATAAGGACCCAAATCACAAGTAATATAGGATTATTACAAACATCCTAGTAGAGATTTCTATATCATTACATGGGCTTTTTGTCCAAGTACTCGAATATAAGGCTACCCAAGCATGGTCCCTGCCAATGGATCTAGCTCATCATAAGCATAATCACCGATTGGATCACCATTTGATATACCAAGAGCTATTAGGCTTGGGCTGATGATTATCCCTAACACTACCCTCGGTTGAGTGAATGATAAAAGAGCATTTCAAAAATGCATCGAGGTCAAAAAAATTGGATGCTTAATTATTCTAAGGTTCTAGTATGATTCTAATGCAATTTTGAAAAGAGATAAAATTTCTTAATCAAAAGCCTTTTATGTCACATAAATCAAAAGTAGTTTCGGAGTGAATTCTCGAATTTTCCTTAGTGAAGTTACCATTTTAATGCACACTTATTGTTTTCAGACTGATTTCACCCTCAAAACCAAAAGATTATCAAGCTAGAGGGAGAAAACCTCTAGTCTTTAGCGGTTCAATCCCACTTTTAGGGCCCAACCAGGTTGAGGTTCCCCTACCCGAAGTGATATGTCGCTTCATGATAAGGAAAATAACCTAACTACAAATGCTATCTTGATGTGTCCTTATCTCATCACTAACAATCGTTAGTCAGGAGGCATCTATTAGGCATGACAAGGCTGATTGTAAAGAGTCACCATACAATAAAACATTAGGAAAAGGGTGTTCTAACCTTGTGAGGCCAAAAACCCAAAGAGGGTTCGGAACTCAACTCTTATTTTTACCTTTGATAAATATGACATAACAGTTTTCATATTAATCATTTATCCCTTTTCTTACATGATAGATTAAAGCAAATATAGAAATTAAAAGTGCACTCAATCATGTAAGAAAGTTGTAAATCATAGCATAAAATAAAGCGATAATGACATCCATAAATCAAGTAGTTCATTGCAACATTTTTTATGAGAACTTTGGTCCTTGCATTGGGTTATTAAAGAAGTATTTCATTGCAAGGGTTTAAAGATAGGGACTTGCTAGTCAAGTGTTATATAAGAAATATCCCATTTTATTTAATTATATACAAGATCATTTACATTATTAAAAGCTAGTTTTTACACATTAGTTTCCTTGGCAAGAAATTGGACATTGGTTCAATTTTATTAATGAAATATCATGATTCTTTACTATAAATATTTTTATGTCATTTTTCATTTATGATCCAAAAAGCCTTTTATAATAAGGTGAGAGGATTGTGGACTTAATTGTAGCGCTCACCTGGCTACACTCATAAGAGGGTTATTTGTAATAATAATAATAATAATAATAACACTAACAACAATAGTAATAATAATAATAATAATGAAAAGAAAAAAGGTAAAGAAAACAAAATGAAACAAATTAAAAAGAAAGACAAGAATCCAACATGTATTTTGGAAATGCATTGGCGCACATTAAGTGACATACGATTGACTCTTTTATTTTAGAAAATGAGAAAACATATTTTAGGCTGTGCATCACATGACGTATGGGTGTGTATCAAATGATACACGACCATATTAGCCTGTAAAGGCTGGTTCTCTCTCCTTTTAAAATAAAGTCCTTATTGATAACAAATCCAAAAAGGAGCAAAAAAAGATCATTAAACACAAAAAAAAATGATTTTTAAGTCAAATTTTCTAAAAAACTAACTTTAAAAAGAACAAAAGGAAATTTAGAAACAATAGCCTAATAATTTCTACCACAAGGAAAAATATCCTTGAAAAGGATTTCACAACCTAAAATTACATAGGAATAAATATGTGATAAACTATAATATATAAATCAATGAATAGAGTTTACAACATTAAAAAAATGGAAAATATATAAACTTTATGCTATCACAAAATCAGATCAAGCATATGAGACTTTTTATATTACCTTCACTGTACTTACTCAATTAAGCTATCAGACGTTGGATTTCTGGACCTCTTTTGTGATGAAACAGTCAAAATTAGTTTGAAAAGGTGGAGAACTAAATGCCAAAAATGACCTTTTGAACTTGAAAAGCTTTTGAAAACTTTGAAAGCCTTTATAACAACAATAGCATTTCAAAACATAAAATTTTCAAAACTTTTTCACAGTGATCAGCCAACTTCTTATATAAAGAGGTTTGCACAGGTGTGCAATCCTAAAAATTAGCCTACTAGTTGACTTAAATTTGAAAAGTTAACCTATTTTTCAATTGCACGGGCATATAACAAGGTTGCACGAGCATGTAACTCAAGTGTTTCAGGCAACTTACCTAAAAATGAAAGATTCCTTTTCTGGACAGTTATGTAAGCCTTATGCATAGGTGTACAAACCTAAAAATGGAAAAAAAATTATAAATTTGGCCAAACAATGATGATATTCTCCTTATGCATGGGTGTGCAAGCGTACAAGGCTTAAAACTTGCTTAAATTATATTTTAAGCCCTTAATCGGGGATATTTCTCATTATTCGATCCTTTTTTTCCCTCGAATGTCCAAATCAAGCATGAAAAAATTTAAAATATTTTTGCAAAAGGGTTTTAGCACAGAAAAGACCTCACTGTCTTTGATTCACTAACTTTTAAAGAGCAATTTTCCTCATTAGGTAACCCTGACAAAAGCCTCCCCACGAGCTAATATTTGTAACTCCCATCGAAGTTAGGATCCCGAGCATTCTAATCATTGGGAATAGGATTTTGACCTTCTTCTTCTAATTCCCTCCCAATTGGATGGAGTGATCCTAATGGTTTCTCTTTTTGAGTTCCATAGAAAGTGAAGTCTTTGACTCAGTTTACCAATTTTAGAAATTCATTTTCTAAGAAAATGACATCTCATGATTTAAATTTTATCACTGTGCCATTTTCTTGCTCACCCATGAGTACATATCCTTTTGATACTTTAGAATATCTCACAACGATAGTATTTTTACCTTTTGGTCCCAATTTACCAAATTTTCTTAAGATGTCATGGATATAAGCAGCATAACCCCGAGGTTGTAAATAGCTTAGGTCAAGTTGTCGATCAGTCCATAACTCATAAGAAGTGGATGTGATAGATTTAGAGAGCACACGATTTATAATATATGTTACAATTAATAGTGCATCTCTCTAATAAGAGATTGACAAATTTTCCTCAAACATCATAGATCTTATCATGTTTAGGAAAGTCCTATTTCTCCTTTTTGCAACACCATTTGTTATGAAGTTCTCAATTCCTTTTTCACCATATAAAACTTTAAATTCATCAGAAAGATATTCTTGACCTCTATCAGTTCTTAAAACTTTAATTTTTCTATCTAATTGATCTTCAACTAAGTTCATATAACTTTAAAGAAACTCAACGCTTTTGACTTATGAGAAATCAAGCAGATATAACCATATCTAGTATAGTCATCTATAAATATGATAAAATAGTAGGCCCCATGCCTTGCCCTTATATTCATTAGACCATAAACATCGAAATAGATAAATTACAATGGAAATTCGGCCTTAGTTTTTTTGAACAAATTTTCTAACTAGTTTTCCTTTTAGACAATATTCACAAGTCGGTAATCAATTTTATTAAGGTTATCTAATAAACCTACATTAGCTAACCGACTCACTCGATTTTGCCCAATGTGATTTAATCTAATATGCCACAATTTCACATTATTCTCATAACTATATGAATTAGAAGAAGAAATTAAAGAAAAATAGTATTATTTAAGTAATCAGGATCAATATCTATAACAATGAAATCATTCAAAACAAAACCAGAACCATAATAAACATTATCCAAACATAAATGCATACTATTATCCTTAAAATGCAAATCAAAACCAAGTCTTATCAAGGCTAAAACAGAAACTAAATTCCTATGAATCTCCAAGGCATAGAGTACATCATGTAGGAGTAGGGTTCAGCCTTCATGCAAAACTAATATACATATGCCAATCACTTCAATTGCCATTCTAACATTGTTCCCTACATAAATTCATTTGGCTCCATTTGGAATTCATCAAAATTCGATAAAGGTTTCTTGATCACTTGTCATATGGTCCATTACTTCTAAGTTTATCACATATAAAGGATGAAAATTAGTTAGGAATAATAAACTAGACAAATAAATTTAACTAACTTTTGAGTTAGAATAGTATAGCTTTTTACGCATAATGCAATCTCTTGCATAGTATCCTTTCTGTTGGTAATTGAAAAACTTCACTCTTGAAATGTTAACTTTCTTTTTTCCTCTAGACCTATTAGCATTCTATCTCAATTTTTGCTTGTTAAGCTCCTTATCCTTATATTTATCCTGATTCTTGAAACTTTTTCTCTTATTTTGGTTAGAACTCGTTCCATCATATCGGGACTGTGCCATATGCACTTTGGTGTTAACCTTAATCACCACCAGACGGTCCTCTTTAAGTTTAAAATGATGAACAAAATTTTTAAATGTCTTTATATTGTTCATATAAGTTAGTTGCATCTTCATATGCTTTCAACTTCTGGGTAAAGAGCTTATGACATCCTGAATCGATTGCTCATCGATCAGCTTATAACCAACCTCACTAAGCTCAGATATCATATTTTTTATCTCTCTCAGATGTTTTCGTATGTTGTTATCAGACTTTTTATGATAATTATCAAAATTGATATTCAATGATTGTACCTTAGAGACACACCTCCGAACTTTTCTTGTAAAACTATCCACATATCTTTTAAATTCTAATACTTGCAGAATTTCTTAGTTATGTCATCATCCAATACACTCAGTAAAATGATGCCAGCACTGGAATTCTTCTTTTTTATGCATGTAAGCATCTCAGTCCCACTTATACTGGGTAATGGTGTCATCCTTAGGTTGAGACATAACCAAACTTAAAGGTTCTAGAGCCTCTTACTCTTCAAGTATATACGAAATTTTCATACTCTAGATCTCATAATTATCACAATTCAATTTCATATCTCTATTTAGTTTGGCAATAATTGATTTGAAAGTAGTGGCCATTTCAAATCCTTTGATCTTTAATAGAATAAAATTACACATTATTAAAGGAAAATTAGCCAATACATGTTATTTACTATATGCATCTAAAAATTAACCTAATAAAGTTATCTATTAGGCCCAAATTTGAAAAGGTTACTAATAGTATCCATTTACCCTCTAAATCCTAATATCTAACCTTATAGTTTAAAATTTCATGCATGGTAAATCTTGATTATTGGATATTAAGTTCTTAAACTTAATAAAGGGTATTATATGTTAGATAATCTAAGTCTTAACTTAATTATCATGCAATCATTTTACTAATAAAATATTACAAAACAATTAACAATAAAATAAATGCATTCATCGTAAATGTTAAATGCCAAAATAATATACAAAAAATGCATTTATTTAATCAATAATAAGCATCCAACAATCCCAAAAGCAAATAAAATAAGATAAGATGCACTTATCTTAAAAACTAACCATAATAAGAAACATAAATCCTATCTTAAAGAAAAAATTTGATAATATAAAAAAAATGTAACATGTATGCCAATTACTCAGGAAGTCTAGTATGTCCCAGAACTAGCCTTATCATGAGAAATAAATCTTTGACCATTCTATATAACTGATAAGGAATCCTATGAAATCAATCATTAAGCCATGGATGATACACAGTATGTTCATTCCTAAGAACCATCTCAGATTTAGTGTTGCTCCTTAACACTCTTTTTTTGGTTACTTTAAATAAAAAATGGATAATAGGCTTTCTATAATTTCCATTTTCTATAGTCCAGACTTTAACTATCAAGTTCCTCAGATTTGGATGGCGACCAAAAGAGTTTATAATCATTTTAATCAAGGTCTTATTATTAATGGCCTGGTCCAGGCCACTAGCCCAAATGCACTCTTGCATCTGTTCATGCATAAACACCACATGATACACTATTACATCAAAATAATTTGAGCTTATTTGGTGGTGAAAGGAGGGCTCTCATGCCCTCATGCACCAGGGAGCATGGGCCTTACCCTTCCTATACACAGTAGGTATATCCATGCCCCAATTGAGGCTTACTACCATATGGCGTAACCTTATAGGGCCACATCTTGTTATGCCAGACCTCGATCTAACACGTAGCATCTAGGTGGACCAACTCATACTGTGTGGCAATCAATCAATGGTCCATGTAGTGCCTACGTGGCATCCAGATGGACTAACACGTGCCATATGGAAGTCAGTCACTAGTCCTCATGGTTCCCATATGGCATGACCACAGTCAGCTACGTGGCTTACCTGGATTAGGACATGTGTCAGCATATGACATGTAAACATGACATATGGCATCATCATAGCATGCCACATGTTTATTCTTCTGTGGTCCACATGTCAGAGTGACACATCACCTTGACACGTGATGACATGTGGCACCACCTCAGTGATCTATTTGTCATCAACCATTGGTCCACATGTTAGAGTGACATATTGCCCTAACACGTGGAGAAATGTGGCTCCACCTTAATGCTTCATGTGTCGTGCCTCTATTGGGCTATATGTTAGAGTGACATTTTCACTCTGATAATTGACCATGTGTATGAGGGATACATGCCATTTGGAATACACCCAGCGTAAGTGGCAAAAGAGTTTGGCTATAAGATGTTGCTTTCTTTTCGTGAAGTAGAGAGATAAATTGAAAGATTTTCTTAAAATTGAATGCAAAAGAGTTTTCATGATAATTGATACTCAAACTAACAATCAAAATGTATCATATTTTGCTTAACAACACATTTTATTAATTCAAATTGGAAAATGCATAAAAGAATATTAAATTTTTATGTTATTAAAAGTCACAAAGGAAGTTGGTGTTGTTATTGATAATTGTATTGACAATTGGAGTTTGACCAAAGTGATGTGTATAACTATTGATAAGTTAATATCTAATGATACTGCAATTCAGCAATTAAAAAATAACTAAAGCAAGAAAGATGTATTTGTTTTGGATCCTGAAACTTTCCAAATGAGATGTTATGCTCACATTCTAAATCTAATTGTGAAAGATGGATTTATATGTGTTGATAAGTCTATGAAAAAAGGTCAAAAATGCTATCAAGTATGTTAGAAGCAATCCCCAAAGGTTAGATTCTTTCAAAAAATCTTGTGAAATAGTAAACATTTGCAAAGAGTTTGATCATATTTCAATATATTTGATATTAGACATTACTTTGGGGTTTCAAAAAACTTTTGATAAATCGGAGGATATAGATAGCAAATAAATTATTGAGGTTCCTATTTATTTGATTGAAACTAATAGGAAACAATTCACAACTCTCACAAAATTTTTGAAAAGGTTTTATAATGTGCCTTGCAAATTATCTAGGTCATTATATTTAACTTCAAACTTTTATTTTCCAGAAATTGTGTCTTTTAAATTTGTTGCAATCTTATCAAACTAGTGGTTGTGATTCTTTAATGGAAATGGGAAAATAAATGTAGTTTAACTTTGACAAGTATTGAGGTTCAATTAATTAACAAGATAAATGTCATTTTTTTCATAACTATGATTTTGGATTCTAGATTTAAAATGAAATTTTTAGTTTTAAAATACATAGTTTCTTACAGTGAGCGTGGAATGGAGAAATTAGTTTTTAAAGTGAGAATTAATTTGAATTGATTAATAAAATTAATGTCGATCTAATTATAGATGCACCACCTAATTCCAATAAAATTGATGATGATGTTGATGCATGATTTTTGAAAAATGAGGATAAGGAGCAAGTTATGTTTCAAGAAGATTTAGATGATTATTTGACTTATAAATTAGTAAAAAAAATCTCCTGATTTTGACATTTTAAGTTGGTGGAAGACGAACGAGGCAAATTATGCAATTTTATCTAAAGTTTTTAGAGATCTTTTGATTGTTCAATGCTTGATAATAGCTTCTAAATCGGTTTTAGCACTAGAGGGAGGACTTTAAACAAATTTAAAAATTTTTTAATTGTGATTACAGCAGAAATTCTTATTTTTTGCCAAAACTAGTTGAGATTAGCTACACTTTGGCTTCAAAGGTATTAACTAAATAATTTGAAAAGTTTGAATCAATTGAACAATACTATATTTGTGTGAATTCTTAAATTGTGTATTAAATATGTTTAGATTTTTTTTGTGATCTAATTATTTAATTTCTTTATTATTTTTTTTGATATTACTCAAGATCCTCAAATCAATACAACTATAATGCAAATAAAAATTGACGAATGTTAACTTTTAAGTTTTGTACTTTGATTTAAATTTTAATTATATTTATTGAGATATGTTAATTTTATTTATATTTATTATTGTATGTATTTATTTTAAAATTTTTAAAAATATTAAATTATTCGAAATATTAGATTGTATTAAATTGTATTGTTTAATATCGAAAGATCCGAACTATATGAAATTTTTATAAGAATTGTATAAATTATCCTGTATCATGTACACCCAAAGTGGAACTACTTTTAAAATAACTTAATTTATTTTAAAGCAATGTTAATCCTACTATTCTCAAGATCGACTCTATAAACCCACATAGATTTTACAGACCTAATTGCTATTAAAATATATGCTAGATTATCTCATGAAATAGAATTATTATTATTATTATTATTATTATTATTATTATTATTATTATTATTATTATTATTATTATTATTATTATTATTATTACTATTATTATTATTATTATTATGCAGATGCAGTGGTGGAGCTATAATACAATTTTTGGAGGGTAGAACTAAAAAAATTGAAATGAATATTATTAAAAAAATGTTTAATTTGGATTTCAAACTAATCAATTTGCTCAAATTTTAAATTAACAAATATTTTCAATTTTGTTATAATTTTGCCTTCTCACAAAAAAAATAATTAACTAATTAACATTTATACTTTTTAAATAACAAATATTCATTTTTAATTTCTCAACCAAATTGAGAAATTAATTTTAATTTTTTAGAAACCCAATATACATAAAAGATTTAAAAATCTGAAGGTTCCCCTCAGCCATTAATTATACGTAAGGTCAACTAAAATTAATGTTGTTGAAAATGTCCAATGCCCTAAGTTTGGGATTCATATTTTCCACTCCATACCTATATTTGCTACCTAACTGCATGGCGATCAGAGGAAACTTTGATATTTTTGCATGAAATTAGTTTAGTTTGTGTCCATTAATTCTTAATTATCTTAATATTATAAGTTCAATTATTGATTCCATTATGTTTGCAGGTTTATAAGAAATATCTTCTGCCTTGGTAGCAATTTTAAATGATTGATCAGTTGAGTTGGAATATATATATTTAATTGATAAACACGTCAAATAAATTATTAACAGCACATGCATAAGCATACATTGAGACTTTTATATATATATATATATATATATATATATATATATATATATATATATATATATATATATATATATATATATATATATATATATATATATATATATATATATATATATATATGCTTATGCTATATATATATATATATATATATATATATATATATATATATATATATATAAGGAGTCTCAATGTATGCTTATGCTATATATATATATATATATATATATATATATATATGCTTATGCTATATATATATATATATATATATATATATATATAAGGAGTCTCAATGTATGCTTATGCTATATATATATATATATATAAGGAGTCTCAATGTATGCTTATGCATGTGCTGTTAATAATTTATTTGATGTGTTTATCAATTAATTTTTTTAAAACTAACAGTTAATCATAAAATAATTCTACGTTTACTCGTCAACGAACTAATAATAGTGGACAGTACTATAATAAGCAGCCATTAACTCTTAAAATATTAACGTTATCAAAAGAAAATTTCTATCTAAACGTATTTTCAATTTTAAAAAAAGGGGAGCATAAAAAAAACTGTTGAAATTCTGTAAAAAAATATTAAATTGCTATGCTTGAATTTCAAGTAAATATTAAACTATATAGTAAAGTCATAAAGATATTAATTTTTTTTATTTTTTTATATAAAGGGGGAAAAACACAACCAGACATTACAAAGAAGTGAACCTAGTAGGAAGTAAGCCTCTACTATCGTGTAATAAGACCTCTTTGACACATAAAGGAGGGGCAAACGACATGAACTGCGAAGCTTGAAACATGCCATTTCTAGCTGGTCGATCCGTTGTGTAGTTAGGTTCCCGTTTAATGTGAGAGAGACGAACCTGCCAATCACGTGCCATGAGTCTTTTAATATCTATAATTATATCAGTAAGGTGAGGATCAACATTAATATTTTGAGAAACTCGAGAAACAACCTTAAGACAATCAGTTTGAACCTCAACTTTTCTCCAACCTTTGGACCAAGCAACTTCAAGGTCTTGTTTAACTGCCCAAAATTTTCATAAATTTTCTTCTAGGATTTAGAAACAGAGAAAAAGAGATAAAACAAATATATAGAACAAATTTTATTAGTTCTTTTTCTTGGATTCAACAGTAGGTGAGCTTTTACAAGCTTATCAATTTTGGCCCATGAAAATAATGTTTTGATTAAAAGCGTCTCAGCATTTTGAAGTGTGTTTTAAATTACGCTTCACTTTATTTCTATTAAAATAGACTTATCATGAAAAAGAGGCATCTTTTTGTTTATAGAGCATAAAAGTATTGAAACCTACATTTCAAAGCGCTATTTTTTTTTTTTTGAAAATAGGATTAATTTTTAAAAAATTTAAAAATTTGATGCTACGGTAAATAAAATTTAAAATTTAATGTACTGAAAACTAGGTCCTATATGTGCGGAATTGGACTTGCGAGATTCACCCTCATTTGACTGTCAGAGTGCTAGAATCCGGCACAAATGGAAGCTGGAATTCAGCATGCTGAGTTCCACGGATGATTAGAATCCGGCACTACAAGGAGCCAGAATTCAACAAGGCTGTCATTGCTTAATCCATGGCCATTCTTTTTCCTGCCTCACCTGCACATAAATGAAATAATTGATATCACGTAAAGAGAAGAGAATAGTAAAACCAATTATGCATGGTAAATTTATATATAAAATCTGTTGTTGCTTTCAATTTTTTTTCTGCCCATCACTTTCATCTCTATTCCTTACTTTGCTTTCTCTCATGTTTAAAGTTATTGTTTAAAGTTTTTTATCCTACAATTTTTATAGTATTGTAAATTTTAGTCAACATAAAAAGGTAATATTATTGTGATATATAATTTAAATGCAAGAATTACAATTTATATTATTATTAATTTTATTTTTGTATTTAATTTGTAGGGGTGACAATTTTGAAGGTTATATAATTTCAAGATTCAAGGTAAGAAATTAATTTTTTTTAATCAAATTAGTGGTAACTACAAAAAAAATATCTTCAAGGCTCAATTAGGTTGGCCCAACAACGCTCGGCAAGACCCAAAGCCCATCAACAAAAGGGACAAAGCATGAGCTGGAAGACAATATATAAAGGTGTGGTGTTCGATCAGACTGATGGGACTCCCTGTTCTGTCTAGTCCACTGACACAAGCAAGCACCCATACCTTCCATTTGCTCCCTGTCACATTGCTGCACACCTACTCCAATGCCAGTTATCATGCCCCAAGGTACTCAAGTACCCCTCCCAAAGAACTCCTATAAATAGCCTAAAACACAATGGCTCCAGGTGTTGAATATCTGAGATTCTCTCTCTAAATACTCTCTCTCTAAAAGCTACTAACTTAAGTTTCAAAGTGTTAACGCCCGGGTCCAACCGAGCACTCCTTCTTGTAGGTCCATCCAGCTGACCGGATTATCAGCTGCCGACTCTCCTTCTTAAAGATAAAGATAAAAATTGCTTTATCATTTGGTGCTTTCGTTGAGAGAAAATTGCAGATTCAAGATCCAGCGAGCACAAGCTCTTAGAGAATATCATCACAACAGCCAGGATAAATCTGAGTTCTTAGGGGTAAGAGAGAAATCTTTCAGATCACCTGTTGGAGGCAACCCCATCCCAGATCTCGATGATGTGGTCAAGCGACGGTCGGAGGATGCCCCTGTTACTATCAGAGATATGCGCGCCATTCTTAGTGACTTCACTAAGAACGTAGTCCAAACTCTAAAAAGGGGTGATATGCCCAGGACTTCTGCAAGAGGTCACGAAGTGGTTTTCATGGCTGAAGACTTCAGAAGAAGAAAAAATAAGGAAATCTGCATGAAGGAGCCACGAGCCCATAACGTCAAAAGAATAGGGGTCAGAACCCCATGGAGGTACGATAAGGGAAAGAGGGCAATGTCCTTAAGCAGAGATGCTCTTTACATTCCCAGTAGATCATCCACCCTATCCTCTGGCAATGATCCATCCCTTATGCACCCACCATCATAGTTGTTCCCGCAGACCTGATAAGGAGTTCGCTCCCACAATAAGTGGACGAAGGGAAGATAAATGGTTCAAACAAAAACTCCAGCAATTCGATTTGATAAAACCCAAAAAAGGTGTATGTAAGGGGAACACCAGCAACAGCACTGCCTCTCCTTTCTGTAGGAAAGTTA
Source organism: Excoecaria agallocha (assembly GCA_037975025.1). NCBI lineage: Eukaryota > Viridiplantae > Streptophyta > Magnoliopsida > Malpighiales > Euphorbiaceae > Excoecaria > Excoecaria agallocha. Next base: position 60,625,421 of record CM075809.1, read on the forward strand.
TAGAATCTGAGCTGCCTCCCAGGTAAAGGGACGTGATGATGGATAAATATATAGGTAAAACTGATCCTACTACTCACCTTGTGGAATATTTGACTAAAGTGCATGTCTATACCCACGATGAAAGGATTACCTGCAGATTCTTCCCAACCACCTTAAGAGAAGATGCTTTGAAATGGTTCCTCGGACTCCCTCGAAAATCAATCACCTCATTCGGACAACTCAAAGAGTTGTTCACCACACGATTCACTGTGCAAACACGCACATCAAAGTTAGTTAGTGACCTATACAACCTCTATCAAAGAGCCGATGAAAGTCTCAAAGATTACATCGATCGCTTCCAGGCCACAATGTCGAAAGTAAGGGATTTAAGCATGGGATTGGCATCAAACACTTGGGCAGGAGGCATCACGAATTGCCCACTTTCTAAATCATTGACAATAAGGCCATCTATTAGCTTCTCCGACCTGATGGGTAGGGTCAGACAGCACATCCAGCTAGATGATGCTCTCAGATCCAATAGAATAAGGAAGATCAATGTCATGGACAGATTGCAATATCCAAACAGTCGGCCCTTTAACAGAACCTCCCCATCCAATCGGTTAGAAAGGAATCTTAACTGGTCAATCTTTTCAAGGATTACAGAAAGGAGAAAGGAGATCGAGCGAAGTAAATCCGATCGCTACAATAATTAGCTAGCTGGAACTTTCACTCCACTCAACGCCGGTCCCGCCCAAACATTAATGGGCACCAAGAGAAAACATAGGAAGGCTAACCGGCCCAAAATGTCTAAACCAGATGGGAAACAATGGAAATCGTAACCAAGGTCGTGAGTCACGCAAAACTATCGGGCACCCAAACCAACGAGTGGGAAATAGCCTGTAAGTGATCCGATAATGGGAAGGATGGGTCCGAATCAGATAATGATCACAAAAAGGAGAACCCAAACCCTCACAGGCCGTCTAATTGGAGTCTTTGAGTGATGGCAAAATAGGTGCAATCGTTACAATCTGAGTTTCCCATAAACTTGTATTAAATTTCAATGCGATTTTCAGTCTCCTGTAATAAGTGTTGAACTGCCAGCCAATTTTCATATTATCTATTTATTATTAAAAATTCATCTTTGAGTCTTTAAAAATACAGCAATAAAAAGGCTACAACATGTGAAAAATTATAGCACCTCGATGCATACGAAATGAGTGTCTCCACGAGGCAAAGATTAACCTAAAAACAGGTACACACCCAAAACTACGAAACTATTATTTGTCATTTATCAAGTTCCTTAACTGCTTTCCCAACAAAATGACCTTTGAATCGGAAGGAAATTTTCCTATTATCGGGAGTTTGAGATGAGGGCCATAACACCTGCAGACCTCTCCCCGATCGGTCAGAACAACTCCACTACCAAAGTATGGATCAAAATATATCCCAAGTGGATTCGATCTCCATAAAACTTAATTCTGATTGATGCTCCATCCTAATCAATGTATCAAACTTAGTGAAGCTTATTCACTAGGCTCGATGCTTATCCCGAGCCCAAAATGTGAAAGCTGGAAACTCTGTTTAACTCTAGGCTAATTCTTGACTAGCATAGCTCTTTCGCAAGGTTCGATGTTCATTCCGAGCCTAAAATACGAATGCTTTTCTCTATTATAAGTTCATCTACTAGGTTCAATGTTATCCTCGACCCGAAAATGCAAGATAACTCCATTTAATCTCCACTGACTTATTGAAAGGCTCGTTGTCTATCTCAAATCCAAAATGCGAAACTCTACAGTTAAATACAAAATTGCCAAATTTTCTGGGCATTTGGCCAAAAATATCTTCGAAACAGATAATTTTCATAAAATGCTAACGGCACAGACCGATCGGTAAGGTATTGTTCCAACCGCCAAAGTGCAGATCGAATTGATGAATCTATTCTAGTCACTCTAAGACTGAAAGCTTAATTTCGATCGATGTTACATCCTGATCAACGAGTCAATATAGTACAACTTATCTGCTAGGCTTGACATAGCAGAAGATGTGAAAGTTAAAATCCATTCATTTACAAGATAAGTTCCCCTGCTAGGCTCGAAGTTCATCTCGAGCCTAAAAGGCACGGAGCATTCGTCTAATCTTCATCAACTTATTCGCTAAGTTTGATGTTATTTCAAACCAAAGATGTGAAGGTCAACAAGATCGAAAGCTCACTCGTTGTGCGTGACTCTCCTACAAATAACCAATCGGATTAATTGATTAGAGAGTCACGCGAGGCAGGAGTTACAATGCTAGAAAAACATCTCCAAATTCAGGAAGTACTCTCCTTAGTTGATTTTACATTTTCTCATTAGTTAATTGTTGGACAAATCTAACTCGAAATTAAGTTTGCAGTACAAAGGCGCAATTGAAAAACACACTGAATTGTATTCATATGCCAAAATTTGTACAAAATGCAAATTCTAAAAGAAAGAAGACACTACAAGGCAAAACTATGCTTCTATGTCTACTATTTCTACAATAAAAGAAGGCCCTAAAATGACCTCAATGGGAGGTTGGGAAGACTTCACTGATTTTTCAGAAGCATTTTCTGTCGGCAAGGAAGCTACAGCTTCAAATTCGGTCTTTGCACCAGATTTCGGCTGAGATGGCACAGGAACCTGTGAAGCCTCCTGATCGTCGTCACTAGATGGAGGATCTGGCAAAGTACCCAGGTCATCTATCCAGCTAAGATCAGCCTCAGGGAAATGCCTACCGGCCTCATGAATTAGCCGAGTTAGCAACCTTCCTTGAGGCTCTCCTAACTGGTTCAGAATGTCTTTTTTTTAGTAGAGAGTTCTTCCTTAAGCTTTATTCTCCACGCCATTTCTTTTTCTGTGAGGGCGGCTTGCAGTGAATTTCGCTCGCCTCATAGAAGGTCAAGCGTAGTGTTGGCCTTTGAGCACTCAACAGAAAGACGTATGCACTCACCCCTCAATCTGGCTGCCTCCACTTCGAATTTTTCCTTAAGGCGCTTTCGACAGTCAGTCGGGCTACATCCCTTTTAAGGTGGTCAACCTCTTTCTGCCGAGCTTTTAGATCTTGAGAAAGACGAACGGACTCCTTTTTTAGCTTTTCAAACTCTGAATGGACAAGTAAAGACTCCTTCCTGGCTAATTCATATTTAGCTTATGCTTCTCTTCTAACCCGATCGGCATCCTCCCATCTCCCTTGACAAAAGGCGGCCACGCTGTGCAAGTGCAAACCCTTTTTTATTAGCTAAAAGCAACAACAACAACAAAAAAACAAAAGGAAAAAAGAAGGGTAAGTCAGCCAAAAAGATAAAATACAGAAGAAAGAGCAAGGCGAGATCATTCAAAATAAAAAAATACAATTGTCTGCTTTACCTATAAACCTTGCTGCTGAAAAAGGTTGCACTCTCGGGCAAGTGTGCTGGGGTCTCCCATTGCCTTAAAGTCGTTCTCTTGAAGCATGCCCCTGCACAGAAAGTTCGATACCACCTTATTGTTGATAGACCAGCCATCGCCAAATTGACTTTTCAAAATCTCTCCCAGCGATGTAGCACACCTTTCAAAAATTCTTGTGGTGGCACTCCAAGCGGACTCGTCCCGAATGGAGTTTTTGCCTTTTGTGGCAACCCTAGCATCCACAGTGGCTACCAGCTCAACAACTTTTTTCCTGGCTGCCTCTTCAGCAGTCTTTTGGGCAACTTCATCTGCCAGAGATGCGTTTGCTTGAGTTGATCTCCTCCGATATTGAGCTAGTTACTCTTCCTCTGAATCAATCTCATCCCTTAAAAACGAACATCGCAGGGGACGCTGACCCTTAGTCGAAAGCTGGACAGCAACAGATCCTGGCAAGGCCTGAGGGGGATGGAAAATGGGAGCAATTACGGAGGGAGTGGAAGCCTGAACTTTTGAAGAGGACACAAGTTTTCTCTTCGTTGACCTCCTTTCCTCCTTGGCAGCACGTTTTGCCTCAATCTTTGCTTTAGCCCGATCGGCCAATTGCATAGCAACATCATCTCCCTTAGCCATCACGTCTGCAGCTGCGTCACAAAAATAAAAGATAAGTATTCTCTCCAGCTGATATGTATTTCATAAACATGCAATGCATGATGGTCAATATGCACTTCTCCTTTCCAATTATGATGCTGATGTTCTGCGTCAATGCCAGCATCGGAGTTTGAAGATCCGATTGGATTGCTAAGAAAATATTTGAAATCATATGGGTTTCCATGTCTTGCCATAGCACCCAAAAGCTTTTCGATATCGCTCTCATACAAAAGACCAACCGGATGCTTGGTTTTTCAGGGCAATAGCTACATCTAGTCGGATTAAAGACACTCCAAATCCCCAGGCCTCCTCCGCCAAAAAGAATTTTTCTTTAAAGCCTTGCATAGAGGACGGTACAACGAACAGCTTCCTCTATGGTCGGCTTGTAAAATATATATATATATATATATATATATATATATATATATATATATATATATATATATATATATATATATATATATATATATATATATATATATATATATATATATATATATATATATATAATACTCTATCCCATCACTCCGTCCTAAGATATAGAAAAAACGAGTAAACAGATCCAAAGTTGGTGCTACTCTCTCCATCTCCCAAAGGATCTTGAAGCAGGACACTGTTCTCCATCCATTCGGATGAAGTTGATTAGGGGCGATTATGTAACTTTCAAGAATTGCAATCTCGAAGGCACTAAAAGGAAGCCTCAATCCAGCATTCAAGCTCCGCAAATGTTATGTAAACCACCAATTGCTGAAATCTTTAAAATTTGAAGCCCAAAAAATTTTGCACAGGAAAGCCAAAAACAAAGTTCACAAAGAGAATTTGGCAGAGTTCTGTTAAGAATCGCTACAAAATGACAAAAAAATCGCCCCCAAGTCGCCTATTTTTAGGCTCAAAACTTCTGAAACCCTCCAACCGCCTCTTCGCTGGATAATCGCCACATGTCTCCAATTCATTATGGCCGTTACGAAGAATGAGGCGTCGCCCTTGGCATGCACACCGACAATAAATGCATAATGGTTGTCCGAAATGAGCAGACACGACTTATAAGATTCAAGCCAATTCAAAAAATCCGCCAAAAGTCTTAAATCGCCTGGTCGGACCCGGTGGAGGGGGGACAAGTGATAACTACGAAAAAAATATCTCCAAGGCTCACTCAGGTTAGCCCAACAACACTCAGCAAAGGCCAAAGCCCATCAACAAAAAGGACAAAGCTTGAGCTGGAAGACAAGACATAAAGGCATGGTGTCTGATCGGACTGATGGGATGCCCTATCCTGTCTAGTCCACTGACACAAGCAAGCGCCCATATCTTCCACCTGCTCCCTATCACATTGTCGCACACCTACTCCAATGCCAGTTCTCACGCCCCAAGGTACTCAAGTACCCCTCCCAAATAACTCCTATAAATAGTCTAAAATACAATGGCTCTAGGTATTGAATATCTGAGACTCTCTCTCTAAAAGTTACTAACTTAAGCTTCTGAGTGTTAACGCCCAGGTCCGACCAGATACTCCTTCTTGTAGGTTCATCCAGCCGACCGGATCATCAGCTGCCGACTCTCCTTCTTACAGATAAAGACAAAAACCGCTTTATCAATTAGCAAATAACAAAATTTGTAGTTTATTGAAATTAAAAAAAAATTAATTTCTTACCTTGAATCATGAAATTATATAACCTTCAAAATTGTCACCCCTACAAATTAAATACAAAAATAAAATTAATAATAATATAAATTGTAATTCTTGCATTTAAATTATATATCACAATAATATTACCTTTTTATGTTGACTAAAATTTACAATACTACAAAAATTGTGGGATAAAAAACTTTAATAAGGCAAGAACTTTAAACATGAGGGAAAGCAAAGTAAGGAATGGAGATGAAAGTGATGGGCAGAAGAATGAAAAATTGAAAGCAACAACGGGTTTTATATATTAATTTAACATGCATAATTAATTTTACTATTTTCTTCTCTTCACGTGATATCAATTATTTCATTTATGTGCAAGTGAGGCAGGAAAAGGAATGGCCGTGGATTAAGCAATGGCAGCCTTGTTGAATTTTGGCTCCATGTAGTGCCGAAGTCTAACCATCTGTGGGCCCCAGCATGCCGAATTTCGGCTCCCATTTGTGCCGGATTCTGGCATTGTGACAGTCAAATGAGGTGGGTCCCGCAAGTCCAATTTCGGTACATATAGGATCCGGTTTTCAGCACACCAAATTTCAAATTTTGTTTACTGTTGCACTAGATTTCTAATTTTTTTTAAAATTAACCCTATTTTCAAAAAAAGTCCCTCTTTGCACAAGTATGTAGAATATAGATTTGGCTATATTGTTAGTTGGAATGATAAAAAATTATGAATTTTTTTAAGTGAAATTTTAATTTTAATTCTTATCTCATTTGTAAAGATTACGTTATAAAATAAAACATTTCCATTATAGGTCGACTTTAAATTAGTCGGTCCCATAGACTAAAATAGGCTGGATCTGAAGATTTTAGACCAAAAAGAACTATTTTCCTTTATATTTTTTGAACAGTCTCCCTGTATTATTTTTATGGTCCATTTCTCTATACGGAGCTTGGTTGGATGAGCTGATATTGTTGTACAGTTGACAATTTCACGATTGAAAAGTAATATCAATCCAAAATAACACGAGGTTTGAAAAACACTTACCGACTTAAAGTAATCCAAATATTGAAAATTTCCGCACCTACGATTTCAACGTTCATTGTTTTCCACACTTAAAGTATCACTCTATATAACTTTTGCCTAACAACACACATTTTACTCACTAAATAATGAATCAAAGTTCTTTCACACTCTAAATAATACGTATCATTTATATTCAAAGTCATATATATACTGACTCCCAACTATATAATGTTTGTTTTAATTTTAGAAAATATTAAATCCAACTAGGGCAAATTAAATATAATATTAATATCATTTTATGTAGATAATTAAGAGGACTCAATGTAACACAACAATACTTAAATGATTCAATGATTCAAATGAAATAAATCTTATAGATTATAGACCTAAAAATGCTATTATCCACCATTATTGGATCATTTGACCTCTTAAAAAATTGAAATAAATATACTTTTTTTTTAAAAGGTATAGGTTGGTGGATAAGATTCCACACTTTCAACATATATAAGATAAGATGGCATGAGTTCTTTTTCTTTTAACTAGAGGTTTCAATTTTGAATTTTGTAAATGGAGTATTTTTAAATACTTGGAAGATAGCATTTTGTTCTTTTTATAAATCTCTCACACGCGAATCTGAATTGATTGGATCCAGCACTAATACACCATTAGTATGGTGCATAAATTTTTTTCTAAACTCAATTTAGGCAAGATTTCATCATTAACTAGCATCTGTACTTGTTTTATTTTTATATTGCGAGTGTGCACTTACTTGGCAAACCTTAATGTGAAGCTACTGGGAAAGGAATCTAAGACTAAACAAGAACCACTAATAACCAGTCCACTTAATTAGATATTAATTGTGTGTTCTATCCAAATTAGTGGCTATAAACTAAAGAAATACTATTCAAGACCCATTATTGTAGTGGTTGATTTGCTGCATATGGAAATGCAATATACATACATTGCAAACCAATTTCTATAGAAAAATAGACCAATAAATGGATAGCAAAGTGTGGTACACAAACCCATATATGCATGTAGGCGAGAGGCAAGTTTGTGGAAGATAGGGAAGGAGATATTGGGGCATTTGGCAATTTCAATTAGGTGAATAGAGATTAACGTGGTTTTGGGTATTTGAAGATTCAAAATATAAGGCAAAACATGGCATTAATAGCTTTAAGGCTCTAGATGTTTGAATTGAATACTTGGCGCATTAAGTGGCGACAATTTTATGTGATAACATAAAAGAGTGATAGTGATTGACGACGGAGCTACTCCTTTGAATATGGAAATAAAGGTTAATTAGCTTTGCCGTGGTCATCCAGCGGACTTTGATTATACTGAATTTTGCAAAAAAAAAAAAAAAAAAAAAGAAATCAAATTTGTTTTTAAAATATTAAAAATGATACAAATTTATTTTTTAAAAATATATTTTAGATTAAATTTACTTTTAAAATATTGAAAAAAAAAAAAAAAAGAGATGCATGGTTGAAATTATAATGCGAATATTAGAGAAGAGAGATGATGTAAGAGAAGAAGACCAGAAGCTCGACGTGGCTTGCATGGTTCTCAACGTGAGGAGGGATTCAGAAGAAAATAAAGGAGCATGACATGACTCATGCATTGAGAATCAACGAGAAAATTAACTTTTGCACAATGAAATCTGTAAATCCATAGGCGGAGGGAAGCGGAGGGGTGACTTGGAAAATTAACTTCAACACATTTACTCTATTTTTCCATTCCATTTTTTTTTATTAGTCATTTTTATTATTTTTATTAAAATTAAAAAATAATAAATAAATTTAAATTTAATATTAAATTACGTTATTAAAACTAAATTATCAAATCTTATTGATTCTAACTTTATTAGAAAAAAAAAATAAATTGAAAAAAATAAATTAAATTACATTAAAAATCTAAAAGTGACAGATAAATAGAATTTAAATTTTACTCAAAAATGACAGATAAAAAAATAAAAATAATATAATTTTAGATTAAAGGAAGCAAATTTAGCGGATATCAATATTAATAAAAAATAAAATTTGATTTAAATCAATATTATGTGGGCCAAAGTTGGTGGAAGTTAATATTAAAAAAGACAAATTTGATTTAAACAAATATTAAAGAAGGCAAATAGTTAAAGTTAAAAGGATAAATTAAAAAAAATATATAAAATAATTTAAAAGAAAAGAGTTGTTTTAGAATTGCCTCCTTCCTTAGCATGTAAGTCCCCGACAGATGGGTGTATGTAATAATTTTCAAAATTAAAAATATATAAGTCTGCGTAGCAAATGGGATATATGATAGTTTGAAAAAATTTAGAGAATATTTTGATTTAAATCACTTTTATAAAAATCACTCAATTAAAATCGCTTTTACTTTGAATTTTATATATTTTAATTTTACTAGTTGATCCTTCAAAATTTTAAACGACACTTTTATTTTAATTAAAAAATAAAAATTTGCATTTCTCATTTAATAAATAATGCAGAAAATTAACAAATGATTAACTAACTAAATTTTCATGTTTACTGTTTACTTCTTTCATTGCTCTAGTGTGTATATATATATATATATTTTTTTTTAATTTCTTATAAAACCAGCTCTAGAGGTTCAATATGACAAGCTCATAAACATTTTAACAAACATAAATTTCTTAAAAATCAAAATTTTAACCAAATTTAAATGCAATTTTTTAATTTATAGTTGATTGCTATTTAAACAAACTTTATTTTTTGCTTTTTTTTTACATAGTTTCGTTCCTTGTAAATACACTTTATTTTTTGTTATTTTTTTTACACAGTTCATTGCAATAGAAACATATAGTAGGCAAGAAAATTCCGTAATAATATTTAAAATATAAATATTCCATAAGGTTTACGTATTGCTTATTATAGTGACAAATAATCTTTTTGGTGGGTACCAAAGGTATTGGAGATCTTGCTGAAATGATATCATTGAATCTCTTTAAAACCAATCTTTCTCGAAGTCCAAGATGTGCACAAATTAAATGAACAAAGTTGTTTACATATGTATGTAAATGAGAAAAATAAAGTGTTTAATTGTATTAAAAATATTAATCAAATCGAAAATCATTTACCGTTAAAACGATTGCAAAATTTAGCTATTCTCCCAATTCATTGGGATTCGAATTCCATAATTTTCCACCACTAAATATATATTATGAAGAAAAAATATATATATTAATGAATGAATCTACTTTAGACCAATCTTTCTCAAAGTAGATCCAGGATGCACACAGCCAAATTTAATTAATCCATTATTAAAGTCACGATCTCCAAATCCCTATTCAATATATAAAGAGAAAAATAAACTAAACTGGTGGCATGTGAACCATGGCCTTTTTCATTAGAAATTGACATTCATCGTCAATAATATAAACGAGGCAGGCAGGCATGATGGTGCCACCATGACCGTTGTCATTGTCAATTTCAACCAATCCTTCTCACTCTATCCTCATCCTTCAACAAACCCAAATTAAGTCTGCCTTTTTCTTTTCCCATCTCTTTGTTTCTCATCTTTTATAGTTTTCTTTCATATGTTATTGTAACATACAAATTAACAATGATTAAGTACAAGCAAAAGATCTATTAGTCACGAGCTTCATGGATAAGCGTGCAAATGGTTGTATTTGCCACTCTGTGGGAAAGTAACTATATTTATCATCATTAAATCTAAGTAATGTATTGGATTAAAATAATTTGTAATATAAAAATAAGTAAACTGAAGTTAAATTGTCATTTTTATCAGATACCATATTAATTAAGGTGGCGTTTATTAACTTTAAAAATATTAGGATTGAAAGAAAATAAAATTATTTTCTAATATTTCTACCTTTTCAAACGTTTGTTAAAAAAAATGGATCGCACAAAAAAATTCAACTATTTATATTTTGAAAAATTAAAATATGCATATTTTGACATAAGATCAAAATATGTATTCATATATTTTGACAGATAAAAAATAACTAAAAAATTAAAAATATATATATTTTTAATTTATTCAAAAAAATTAACAAATAATTAAAAAATATATATAGCGTTAAGTAACCATTATGACGTGTGACGCTCTCTATAACCTTTTTAAGTGTGTGTGTTCGTAAGCATAAAATAATTTTCTTAAAGTTTTTATACATTTGGCGTGCTAATTAATCAGGCGTTGATATTTTTAATTTCCACGCAAAGTGATTTTATTTGAAAGAAAATAATGTTACAAATCATTTTAATACCACAAACTCCTATTTAATGGGAAGTTTGGTAACAATAATAACAATAAATATGACGATGATATTTTCTAGAGCTAAAAATGTATTTTATTTCTTTAAAAAAAAAAAGCTTCTAAAGTATTAAAAATAATACATATTTGCTTTTGTTGAAGTCTTGAGAGGCAATGTAAACCACTTTGTTGTGTTTTTGTTAATAAAAATGAACAATTTGTCTACAAAATATTGAAAATAATTTATATTGGTGTCCGCAATAGAAATATATACCATTTTCAATATTATAGAGATATCTTTGTAAAAAATAAAATTTAATGAAAAATGTTTCATTTTTAATACTTTATCCATTTTTTATTTTAAATTGTCTGCTAGATTAACAGCATATCACCTACTGAAACGATTTAAAAATTATTTAGCAGTGGTCCATGTTATATTCAAGGAAAAAAGCAAGACCAAAGCAATAAACTAAAAGTTCAGAGAAGAAATGAAGTTTTAATTAGACATAAAGATTGTGGTTAAACTTGATGACAACGTATCATCCCACCTCGTCAAGTCTATTACTTCATGCAATGGAATGGCTTACATAATTCTGTTATATAAGTTAGCTTTCTAAGAATGAATTATTATTGCCAAATTCATTTCTTCAATGGATTAATAAACTTATTTCTTTCACGATCTTATATCTTAGCCAGCACGTAAAACATTTAGTGCTACAAACTCCATATTTTAGTGATTTAGATATTTCCATCTACATGTACTAATTTTTGAAGTTGAATTTACTTCAAGTCTATTCCTTAAAAGTAATAATTAGAGTTTAGAAAAAATTAACACTCGATAAAAAAAATAATAAATGATTGTTCTATCATAACAGATTTAAAATAAGTTTGTACATCTTTTTTTCTTAATTAGAGTTCTTAAATTCGAGTATTGTGAATGAATTATTTTTAAATATTTGTAAGGGAGTAGTTTACTATATTTTATAATTTTTTTTCAATAGAAATTTAAATCAATCGAATTAATAAATTTAAAATATAAGATGGATAATAATAAAAAATAATAATAACAAGTCATCGGCCTCTGCAGTTGACCATATCAATAAGCTTAAAATATTAGAATGAAGGGGAAGGAAATCCGTGAAAGATCCACTTCATCATCATAAAAGAGCAGGAAATTGTTTAGAAATTGATTTGCACCTTTTAGGTGACATTTCTATTCTGTCTTCTCAATTTTATATATTCAAATATATCACCTTGCTTTTTCTTATGTCACCCGCTTCATAATTTTTTTTTGGCCAGCTTACAGTCCCCCGGTATTCGATTCACCTTATCACTGGATGCCGATTAATTCTGGAGTAGGATATATCGTCACAGTTAAGGCTTCTGTCACTCCTCAGGGTGGATAGCGAGACTCGAACCGCAGTCCGATCGTCCAACTCAATCTGTGTTGCCAACTGAGCTACCCACCTTGGGTACACCCGCTTCATAATGATTATTCCTAGAAGAAACTCCTCTACAATTGAAAGAAAAAGGAACAGATAATAGATGTTATGTTGATGAGGTGAATATCAAACAGTGAATTTAAAAATAATATTTTTATATTTTTTAATTAATAGATTATATTTAATACATTCCGTACTATGAAATCATATTTTATTGATTTGGTAATTTACAACATATAAACAAATGAGAAAATAAAAGAAAGTAATGTGTACATATTAAAGGTAATTGAGTTTTTCATATTATCTTCAACGACAAGACAGATATATGACGCCATCTTTTTTTCTTTGTAAAAGAAAATCAAACTATAACTTTGCAGATGTTAATTAAGAATGAAGAAATTTGATCAAACAGTTAATCCTAAAATCCGTCCAAAATCCAATTAAAAATTTTTAGTTATGAATCTTTAATTTTAGGTTTTGTTTTTCTATTGTTAGATATATATCATGATTTTATCAAATGAGAAGTAAAAAAGAAATACTTCTTATAGCGCAGATCCATTAGAGTTAAAGTCATTTGTTTTTGCATCGCCGGTCTAACTTCCACCCACGTCCCGTAAATCTCGGGATGAAAAATTTGAACTACGAACTAAAAGCATCACCGGAAAGAAGAGAAAATATGCACATAGTAAATTTGATAAAGTTTCGGTATGAAAAAATTTTCTGCATACCATATGCAGAATTTTTTACCCTACTTATAAAGTTCGAATTAAGGTAACATAATTTTCCTTAATTGGTATTAACTCAAAAATGACAGTTACAAAATATTTATTAAAGAAATAATTTCCTATTTAATGTATCAGTTACCTAAATCAAATTAGGTAACTGCTCTCATTAATACATACTAAATAGGTAGATTCCCTAATTAAGAAAAATTTCAATATGTAACTAATTTTATATGAATTATTTCCTATTTCAATATATTCACTTTTATATCGAGACCAAATTTTCATCTCAGTAGTCATGGATGTGACGAAAAAATTTTCAATCATTCACTCCTATCATACAGGTAGATAGTTTGTGTGACTAGCATATGTCGAGAACACTAGTATTATACACTTATTAGGGATATATAGGGTCTCAAAAAACAAAATATTCTCATAATAGTATGCCAAACCCTATATAGTTTTCTCACATTCATTGTTTTTATCTCATGATCTCATAAAAATAATTTTTGTGTTCACTATTATATCTCTGCTTATAAAGACTACAATAGGTATACCGATGAACCACTAAACCACCGAATGTGATCGAAAAATATCTTCCCCATTTACTATAGGACATCCATCATAGTTTAACTTGCTTTTCTAGTTAGATTTGTAGAATCGAAATTTTTTCACAACCCTTTGGAGACTAACTAAGTAAGCCACACTGAACTATACTTTTGGTATAAGTTAAAGGTTATGAGGGTTGAAAGATAGGATCTCACACTAGGAAAAAATTGAGAATATTCATATAAGATTCCATTCTCTTGGACAACTCAAGTACACATGGTATAATACATGTGCTATGGTGTTTTCTCCTTTCTCTTATAGGAATGCATGTCTGATTATTATTTAAAATCATATAGAAGCATAAGGTTGCAATATAGTAAAGCATCCAACTTTAGTCCACTTCCTTTAGAACTACCTTTAGCTTTTGGACAGAATACGATAGTTATGTTTAACATATCATTGGATCATTCTTAATCATATTTTGGATTTTAATACAAAGCACATAACCTTATGTGTGTCTTTATCTTGCAGGTCTGAATTAAACAACCAGATCTTTTCTAGATGCAGCTTTAGGTAGAAGTTTCATGAACAAGATATCGAAGGAAGCTTTCCTACTCCTTGATGAGATGGTCACAAATGAAGCTCAATGGGTGAACATAAAGACCACACAAAAGAGCCAAAGAGTGCACAGTGTGAATGAAGTTGCAATACTTAAGGCCCAGATGGAGTTATTGAAGAATAAGTTGAGTATTTTGAAGGTACAAAATGTGTCAGCCTTGTCTCAAGGATGTAATACTTATGGGAGAATTCAAATGACACTTGAAAATAAGATTTGAGAGGGTATAGGTGCATTAGTGGAGGATGTTCATGCTATAAACCCTTATAACAACACTTATAACCTTGGATGGATAAATCACCTTAACTTTTTCTGGAGAGAAGTAAATCATGCTTCCATATCAAATTCTCAACCTAGGGCTTCCTTCCATCAAAACACAACCCCTCATGCTAACACTCAATAACCATATCAAGCACAAGCATCAACACATTATCCATCCACCTACCAAGCTCCACCCTACTAACCATCAGGATTCCAACCAAAGCCTCAACCTCCTCAAGATAGAAAACAAACTTAAAGAAAATGCTTGCTAACTTTATGATGAAACAATCCACATTTATGACAAGTCAAAATGCGAAAAGAAAATCTCAAGATATTTGGATAAGAAATCAAGATGCCTCTATTAAAAACCTAGAAACTCAAGTTGGCAACATGTAAATTCTATGTCAAATAGAACTCCTGGTACATCCCATCTAATATGGACTATAACCCTAAAGATGAAGCAAAAGTAATCACAATGAGAAGTGGAAAAAAGGCAAAAGAGACGAAAAAGGTAAGAATTCTTCACCACCGATGGAACCGATAATGGAGGTAAGTATTTTTGAACCTAATGTTAATACTAAAGTCCATCAAAGAGTTTCTTGCATCCATATAAGCATTAATAGAGGAAATAATCCTTTATTTTTTTTGATATTTCAAGGAATAGCTTTACCGTTAAAAGACTTCATCGTTTCTCCACCTTTATGCAAACCAACATAAGTATCTAAACAACAGAGACCAATCAATAGAACCAATGTATAAATTAGAAGATAGATTATCTTCTAACCAGTTTGTCAAATCTAAAGTAAAAAAAAAGGTTTAAGAATGAGCTGCTGGGAGAAAAGAGAGACAAATACTTTTGATGCTAGGATAATTATGTACTATATGGAGGATTATTTTTGGTTCCTGTCTGCAAAGAGAGCACACATCAGTTAGAGTTAAGTGTCGACACATTCATTCAGCATTTATGAGTAAACATTTATACATTAATAGCCAAAGGAAGATTCTAATCCATTAGGAAACTTGCCACTTTTAGCATAAGTGCCAATGATTGTTCTCTACAATAAACCTATTATCAATGATGGAATATACTGATTCCTCCGAGAAAGAGGTTGAATAAGAAAGGAGCCACATTAGGTTGTCTGACCCTAGCCTATGATTAGGAGGTAGAGAAAAGTCAATTAATGACTTAATTTCAGAGCTTAAGAAGTTATCCAGAATATTCCATCTCCAGCTGGTGTTAACATCAAACATATCCCTGACAAATTGGCAAACATGCTGCCAATAAGCATTGTTCCTGAATTCTAAAGAACATAAAGATACAAACCACCTCTTCCTAATGATCACACCAGAAACAGGTTGATTTTTTGTCTTTAATAGCCCAACAAGAGTTCAATTTAAAGGTAGCCCAGACATGAGTTAAGCCACACTACAAAATAAAACCAACATTTCCTGAGATAATATAAGCCATATAGGTACTGATCATGTTATATTTGAATTTTAAAATTCTCACCCAAAGACCATTTCCTTTAGAGATCAAATGCCAAGCAATTTTAAGAATAAAAGCTTCATTGCAGATCTTTAACTTCTTGATAATTGCTCCACCACAATTTTCAGGCCTATATAGTTGTTCCCATTTGATAAGGTGGATCTTTCTTTCATCAGAAGAAAAACCCCAAATGAAGTCATGGCAAAGCCTTTCAATCTGGTCACAAATATAAAAAGGGATAATCAATGTTTCTTAGGGTTGCAGCAAGATCAATGTTTACATTTTTTAAAACACAAAAGGCTAATTTATTTATCTTTGTTAATAGTTGGCCATAACAAATACAAAAATCTTCTAAAACCCCATTAATAATCTCCATTTGATCCAGATAGGCTTTAAAAAAAAGAATGAGATCATCTATAAAAAAGAGGTGAGTGGTGGATGGTTTCTCCCCAAGCGAATAGGTTTTCATTTTCCTTTTTGAATTGCTTTAATAATACCATGAGAAAGGCGTTCCATGCAAATAGTAAAAATATAGGGGGACAGAGGATCACCTTGACGAACCCCATGAGAAGGAGTAAAACTATTTGTTAGATCGCCATTCCATATGATTTTAGAGCTGCTATTAGACCACCAAGAGAGAAGCAGTTTACATAACTCAATGGGGAAGTTTGCATCAATGAGAGTGTCAATAATGAAATCCCAGCTTAAGCGGTTATAGGCTTTTTCTAAGTCAAATTGCATCATTACCCAACTAGATCCCCTTTTTCTATTGTGCATTGAATGAGCTACTTCTTAGACAATAATAATATTGTCCGTTATTTGGCATATCCCAAAATAAAATTTGCTTGATGAGGTCCTACCATAGTACTGAGGCATGGCTTAACTCTATTGGTAATCACTTTCATAAGAATTTTGTACACCACCAAAAGAAGGCTGATTGGTCTAAGATTATTGATGGAAGCGGGCCTGTTTTTCTTTGGAATAAGATAGATAAGAGTCATACAAATATAAGGGTCAATTGTACCCAATGTTTTCAGAATTGGCTCAGAGATTGACTCGGTCTACCAACTGAGTTAAGAGTCAATTGGTTGGACCGGATCGACTTGGAGTTTTTACTTTTTATTAAATATAATTATTTATAAAAAAATAAAAATATAATTATCAAAATACATTGAAATATTTATTAATTAATAAATATCAATGTAAAAATATTAAGACCAATAAAGTTAGTTGTGTTTCTAAAATTATTTGTATGCCACTTATATACCAATTACAACATGGTGATGCTTAATTAGTCAACATTAATTGTCCTTGGATGGTGCTTATCAATGTCTAATTGCAGCTCCATTAACATGCAATTTAAGCAATCAAAGCTTAATCCACTTTCTTGCCAGCTTTTTAATCCTTAAAAACTAATTATATGTTCAAAAATTCCTATCGTTTCAAAATTTTCAATTATAATTACCAGTTCATTAGTTGTAATGACTATGAAAGGATTTTTTTCGATCTATATGTAATAAACTCTTATATATACAAAATAATAATTAAAAAAATTATGTACTGTTAGGATCAAACATAAAAGATTTTTCTGGTGATTCAATTCTACATTGAGATATGTATTATAGACACTATCTTTGTATATTTTGCATATATATAATAATTTATTATGGATTTAGTTAAAAGAACACATTATAGGATCTTTAAATTTTATGTTTTTAATTATATCACTGTATTTTTTGGAAATTTAGGGATTGGTTTCTTAAAATGCAAATTTTTTTTGTTGAATCGGAATTCGATCCGAGTCACCGAGTTTCGGTTCAATCAAATTTTTTTCGAGTCAATCCGAGCTTTTACACTTTTCGATTTTCATGTTGAATCGACTTAGATTGCTTGCTGAGTCACGGTCCAACCGTTCGAGTCAATCCGAGTTTAATAACCATGATTGTACCTTCCCTTAAACTGTTGTTGACAAACTCAAACAACAAAACCTGAATAATATCCGAGTATTTCTTGAAGAAAATGAAACTTAAACCATAATACCTAAGCCTCCAAGGGGTTTCATGCTAAACACTACCTCTTGAATTACTTTCATATCTAGAGGAGCCATGATATAATAAAAAGAAATAATGGTGGACGCTAAATGCCGAAACCAAGTGTCTAAGATGGCGAAACAAGGACGCTTAGGCCAAATATTCATCTCTTACGTGGTTAGAAGTTCTTTCATCTATTATCTGACTTGTACAATATCTAGTTTAGTTGCTATGCTTAAGCTGATTAAGACCATATATATATATATATATATGCTTAAGCTGGGATTGAGATTTTTATTCTCATTTTCATTGTTTTTTTATTTTTCAAAATTATAGATAGCAAATGAATGAAATTTAAATCATGGCTTGTATTGATAAAATTAAAATTTAACATCTTTTTTCAAAATAAAAAATTTTAGATCAAATCATTTAAAAAAAAAAAAAGAAAAAAAGAAAGAAAATTAAAAGAAAAAGATATATTACCTTTTTAGGATGAAATATGGTTTATATGTAATACATATATATTTAGATCATTTGGTTAAATGAATTCACGCGATCCAATGATTCAAATGCATGTACATCCAATTATTACTCTACTATTTTTGGTTTTAAGAAATTCAGTTTTGATTGAAATATATCGATAATGTGTTATAAATTTTTAAATAATAAATTGTGAGAAAAAAATAAAAATAAAAAGAGGAAAATTGCAATTCCTATGGATCTTGCAAAGTGAGAAACGAAGAATTGTTAGCCACCTTATTTTACTTTGATTTGAATCTGAAGTTGCCAAAATTCAATGATTTATGAAGGCTGAGTTAATTCTGGTCAGAAAAGGAAGAAGTTAGGTATAAGCTTTTTAATTTATTTTGCAAGAGAAGAAAGTTACATAGAAGCATGAACTTTGATTGACTCAAACTTAATGCAAACAACTTGCTTGCTATTTCGGTCTTAGCTTCAATTAATGCGTGAAAGCAAAGAACCAAAGCATGGTCCGATAATTTTTAACGTTAACTCCAAATTATAATCCTCATTTACCTTACTACAAGGCACAGAAACAAGTCTCACCTTTCTAATTAATGCCGTTACCGTATGTTGACTTCGTCTAGTATTCCACAGTCCTTGAACTGTCTACTCCCGTTTGGAAACATTGCGAAAACTAATAAGATCTAGGCCATTTTCAAGGTCCATAAGTTTTTTTTTTTCATTAAACAAAGTAAATTTAGTGCCATATAAGATAAATTGATTGAAAAATTAGTGGGAATAGTGGTTAATATGAATAGGTGGCACTTCTTTGTGAAAAGGGTACAAGAAATAATTTTCTTTTCAGGATCATAATCCCACGATCTTTTTATTAAAGTTTTCTTAATTATTGAAACTTATTTGGAGGCTTTTTTTAAAGCATGAATCGAATATTAAAACTTACTATAATAAGTAATTATATTATTAGAACCTTTATCAAATAATTTCTAATAAATTAGTACTAAACCTCTGGACTGAGATACATTTTTTCATTAACAAGTTAATAGTAAATTGTGATGTAACAAAATAATATTTGAAGCACACCTCTCTAGCATTTTAAATTAATTTAATCCAACAAAAATAAGAGCCATAATGGTAGCATTTAATTAAAAAAAAAAAAGAAAAATTTTGAATTCTATTTCTGATAACATTTTTATAATTAAATATTTATTTCTTAAGAAAAAATAAATCATAAACCGAGTTGCAATCCATGCACGGGGCAGGGAATCGTAACCCCATAAACCCTGGTTATATGCTTTCAAGCAACAATTATAGGTAAGACTGCATGTCTGATGGGATGGAAAAAAAATTCGCAGAATCTGAAAATCATGTTTTTATTTTTTTTAATATATAAAATAATAATAATATCCAAAAGCTGCCCAAACCAAACGTGACGTTAGGATTAGCTCAATTACAGGCTCATCAACTAAACTTGTTCTCTATAAGAGAACTCTGTTACTTCACTTTTATTGAAAACAAGCTAATCAAACTCAAACATGGCCACTCCAAATCCATCCTATATTCTTTCATTTCTTCTCATCTTTCTTCTATCTCCTTCCTCAATTCTTTCATATACTGTTTTAGATAGTTTTCTTCAATGTCTCAAACTCAATTCTGAAATTATAATCCCATTCTCAACCTCCTTCTACACTCCTGACAATTCTTCATTCTCTTCAGTTCTACAATCAACAGCTCAAAATCTCAGGTACTTAGTACCTGAAGCACCCAAACCTGAATTCATCTTCACACCTTTACACGAAACCCACATCCAAGCTTCCGTTATCTGCTCAAAACGGCTTGGAATTCACCTTAGAGTCCGCAGTGGAGGCCATGATTATGAAGGTCTTTCTTATGTTTCAGAAATTGAAAGACCTTTCATTGTCTTGGACCTTTCCAAGCTCCGCGGAGTCACTGTAAATATTGAGGATAACAGCGCTTGGGTTCAGGCCGGTGCTACAGTGGGTGAAGCCTATTACAGAATCTCTGAGAAGAGTAAAACTCACGGCTTCCCGGCCGGTCTTTGCTCAAGTTTAGGCATTGGAGGTCATATTACTGGTGGGGCTTATGGTTCCATGATGAGAAAGTATGGTCTAGCTGCAGATAATGTGATCGATGCTCGAATAATCGATGTTAATGGAAGAATTCTTGATCGGCAGGCGATGGGGGAAGATCTTTTTTGGGCTATTAGAGGAGGAGGTGGAGGCAGCTTTGGGATCATTGTTGCTTGGAAACTAAACTTGGTTCCTGTACCAGCAACTGTGACAGTTTTTACAGTTACAAAAACATTGGAACAAGGTGCCACTCAGATCCTATACCGGTGGCAACAGGTTGCTGATAAACTCGACGAAGATCTCTTCATCAGAGTCATCATTCAGAAAGCTGCTATTGGTAATACTTCAGCACAAACTATATCCACTTCTTATAATGCCCTGTTCCTCGGAGATTCAAAGAGATTACTCCAAATCATGGAAAAAGATTTCCCTGAATTAGGTTTGACACAAAAAGATTGCATCGAAACCAGCTGGATTAAGTCTGTTCTGTACATTGCTGGGTACGCAATTAGTACACCACCTGAAGTCTTACTACAGGGGAAATCTTTATTCAAGAACTACTTCAAAGCCAAATCGGATTTTGTGAAAGAACCCATACCCGAAACCGGGCTTGAAGGTCTCTGGAAAAGGCTATTCCAGGAAGAAGGTCCACTGATGATATGGAATCCTTATGGTGGAATGATGGGCAAAATTTCAGAGTCTGAAACTCCATTTCCTCATAGAAAAGGTGTTTTGTTTAAAATTCAGTACGTAACATCATGGGAAGATGGAGGAAAGAGCACAGAAAAACATTTGGGTTGGATAAGGAAGCTTTATAATTACATGACACCATATGTTTCAATGTTTCCCAGGGAGGCTTATGTGAATTACAGGGATCTTGATTTGGGGATGAACAAAAAGTCTGATACTAGCTTTATAGAGGCTAGTTCTTGGGGAAATAAGTATTTTAAGGATAATTTTAACAAATTGGTGCAAGTGAAAACTAAGGTTGATCCTGATAACTTTTTCAGGCATGAACAGAGTATTCCACCTCTGCCTGCTTCATTCAGGAGGAGAAGAAGAAGAGCTGGGAGAGGAGGAATTAAAAACTAGAGATCAATGATTAATTAATTGATTAATTAATGAATTATCCAGCAAATTCCCTCAATTTCAATGACTAATATATTATCATTATTGTATTAAATGATCTTATTGTCTGTTCAAAATGTTGTAGTTCAAGGGTTTTTGTTGCAAAATTATGTATTAGCATTTTGTAGTTCTCTATTTTGTAAGTATAAAGCTGATGTAATGATTTCTGTTTCCAATTTCTGATCTTTTTATAGTGTGTTTAATTCCGTCTTTTCATAGTTTAGATTCACTGTACATATGAGTATGTATATAAAACTTTGCAATTAAAATTGGCAGACCATTAGTATTTAGATACACTTATTTATTTATTTATTTATTTATTTATTTATTTATTTATTTATTTATTTATTTATTTATTATAATAGGTTCAATTAATTTGTATTTGATTCAAATTTACAGAAAAAGGCAAAACGCATTACAAATATTTAAAAATTATCTTTACCTCAACCCAACATAATATTAAATATATCTTGAGACGGACTTTTTGCTTATCATCATTAATAAACAAATTCTACTTTGTTAAAGAAAATAAATACCCATAAGTTAGGTATACTTAAAAAGATGCTTCAATTATATTAGGACGTCACTAATAATAAAAAAAAAAATTGTCTTTACTCTTTAGGGATTCGTAAGAGATTGGATATACTAAAAAATATGTTAGGTATACATAAATATATTATTTAATCGTATTAAGGGGTCACCAATAATCACAAAGATTGTCTTTAGTGATTTGTAAGAAGATAGAAATAAGGGGGGAGGTAGAATTTTAGACTAATGGAAACAAATTCAGTTCGAATTAATATTGAGGTAAATAGCCAAAATTAAAATGAAAAAAAAAATTTTAAGTATAAGAAAAAAATTACTTTTGAAAATATAAAGAAAATTATTCTATGCGCTCCAATAAAGACAATTTTTTGATAAAGATTGACGGAGACGAGAGAGAAGGAAAAAAAAATGAAAAGCCACTAAAGTTGACAAATTTAATTTTTTTTTTTTACATACTTAAATTTTACACATGTCTAATAATGCAATCGAATTTTGAAATGTACATATTACAAATGTCTAAAAATTACTATATATGAGTTTTGAAATGTACATAGAACTTTTAATTAGTTATTAAGTATATTGTTGTTAAGAAAATTAAAATAAAATGAAAAAAAAAAGATAAGGTTAATAAAGAAAAAATGATAAGTTGTCTAATAAAAAAAAATTTGGTGTTTTTTTTTTTTTGTTTTGGTCACGTGCCTTATACAAAATGTTGCTCTGTAATTTGTCATGTCGAGGGGATAACGAAAGCATTTTTATCAAACTTAAGTATTTAATAGGGATTTACAAAATTTAGATATGTAAAATATTTTTTATGTCAATTTAAAATAAGAAAATATGTATTAAGAAAAAAAAAAAGAAAGAAACTATTCCTCTATTCAAGAGGAAAAAATAGCATGGCGCTTCTAATTTTATGCTCACATATTAGAGATGAGCATGAACCAGTTAACTGATCCATTAACAATTTTTTCAAATCAATCCATTATTAAGTGTTAACCTTTATATCGATTTCGATTTTTAACTCGATTTTTCAGGTCGATTTATCGGATAACCACTAAAAAATATTAATATATAAATTTAATATATTATACAATTTATAATATTATTTTTAATAATTAAAAATGCTTTAAAAATAAAAAATACTAATTAAATACAATATCCATTAAAATAATCAAAATAAAAATAAAATTTTCATAATTAATTATAAAAATTAAAAATATTCAATATAAAATTAATAACAGAACGCTGATTATGCATATAATTTTAATGTTTATTTACTAAAAATATATATTTTACAAAATTATATATCATAATATTTATAAATTACATAAAAATTAAAAAATATGAGTGTAAAATTTAAAATATAATTCATAAAATATATCAGTTAATCTAAAAATCAATTCGATTTTGGATCGATTTTTTTGGTTAACCGAAATTTCGGTTAACCATGCTCACCCCTACCACATACCCCTATTCATGATTTAATTTTAGCCGACACGTGCTAGTTTTTAGAATTTAATTAACAGGCAAACTTACATACTTTGCTTCAGTAAATATTAAATTAATATTTTTATTTTATTAATTTCCAATTTTTTAATTTATTTTTTAAAAGTTTGAATGTAAGCCGACCTGTTGGTAGTTTGAAAAACTTATGTGAATGACCTTCAAACAATGAGATGAGGCAGCAAGTGGTCGGGATACACAATTTTGATGCTTAAATTAGTCTGAAAATTGAGAATAATGCATTCAAAAAAGAAAGAAAAAGAGAGTAGAGTGAGAACATAACTTAGCGGGAGGTCTTCAGAGCTTTCTATTTATATGTCTTGGGTGTTTTTGACTATAGAAGCTGACTGTGACTAGAAATGGCAATTAACCGATTAAAATGATTAGTTGCGTGTGGTCCTGACATCCTGTTGGACTTTGATTCAAATCCTTTAGGGCCCAAACAAGTTATTGGGATAATAAGCGTTGTGAATCATAGTGGGGTAGACTTTATGTCTAGTCGACCGAAGCCTAACTCTTACTCCATCTATCTCGTAAATATAAATTATTCTTTTTGCAAATAAATTAAGAAAGTTAATTAATTAGTTTAAAGACAAAATTTTGTTCATATATATATATATATACATACATACCCTTAATTAATATGTAAGGTACATAATAATTGATAACTATGGAAAAAAATATCTCTAAAAGCTTAATCTAGTCGCCCCAACAGCACTTGGTATGGCCAAAACCCAGTAGCAAAAAGGCAAAGCATGAGCTATAAGATAGCACAGCAAGGCATGATGTCCGATCAAACTGATGGAACAATACGTCTTGTCAGCCTACTGACACAAGCCAATGTCCATACTCTCCACCTGCTACCTGTCACATCGCCACTCACCTGCTCCAATTGCCAGTTATCACTCTCAAAGGTACTTGAGTACCCCACAAAAGAACTCTTATAAATAACCTAAAATACAATGGCTCCAGGTATTGAACATCTGAGATTCTCTCTCTCTCTAAGCATTTTTTTTCTAAAAGCTACTAACTTAAGCTTCGGAGTGCTAACGACTGGGTTCGACCGGACACTCCTTCTTGCAAGTCCATCCATCCGATCGACCCTTCAACTGCTAGTTCTACTTCTTACAAGATAAAGACATTTTAGGCTTTATCATTTGGTGCTCTCGTTGAGAGAAAATGGCAGGTTCGAGATCCAATAAGCACGAAACTCCGGGAGAGTATAATCACCATAGTCAGGGTAGATCTAAGCCCTTAGAAAGAAGAGAGGGGTCTTCCAGATCCCCTACTAGGAGTAACCTCCTCCCAAAATTCAATAATGTAGTTATACGGCAACCGGAAGATACCCCTATTACCATTAGGGACATGCGCGCCATTCTTAGTGATTTCACTAAAAGCATAGTCCAAACTTTGAAAAAGGGAAAAATGCCCAGAACTCATAAAAGAAGCCATGAAACAGATTTCATAGCCGAAGATTTTGGGAAGAGAAGGAACAAGGAGATTTCCATCAACGAGCCAAGAGCTCATGATAGTAGGAGGATGAGGGCTAGAACCCCGAGCAGATATGACAAGGGGAAGGGCGCAATGTCCTCAAGCAGAGATTCCCCATATATCCCCAGTAGATCTTCCACCTCGTCCATAGGGGATGATTTATCTTTTATGTGCACCCTGTCCATAGAGGATGAAGGGATGAATTTGCTTCGGCAGCAAAGAGTAGGGAGGACAAATGGTTCAAGTAGAAGCTCAAGCAATTTGGCTTGATAGACTCCAAAAAAGGAATATTCAAAGACAACACCTACGGCAATATAGCCTCACCATTTTCCAGGGAAATTACGGAGTCAGAGCTACCTCCCAGATGGCGAGATGTGATAATGGACAGGTATACAGGTAAGATTGACCCTGCTACTCATCTTAAGAAATATCTAACCAAAGTACAAGTATACACCTACGATGAAAGGATTGCTTGTAGGATATTCCCCACCACACTGGGAGAAGACGCTCTCACATGGTTCCACGAACTCTCGCAGGGGTCAATCACCTCTTTCCAACAACTAAAGTTGTTGTTCATTACACGATTTATTGTGCAGACACGAGCACCAAAATCTATGAGTGATCTGTGCAACTTCTATTAGAGGACCGATGAAAGTTTTCGAGACTATATCGACAGATTCCAAACCACAATGTCGGAGGTGATGAATGTAAGTGTGGAAATGGCATCCACCGCCCTAGCCAATGGCACTGCTGATAGGCCATTATTTGAGTTAATCATAACAAGGATGCTAAAAAGCTTTTCTAACTTGATGGAAAGAGCTAGGCAATACATTCAGCTGGATGACACCCTGAGGTCCAGCCAAGGCAGAAGGAGCAATGTCATGGATAGGCTACAACACCCAGATGGACGGTCATTCAACCGAACTCCAATGTCCGAACAGATCGCAAGAAATCTCGAGAGAGCCTTCACTTCGAGAAACTTGGGAAAAAGAAATGAGGCAAAGCAATCAAGGTCCGATCGGAGAGCTGGTTAGCAAGCTCAAACTTTTACTCCGCTTAACACCAACCCCGCACAAGTGTTGATGTGGATCAAGGAGAACAACCAAAAGGTGAACTAGCCCAAGAAGATGGATGAAAAGACCAAAAGAACCCAAAATCATAATAAATACTGCAACTTCCACAGGGATGTCAGTCATACAACTGACGAATGCCATCAGTTGAAGGAAGAAATTAAACGACTCTTACAAAGGGGATACCTCAAGAGATTTGTAGGACCGACTCAAGAGGCAAGTCCCTATAGACAATTGGACCATAAGAAAGATGATTCCAAAGACGACGATGACGATGAGCATAGAAAGCCAAAGAATGTAGACCCACACCGACCATATGCCGGTGTTATAAATATGATCACTGGTGGGTCTTCCTACGGAGAAAACCTCTCAAGAGAAAGAAAGGGTAAGGGTTCTATGTCTCCCATACATTCGAACGACCAACCTTAGTCACCATATCCTGTGAGGATGCATGAGAAGTAATGTTCCTTTACTGATGGCATTCGTTAGTTTTATGACCAACGTCCCTGTGGAACTTACAGTATTTATTATGGTTTCAGGTTCTTCTGATCTTTTCTTTACGTCACCTTTGCCTTTTTCGAATGGATGAACATCCAAGATAGATGCCGAGATCTTCAAAGTCTTCAGCTTCGGTACCTATAGATTCAGGATCCTCGAAGGATCTGACATCTTCGAAAGCCAGAATGTCAAAGTACTCAAGAAGTACTAAGTATAACCATGTACAGATTGACATTCAATTAAGAAATTAGCCTCCATTTTTTCTCCATCTTCGAAAAAAGGTATGTTTTCATTTATTTGTTTGTTTTTTAGGTTTGATGTTTGTGTGCAAGATATGTGTTTGGCTCCATTCTATAAAAATCCCTATTACCGATCATAGTTAATCCGATCGGAGTTGAATAATGACTATTCGCTTGGTTCGATGTCTATTCCGAACCAAAAATGTGAAAGTCTACAAGTAAATACGAAATCGGCAAATCTCCATAAAGCCATTAATTGGCCAAAATATCTCCAAAAGAGAATCTCTACGAAACAACTAAGGGCATTGGCCAATCGGTCGGCATTGTTCCAATTGCTAGGCCTGACACAACCGAAAATGCGAAAGTTAAAATCCATTTATTTACGAAATAAGTCCCTCTGCTAGGCTCGACATTCATTCTGAGCTTAAGATGCGAGGCACATTCGTTTAAATCTTCATCGATCTATTCGGTAGGCTCAATGTCCATCTTGAACCCAAAATATGAAAATGTTTCTCCAAAACAAGTTCGTCTGCTAGGTTTGATGTCATCCCCGAACCAAAAATGCAAGATGCCTTCATTCAATCCCCATGAACTCACTCGCTAGGTTTGATGTCCATCCCGAACCCAAAATGCGAGGGACTACTATTGAGTCGATTGCATCTCCTCAAAACATGAAATCGATAAATCTTCAAAACCCCTTGAATGTTAAGAGCTACCTGGGAATAATATGTGGTGCTCTACCACTGAGCTACAAAAGTACTCAGTTGCGAATGAGAATGGAGTCTTATCTCTCACCATAGATTGAAAGGTCATTCGCCATGGACGATTGTCCGATAAAATAGCCGCCTGACTGATATTTCAATTAAGTTAAAGACTAAAAAGTCGCCTAACGTGTATGGCGCGATAAATCTAAGTCGTAACTCTCACTTGAACAAAAAGTTTGAATCCAATTGGATCAATTGATTCGATCGAGTTGTGTACTTCAAATGCTTGAAAAGCAAGTTAAAAATTAGGAAGTATTCTCCTTATTCGAATTTACACATCCTCCATGTTTGATTCCTTACACTCTCCATGGTTGATAATGTTTATTCTCCTTTGATTTAATGATAAATTTTACCTAAAATGAAACTTGCAGTACGAAAGCGCAATTGAAAGGCAAATCGAATTTTATATATATGAAGACTTCGTACAAGTTACAAAGCAAATCTTGTCTAAACATAATCAACTATCTAAAACTTCTACTCCCAATCGGATCTTTCGCCATCAGGTACCTGAGACAAAGGGAATGGCACCTGAAGATCTTCTAATACCGATCAGAATTGGACATGTCGATAGCCTTGATGATGACGGTTTCCTTACATTAAGGCTAATTCGCAGGGTGGCGATATAGTAATTGGAAAGTGCACAGAATCTGACCAAGATCATAGTATAAAATTGAAGCATGCTTAGGAGGCATGGCCCAGAAGGTTGCTTTGACTTCCAATAACGAGGAAAAAACTTTTGTTGTGAAGTCTTTGAGGCTGTTTCCATAGATGACAATTAAACAACCTACTACAACCTACTATTCTCACACACAAACGGCCTCTCATTCATCACCAAGGAATTTGGGCAAGGCATCATAGGGACCTCTGTGGGAAGATCATGTTGTAAAAGGCTTTCAGCCATTTTCGCCATGAGTGTCGAGGAATGAGCCATAGTATCATGGGCCTCATAAACCTCAAAGAAACTCCTATTTATAGATTTGGTGCTGCTGAAAACCATATCTGACAAGGGGGAGAGGTAAAATGATATCATAAAGAATTACTTGGATAATCTTACAGAAATTATGAAGTCGTTGAAATGGAAAAAGTTTGTGAAAAAGGGCATGGCAGTGTTTTGCTAAGAAATCACTATGAAATAAAGAAAAATCACCCCAAAAAAACCTATTTATAAGCTCTAAACATCTGGAATTCTCCAATTGCCTCCTTATTGGGTGATCACAACGTGTCTCTAATCCATTCAATACATAACGGACAACGAAGCGTCACCCTCGACATATGTGCAGACGTTAAATGCATGAGCGAAGAACGAAGCGTCGCCCTCGGTATGCACGACAACAATAAATGCACAACAACTGTCCAAAATGAATAGATGCAACTTATCAGATCCAATTCAATTCAAAAATCCCGCCAAAAAAGTCAAAAATCACCCGATCGGACCATTCGGAGGGGGACAAGTGATAAATATGGAAAAAATATCTCCAAAAGCCTAATCCAGCTGGCCCAACAGTACTTGGCATGGCCCAAGCCCAGTAGCAAAAAGGCAAAGTGTGAGCTGGAAGATAGCACAGCAAGGCATGATATCCGATCGGACTGATGGGGCAACACGTCCTGTCAGCCTACTAACACAAGCCAATGCCCATACTCTCCACCTGCTCTTTGTCACATCGCCGCTCACCTGCTCCAATTGCCAATTATCACTCCCTAAGGTACTTGAGTACCCCTCAAAAGAACTCCTATAAATAGCCTAAAATACAATGGCTCCAGGTATTGAACATCTGAGATTCTCTCTCTCTAAGCATTCTTTCTCTAAAAGCTACTAACTTAAGCTTTTGAGTGCTAATGTCTGAGTCTGACCGGGCACTCCTTCTTACAGGTCCATCCATCCCACCGGCCCTTCAACTGCCAGCTCTACTTCTAACAAGATAAAGACATTTTAGGCTTTATCAATAATACATATAATTTCATAAAGCCCATAAGATCTAGGGCCAATTTCTTTAGACAGTAGCCCACAAGAAGAGTCTCATCGGATGAGTGCGGCTTGTCAAATCACATCTATTTGCTACCACCAAATCTGGTCGGTTTGATAAGGCTATATTGTGTCAGTAGTACTAATACACTCAACAGGATATGGACAATGAAATTACTATCAGGCCATACTCTCTGCCTACTAACCGCTCCCACTCAAGTATCCCAACTTGGTAGGCCTTATCCCTTATAAATAGCCCAATTCTTAAGGGCTCTAGGTATTGTACTCTTGAAACTCTCTCTACTTTCTCTCTTTGAAGTCTTTCACTGACTTAAACTTTAGAGTACTAATGTCTGGATCAACTGGCTGATCCACATTTCAATCGGCTCACATATTCTTTCTCACTTTAACAATCTCTGAATTATCATTTGGTACTTTCATTGTGAGTAACATTAGCAGCCATTTTGGAATACTCAAAATCTAGGACCAGGGATCAATCTAATGGTGATAAAAGGCAATTAAGATCTCAGGCTGAGAAGGAGTCCAATAGATTCCCACCAAGGTCTCAAGTAATACCTCCACCAAAGTCTCTAGTAAGTTCTCTGCAAAGATCTCCAGAAAGAAATCCTTCTAACAACCTATTGCTAAGGTTTAATAATGAGCTCATAGCCCAGCCAAACTCTACCTCAGTAAAGGCTAAAGATCTCATGGACATCTTGAGGATTTTACAAAGCAGATGTTAAAAATAATAAAGAAGGCCAAATGGCCCCAAACCTTTTACAAAGAAATGGAGGTGGAAAATCGTAGAATGCATATGTCAAGAAATAATGGGATAAGGATAGAGGAGGAAAAATGCAAAAAAGAAACCAGTTTGGAGTTCCTGGAATCTGATAGGAGAAAGGGTAAATGGAAGACGTAAAGAGAAGATGATGTTGATTACAATACAACAAGGCAATCTCCCCTAGCTGATGTATACGATGATCTCAACCACATATGCACTACTAAGAGGAGACACCATTTGACCCGCACTTTGAGATGATTTCCTTCATTAGAGATAAATGATGATTTGGGATTTATGTGTACTCCTAAAAGGAGATTGGTGAAGAAAGAGAAGGAAGAAAATAAAGATGGAGTGCTCGATAAGAATGAGCAATGGTTCTTGCAGTAGGTTAAGAAGTTTGATTGTGGCTATCCTAATAAGCTAGTTTTCAAATAGAATACAATTTCACCCTTCAACCAAGAGATCAGGGAAGCTAAATTGTCAAGTGGATTCAGAGAGATAAAAAGGCCAAGATATATAGGTAAATTTGATTCAAAATGCCATATCTCTAAATATATGACTCATATATAGATATACTTTTTTGATGATAGCGTATTCTGTAGGGTATTCCTAACTACTCTTGTAGGTGATGCCTTGGATTGGTTTTGTAATCTACCCTCAGAATCATCAATCCACATTTTTAGGTAGCTTAAGGATTTATTTGTCATAGGATTCCTAGTCTAAATTAGACTGCCCAAGATCGTTAATGACCTATGCAACCTGATGTAGAGACCCATTGAAAGCTAAAAGACTACATCGATAAGTTTTAAACTTTGGCATCAGAAATAAAAAAATCTACATCCTAATACAATAGCAAAAACTTTGGCAAAGAACATAAGATGTTGAAAACTGTATGACCCATCATCACTCGTCCATTGATAGATTTTGTAGATCTAATAGATAGGGCTAACTAGTCCATCTAGTTAGATGATACAATAAAGGCGAGTAGTAGTCTCTTAGAGACTGATAAGATTTAACCTATCAGGTGGAATGATTAAAGGCACAAAAGCCCACCGATCAAAGGGAACAAGAGGAGGAATAAAAATCCCAAAAGGGGAAGCTTTTTGAAGAAGTAAGAAAGAAGAAAGGAGAGTGAGCATGGTAGGTTTGAAAGCCATGCATGCAATATGGCTAAAAATTTCACACCATTGAATGCTCCTCCATCAAAAGTTTTGATGTGGATAAAAGAGAAGCACACAAAGGTAAATTGGCTGAAGAAAATATTAGATTGGTCCTATATCTCTAGGGGTAAGATTAAATATTTTCAGTTAAACAAAGATGTTGGCCACACCATGGATGACTACAATACACTGAAAGAGGAGATCAAAAGACTCTTGCAGAGAGGCTATTTGAAAAGATTCATAGGCCTAAAGCTGATAGGCTTCTACAAGCTACCTTGTGAAGGAAAAGGCTGATCGAATTCTAATGATGATGATGGAGAAAGAAAAAGGCCTAAGGATTTTGAGAGGCCATGATAGAGATTAGGAGTCATCAATATGATCACAGAAGGCTTATCTTATGGGTAAAACATCAATGAAAGGAAGAAAGGCAAGGGTATATAATTTTTAGCTGTATCCAAAAGGTTGCAGCTAGTGACTATTTCTTCTGAACATGCAAAAGATTTGAAGTTTTCTCATAAGGATGCCTTAGTGGTGGAGGCAAGCATTGCAAACCTTTTGGTGAAAAGAATTTTAATAGTCAATGAAAGTGTAATTAATGTCTTTCTCTAGAGGTATATCGAAAGATAAGGCTACCATTATAAGAACTAAAGTTGTATATCACCTTACTGATTGGGCTTGGCAATTCCACAGTCCCATAAGTGGATGGGTTAAATGTTTTGTAGAGCTTGGGGATGAAATAGTAAATTGCACATATCGGGTGATATTCATAGTGATAGACATGAATTTCGCATACAATGTGATCTTCAAAGGCTAGTATTATTTAAAATTGGAGTGATCACCAATGTTCGATATATGGTGATGAAAATTCCTACCAGTAATGGAGTAGTAATCCTAAAAGGAAATCAAAAGGCTTACAGGGAAGCCTACGTTGCAATGGTAAAAAGTCTAAGCAAGCGTATGTAATGGAATCGGGAGTTGAGAAAGAAGAAGGGGTCGAATGACCAAGGATAAATCCTAAGGAATGATTGACCACTAAGAACTTGCCAAAGGTAAGACTATTTAGATCGAATCAGGGCTATCATAAAGTGTGGAGAAGGAAGTGATGTAGATCTTGATGATTAACCAAGCTTCTTTTGCTTGGAAGCCTGAAGACATTCCAGGGATAGATCCTGAAGTTATGATGCACGAACTAAATATAGATCCAAATTTTCCACCTATAAAGCATAAGTTAATGGGGTATATGCCCAATCAAAAGAAGTTCATCTCTAAAGAGGTTGATTGACTACTGAATGTCGGAACCATCAGAGAAGTCAAATACGCTGAATGGTTGGCAAATGTTGTATTTGTGAAGAAGAAGAATGGGAAGCTGTGGATGTTTATGAACTTCACTGATTTGAATAAAGCTTTCTCGAAGGATAGTTGCCTGCTCTCCAGCATTGATCAACTAGTTTATGCCATTACTTGTCATGCCATCAACTCTTTATTATATGCTTATGCTAGATATTATCAGATCTTGATGTGGTTGCTCGACTAGAAGAAGACAAGTTTTATCACTAATGACGGAACCTTTTCTCACAAAGTCATGCCATTTGGGTTGAAGAATGCAGGAGCGACCTATTATTATTTGATGAACAAAATTTTTAAGGAGTATATCGACAAAAATGTCAAAGTACATGTGGACGACATGATCATGGAAAGCAAGAGCTGTAAAGAGCATATAACTGACCAAAATAAGGTATTTGCTACTTTGAACAAGTTTTACATGAAGTTGAATATAAACAAATGTGCTTTTAGAGTGCCTTCAGGAAAATTCTTAGGTTTTATGGTGTTGCAAATGATGATTAAAGCCAATCCCAAAAAGATTAGAGCCATTCTAGAAATTTAGCTCCCATTAGCATGAAAGACATTTGAAAGCTGAATGAGAGGATTACAGCTTTAGGTACATTCATCTTTTCTTTAGCCAAGTGCTACACGCCTTTCTTTAAAAAGCTAAGGAAGAATGATATCTTTACATGGGATGAAGATTGCCAGAAAGAATTTAAGGAGTTAAAGCAATTTCTGATGAACCCACCATTGCTAAACTGACTAGTGCTAGGTGAAAAAATTTAATTGTGTCTATTCAACTTAGGAGAAGCTGTAGTTGATGTTTCGATTTGGAAAGAAGGGAATTAATAGTTGCCATTCTATTTTGTCAACTAAGTGCTGAGAGAGCTAGAATTAAAGAATAGTACGACCAAGCAATTGATAATCACCCTAATGATGTGCACAAAAAAATTAAGGCAATATTTTAAGACATACACTATCATAGTTCGATCGGACCAATTATTGATGAAAATTCTACAGATGCCCTGTTGGGAATAGATCGGTTACATACATCACATGTATAAGCAAAAATTAAAATTTTTAACCAATATATATGATATTTCCATGAATATAGAATATAAATATTAATGAGAACAAAGAAAATAACCTTTTATTGTTGTTGAACAGTTGATTTTCCTTTTTATCGGGTTGTTGCAAACCATAGTATCCAAACTTGAACACCTCAAATTGTAATACATACTAAAGTGGAATAAAATGAATCAAAATGCTATGGAAACTCAAGGAGGCAAAAAATCCCTTGATGCTAGTAATGGAAAGTGGGGCTAGGGAAGAAGAAAAACGAGTTAACAAAAACTTTTAACCTAAATCCCCTCTAACTTGGATTTTATACGTAGGTTAAAAATCCTCTTTTAAAACGGGATTGTGCTCTTTAAAAATGCTGAAAAAATATTAAATGGGTTGCTGGAATTTTACTAATTCACTTGGACCTAATTAAAATCCAATCTAAGCCCTTTTCATGAATGACCCTGCACATAACCCATAAACTAGGCCCTTTATGCATACACTTGGATTTGATTATCCAAATCAATTCTAAATTCAACCAAATTCAATATTTAGGCTCCATAATACTTATAAAATATATTTAGTTTATTTTAGTCTAAAAATTAGGCCTTTAAAGCCTTCTGTCTGGGGTTCTACATGAAAGCCTTCCCTAGAGAGCTTTTACATAGAAAACAACTTTCTAGGCCTTTAATTATTTCTCCAATAGACCTATTAATATTATATCATCCCTATAACATTTATAGTCCAATAATATTTAAATTATGAAACACAATATTTCAATCAGGTCCATTTTGCAGAACATTTCCAAAAGAACTCTGAGAACTTTTCTACTTATACATAATTAATTAAACTCTTTAATTTATTATTTTTTTATTTATTTTTCTTCTCCTATAATAATATCAAATATTATTATCTTTATTCATTTTACCATTTTATCCTTTACTATACATATGTGTGACCTATTGGATTTTTGTCCACATTGGTAGTATAATATGTAATTAAGAGTTCCATTCAAAACTCATATGATTTAAACTTCTTTAAATCATTTTGTCAATCCCTTATTGATATTTATGATATACTATTATAAAAGTCATAAACAACCCCTGGCTAAGCATCATGACCACCCAAATGTCAGAAAAATCAAGTGGTTCTGACTATACCCTTCCATAGAAATAATTATCATGCAATTACTCTTTTCACCACTCTTATCTCAATTAGATTCTGAGTATGGATTTATGTCAACTCATATGAACCTAAATATGTATGTTTTATTAATTTAACCATTGTTCCTAAAATTCCCTTTGTGGATTCCTATCCACCTTGGCATATTACTCTAGTCAGAGATTTTACGAATAAAGCAATTATAAAATTATATGAAATAACTTTCCTTAGTAAATTTGGGATGGCAAATTCTTTATTGATTACTAAACTATCTTCAAGTAGGTTATGAGATACCCAACCTCCTAACTATGTTCACCCTCAGATGGAGGTAAGCAGTTATAGAGTCAAAGTATATCACTCACTACTTAAGATAACTTTGGTGATCTCAAGTCTAAGGATATTTGCACCACTACTATGAAGAGATTTTTCACTAACATAGATTCAATATCCATGTAAGGATTCTCTTTGTAGGTCTCCAATGAACTTGTTCTTCTAACAAACATTTATATATTAGCTTTGATTATCTCCTATAATCACAATTATGAGAACTACTGCTTGAATTATTTAAAAAGCATAACATATGTTAGTCTATCCGTATTAACAATGTCCTATCTTGTTAATACTATGACTAAGGATATTTAGTTATTAACACATTTATATGCAATAGATATCTCACATCATGAGCTCTTTTATGATTGCCGTTACACTGTGTTTATAATATCTAGGACTTCATTTATTAATTTAAGATAAACAAACACATTCATTTAAACATAGCATTAATAAATGAATGTTGCCTTTTTTATTAATAAAATGAGTTCATATACATGAAACACTTTCCTTTCTACATGGGCTCTAGGGCATACTCTCTAACAGTATTCCACTTGCACTAGAGCTAATCACTCATGTGTCTTAAGCTCATATTATTTATATGGTGATTATGTTTGTTATGAAAAGTGCTTTAATGAGGGGATCCACCACATTATCATTTGTAGGGACCCTTTATATCTTTATATTATTTCTAGCTACACTACAAGAAAATTGACTTTTAATGACCAATATTTAATGAAGGGATGAAAATCTAATCGTTAATGATATACCAAAAACTAAGGGAACTTAATTCAATTGTAAATCCTTAAATTCTATTATTATTTAACGAGCGACTCCAATCTCGTGGTTGAAAGATAACCAATCCGATGGTTATTGGCTCTTAACAAAAGCGGGACTCCAATTTCATTTGCCTCCAAGAATGTTCTTAATTATATTATTAAAAAACAAATTTGCTTTATTTTTGTTTCTATTTCCAAACCTAAAGTAAAGGCAATCCATACTAAACCTAAGTAGAAATGGCATCCACCCTCTGATATTTTGTAGAAATTAGCTTTGATTTTGCGAGATCCAGATTAATTATAAGCTTTCATTGACTTTTTCCTAGCGATTGTATAAGAGAAAAGAAGAGGATTAAGAAAATCCAGTTCTTTCTCTTAACTAAAAACCTAAATTAAAACTCCAAGTAACAGTTGAATATGCATATCTTTCAAATCTTCTTAGTCAAATAGAAAATTAAGACATTAAGAGAAAATTTGAGGATGGTGGTGAAGATTTGAGGATGTGCTGGGGCTATCAATGGGTACGAAATTTGTTCTTTGTTGGTTCTCCTGATTCATTTATTAAAAAACTAACCTATTCAGCTAAATTTCTTCATTTTATTGTTTGATATATTAATTTTTGCATTTCAAAATGGAATTCCTTTTATATTAATGTTATTATTTTCAAGATGATTTTATTTTTATGGGTCTTAATGCACTTGTGCTAACTATTTCCTTTTGCAAATTTCCTCGTTCAACTTCTGGGTTTATTCAAATTGCCTCCATTTCTTAGTTCATTTTTGAGAAGAAGCTTGTGTTTATGGCTTTAGGCTGTGATTCGGGGTCAGCATTCACAGCAGTGGACACGGTTTATAGGGTTCAAGTTAAGGGATAAAAGGTTTTGAAGCTAAGCATTTTATTTAGATTCACACATTCCTAGACACCATCTCAAAAAGATTTCTCATTTGTTTCAAGAAATAGATATCTCTGTTTCTAAAGAGAAAGTGAGATCCGTAAGTTTGTGTTTGGTTTTTGGCATTTATTCTTTTAAGAAGCAAATAATTTTATCTAATTCTTCTCAACCCATTCTTTCCTTCTCATATTTCTCTCTATCTCTGTTTATGTGTGTTCATAGAATAGTAAAGTCTTTCTTTCTTTGACTAGCAATTTCGAAATCAGGGATTTTTTTAAACTTTCGATTAACTTGCTTTGACTCTTTGTAGATTCCTTAATTCTTCTTTTGATTGTCATCTTCATGAATTTAAAAAGTTAAGCACTATAAATTTTAGGTTTACTATTGGTGCGTATGCTTTTATTTACTTCTAATTTTGAATTTTCAAAATAAAGGTTTACATTGGATGGAATTGAGTTAGTGAAACCAATACCCATGTTATTGATTTTGTAGTATAAAGATGGAGAGATTTTAAAAATGATATTGCCATTATTTTCAGCAAGAAGAAAACTCTACGTTTTTCAACTCAAGGCTAGCTTATGGGACAATATCAAATTTGGGTAATATGCATTTTTTATCTACATTCAAATGCTAACTTTTGATCTATTTGTTTTTTTGACTTGATCTCTCTAGAATTTGATTTTTCGAATCCACTGGTCTATGCTTTGGTTTTTGTATATTCTTTTTAATTTGTTTTTGATTTTTTTTATTGCTGTTATTTCTGATATGACGTTATAAAAGTTTGAGTCTGAAAAGCTGTTGTTGGTATATAGCGTGCTAAATGGAAAATGTATAATATGTGCAGATTTGATGCTTGTTTTGTTCAATTCAAAAAGCTTTCTTAAATCGACAGACATGCATTCCATATTTTCTTGGAATTATATTCTTGTTTATTTTATTATAACTATTATTGTTCCAACTTGTGACCGCTCATGTGATGTCATTGTCAATAAGAAAGGGATTGAAATTGTTATACCAAGAAAGCAGAAACATCACATGCTAATGTCAATTCCACTTCATATGTTTTACAGATAATTAATTAGCCCTAATTCAATTTGTTAATAAAACATTCTATACTAATATGCTGTACAAAATTGTAGAAAAGGAGGATGGTAGAGGTCCAAGTGTTTGGGACACTTTTTCACTTTCTTTCTATAACATATTATTTTATTTTCTTCTTTTTTTATTATTTTATCTAATTCTAATTAATGCTACCATTCTCAGTTGGTACATTAAATTAAATACTTCAAACATGTAATGTCTATTAATTTCATTACATGCATTATTAAGTGATACTCTCTTTGCAGGAAAAATAATCAATGTAATGGACTCAACACCGG
Organism: Excoecaria agallocha; assembly: GCA_037975025.1. Taxonomy (NCBI): domain Eukaryota; kingdom Viridiplantae; phylum Streptophyta; class Magnoliopsida; order Malpighiales; family Euphorbiaceae; genus Excoecaria; species Excoecaria agallocha. The sequence continues at coordinate 60,664,084 of CM075809.1, forward strand.
TCTGGTCAAGAACAGTAAATTCCGATGATGAATAGTACATCCGGGCCGAAAATCGGACCCGAAAGTGAAAAATATTTTATTTAACCATCGAAAATTATTGATCATGATGAACCCGGGGTTGAAATTTAAAGTGAAATTGAGGTCATATAGACCTCCGAAAGTCAAAAATATGAAAAAGTTAGCGAATCAATTTCCCCGGTAGAGAAGTTGACTCGATTTTGCATAAATTTTTAAAAATAGCAAATAAACTCTAAAAATTGCTAAATTTTGTATGTCTTACTGAAATTTTATGTAGAATATTTTGGTACAAAAAAATAAAATTTTCGGCGAAGTCGACAGTTGTCGAATCAAACCAGTTCGGTTGAATCGGACCAGTAACGGACTCCAATTGAGCCGAAATTTTACGCACTACCTATTTTTGATATTTTAAGAATTATGGAATCAAAATTGAAGAGAATTGAAGCGAGAAAGTGAGAGAATTTTATGTGGGCCTTTAGAGAGGTGAAATTGGGCCTTAAAGAATTAAATCAAGCCCATGGACTTTTGGCCCAAATTTTGGCTCATTTGAAGGAGTATATAAAGGGAAAATATCTACCAAGTTCCAGAAAATTCCCTCATCTCCTTCCTCCTCTCCTCTTGGCTGAAACCTTCTCTCCCATTTCTCTCTCAAGATTTCTTCAATTTTGCTCCATTTTATTTGATGTTTAACCTCACCCCTAATTCTATCCCTCTAGATTAGTACTCCAGCCCCAAACCTTTGATTTGAAGGATTAAAGCAAGAAAAATTCTAAGAGAAAGCTTTAGGTATCTTAAGGAGGTAAGTGAAAATCATGGTTTTAAGTTGATTTGTTGGCATTTTTAAGTATATTTGGGTGTCTAGAGTTCAGATATATAGTTAAATTAAGTAAATAAGATCAAAAAAGTAGGATTTCTTTTAATGGAAAATTTGGCTTCTTTAGGGATTCAAGGAGGAGAGCCATCCAATCCAACTAAGGGCAAGGAAAAGGAAGTATAAGCATCCTAAAGTAAGGAGAATATGTAAGTGACTAATAAATCTTAGTAATTTCATTGATTTTAAATGAATATCCTTTATGTAACTTAAGGAACTTATGACTAAAGTGGTGTATAACTAAAATAATGATAGACTAGTGTTAGAAGATCTTAATTAAGTGTGAATAAATGCTTAAATGAATGATTGAGTGAATATATAGTATGGTTCCTTTGTTGGCCGAATGGTATACTTAAGGAAACTAAAGTTTATTTGATGAATTTTGATGAAATTAAGCCTTTAAATGATGTTAGAAATGAAATAATACACATATGAATTTTTGTGGAATTTATAGAAATTAAATGAATATTTTAGAAATAAATTATCAATTATGTAAGTAATGAAAGTATTGAAATAATGTGTGCTTTGTTGAGAAAATGAATGATATTGGTGAATTATGGTGAAATAATTCACAAATCTTGTGAAGGATTTGAAAAGAATAATTAATAAGGTAAATAAGCATAAGTAAGTAAAGAAATAATAAGAAAATGAAGCTTTGATTGAAATTTTAATGAAATTATGCCCTTAGAAATAGTCTGGCAGTCAAAACCTAGTTCAGGATATAATTGGCTAGCCATAGGGACATCTGAACCGGAGTGTAAGTCATGGCGACTTGCTTTGCTATGGTAGGATCACTGATCTCTATAGCTTTGTCTGTATCTGATATCTGTTCTGTGAAAAAAAAGATCTGTGAGGTCATTTTTCAGTCTGTCTGGAGCCTCTGGGGTCCACGTTCCGAGTATCCTGTTTGAGAATTTCTGTCGGTACTGTACTAGGGGCATGAAAGTGATAACAAGTTAAAATAGGGGAAAAAGAAGAAAAAAGTGAAGTTTAAGTAGAAAAAGGACCTAAATGAAAGAAAATAAAAGTTTAGGGACAAAATGATAATTTTGCCAAATGTATAATTAATATGTGAAAATGAATAAGAAATAATTAATAAGGGTAAAATGGTAATTTCGGGACTTAACAGTGCAAAAATATAAAGTTTCGCGACACAGGGACTAAAATGAAATTTTACCTAATAGTGGTGAACTAAGGCATAAAGGATGAATAAATGAAGAAATAGTATAAGAAAAGTGATAATAAATAACTATAATGGCAAAACTGTAAATATGAGGTCAAAAGGGACAACTTTGTAATTTAGTAAAACTTTAAGGATTAAATTGAATTTTGATGATAATTAAGTAATAAATGAGAATAAAAGTAAGTTAGGTAAGTAATAACTGTTTTCCTTGATTTTTGAGTAAAATGTGTTTATATTCAAAGTTTAAGTTAAATAATCGAATTTTAATACTATATGAAAGTACTAGGATTGTTAGTCACCACTGGGCATAATTTATGCTCAGCATGTAGTTTCTGCTGCATGCAGGTACTGAGTTGAAGGAGCAGAGATGCACAAAAAGGGGGAAAAGTTAGTTTGTTAAGTAGATTATGTAGCTTTTGGCATGTATATAAACAGACGGTTTTGTATAAGTACATGATTATGTAAAAATATGTAAACATATATGTGTGCGTATGTGGTTATGATCTATTTTGAATTGTGGAATGGTTGATGGGAGTTTTGAAGGATGGGATGATTGTTTTAGAAGTGTTGTGCCTCTGAGAGGCTGCGATTTGTCTGATTTTCAGGGAGTTAGTTAGAAATACAGCCGTTATAATGCCAAAATTTTTGTTAAATGAATAGTAATCTGAGACAGTTATAGGACATCGAACAATTAAGTCAAATATACAATATTAAGCATTGACATTAGTTAAAGAAAAAAAATTACCGGTGTGCACGCACTGTTCAGTAAGATCGGAGTGATAAGGGTGTTACAATTATTATTGGTATCAGAGCAAAGGTTTAGGCGATCCTAAGATCGGAATGGGTATGAAATGATTTGTCTGTATATACATGCCAATTACTTTTTGAAAATGAGTATTTTGAAACTAATGTGCATTTGCTCCTTCTGTTTTATAGTGGAAAGATGTCTGCCGAGTAAGGGCAGCAGGCGCCTGAAAGCAGGAGTGAGGCGTCAAGTAATGTTGGGCAACAAGAGGCCCCATAACAAAATCCTCCTCCTGTGGCAGCGCCTCCTTTTCCTCAGCCCGATTTTCTTAATTTGATGGTTGATTATATTCAACAGCGACTTCAGGCAGCTCCAGCTCCGATGCAGCCTTAGCCTACAGTAGTACAGGTTCAGCCAGCCCCACCTAGGCGGAGACCTATTTTGGAGCAATTAAAAAGATTGGGGGCGGAAGACTTTTCTAGGCGAGAACCTCTAACACCTGCAGTGGCTGAAGAATGGTTATACAAGATAAAAAGGCTGTTTGAAATAACCCATAGCCCACTACAAGAAAAATTTGAAGGCATTGTGGCATTACTTCAGGGTCCTGCATTCATATGGTGGGATTCAGTCAGAAGACACACTCCTGCAGAACAGTTGAGTTGGGAGTTCTTTGTTGACCAGTTTGAGATGAAATATATTGGGTCCGAATATAAAGCTACTATGCAAGAGGCTTTCTGGAGATTAAAACAGGGAAACAAGATAGTGGCAGAGTATGATCGAGAATTTAAGCGCCTAAGTGCTTATCTGGATGAAAGCCAAGCTACAGAGGAGAAATTGTGCTTCAGATTTGAGAGAGGCCTACACACCGAGCTTAGACAGATCATTGGAGCTCAGAAGTATCCCACCTTACGTGTCATGCTTGAAGCAGCTATTAAGTTAGAAACTACTCAGGCTGAGCGGCAGTCCAGATTTCAGCAAAAGCGGAAACAGGGCCAGTTCAGTGGTAAAGGGAAGAAGATGAAAGGGTCTCAGGCATTTCAGGGACAGTCGCCAGCAGTAGCAGGCCGTGGTTAGGGAAGTGCATCGCGAGGTAGAGCTCCAGTTGCTGATATACCTCGGGACAGGGATAGTGGTTCTGCAGTGGCATGTGAGCACTGTGGCAAGATTCACCCTGGAGAGTGTAGGTTGTTGACGGGAGCCTGTTTTAGATGTGGGTCCAGAGACCATCGGATCAGAGACTGTCCTATTATGCAGACTGCTTCAGTTAATTCACCAGTGTCAGGTACAAGATCTTCAGTACCTAGGGGTCGGGGTAGAGGAGCCGCCCCTCATACTTCAGCCTCTAGACCGATTGGTTAGGCATCATAGGGCCAGAAGAGAGGATCGGGTCAGACTTATGCTGTCAGAGCCCGTGCAGATGAGGATGCCCCAGACGTGATAGTTGGTACGTTTCTTTTGTTATCTAATTCGGTGCATGCATTGATTGATCCGGGTTCCACTCACTCTTATATTAGCACTGCTTTAGCACGGGAAAAAGGGTTGAAAGAGGAATGCTTGGACCAGGATATTTTGGTGAGCAATCCTCTGGGACATAGTATAGTGGTTGATAAAGTATATAGACAGTGCCCTATTAGTACTCAGGGACATACCTTTCTAGCCAATTTGATTGCTTTACCTTTCCACGAGTTTGACGTGATCTTGGGGATGGATTGGTTATCCGCCCATCAAGCAACTGTCGATTGTAAAAGAAAGCGAGTCATTTTGAAGCTCAGTGATGACCGGGAGATTACAGTGGTAGGTGTAAGAACTGATTTTCTGTCTGATGTGATATCTGCTACGGTTGCTAAGAAGTTAATTAGAAAGGGATGTGTGGCTTATATGTGCTATGCAGTGGAGGCCAAAAAGATCAATCCAAAGATATCAGAAGTACCTACTGTCAGAGAGTTTCAGGATGTTTTTCCTGATGAATTGCCAGGCTTGCCACCTGACAGAGAGGTAGAATTTTCTATTGACGTTGCTCCAGGTACTGCACCTATTTCTATTGCTCCCTATAGGATGGCACTTGCAGAGTTAAAAGAATTGAAGATTCAATTACAGGAGCTGTTGGATAAGGGGTTCATCAGACCTAGTGTTTCTCCCTGAGGGGCGCCGGTTTTGTTTGTGAAGAAGAAAGATGGCACGCTCAGGTTATGTATTGATTATAGGCAACTGAATAAAGTTACCATTAAGAACAAGTATCCTCTCCCTCGCATCAAAGATTTGTTTGATCAGCTTAAGGGAGCAGGTGTTTTCTCAAAGATTGACCTGAGATCAGGCTATTACCAGATGAGAGTGAAGGAAGCAAATGTACCGAAGACTGCTTTTCGCACCAGATACGGCCACTATGAATTTCTGGTTATGCCTTTTGGGCTTACAAATGCTCCAGCGGCCTTTATGGACTTGATGAATAGGGTTTTTCATCCCTATTTAGACCAGTTTGTAGTAGTTTTTATTGACGACATACTGGTCTACTCCAAGACGCCAGAAGAACATGATAAGCATTTGAGGATTGTTCTGCAGACTCTGAGAGAAAAACAGTTATATGCTAAGTTTAGCAAATGCGATTTTTGGCTAAATGAAGTATCTTTTTTGGGACATGTGATATCTGCATAGGGTATTAAAGTGGATCCTTCAAAGATTGATGCAATCCTCCAATGGAAACCGCCCAAAAATGTTAATGAAGTAAGGAGTTTTCTGGGTTTAGCCGGGTACTACAGGAGATTCATTAAAGAATTTTCTACTATCGCAACACCTTTAACCTGGCTACTACAGAAGAATAACAGATTTGTATGGACCGATGCTTGTCAAGAAGCTTTTGAAAGACTTAAAGGCATGCTGACTGAAGCTCCAATTCTTACTGAACCTGAGTCGGGTAAGGATTTCATGATTTATAGCGATGCATCCAGGAATGGGTTAGGTTGTGTTCTAATGCAAGAAGGCAAAGTGATTGCATATGCTTCCCGACAGCTGAAGACACACGAGAAAAACTACCCTACTCATGATCTGGAATTAGCAACCATTGTTTTTGCGCTGAAGATTTGGAGACATTACTTATATGGCGAGAGATGCTATATTTACTCAGATCATAAGAGTTTAAAATATCTACTCACCCAGAAGGAGCTCAATCTTAGACAGAGACGTTGGCTGGAATTAATCAAAGATTATGATTGCTATATTGACTACCATCCAGGAAAAGCCAATGTAGTAGCCGATGCACTTAGCAGGAAATTTATGTTAGGTGATGTTATTGTCGTCAAGTAAGTTAGTATAGATACTTGATATGGTTTAGTAATTAATTATTTTATTTGCAGCTCTTCGAGCTATGAATGCCTGTTTAAGTCTGACTTCAGATGGAGCTTTGGTAGCTGAACTGCAAGTAAAGCCAGACTTTGTGCATCAAGTTAAGACTGCTCAGAAAAAAGATGATCGGTTGATGAGTATTAAGAATAGGCTTCAGAATGACAATGTAGAGAACTATTCTTTAGATGATGATGGAAGCCTCTATTTTAAGCAAAGGCTTTGTGTCCCAAATCAAGAGGAATTGAAGAAAAGTATTCTAACTGAAGCACATCACAGTAGCTATGCTTTGCATCCTGGAGGCAATAAAATGTACCAAGATTTAAAAGCTTTCTATTGGTGGCCAGGTATGAAGCGGGAGGTGTCAGAATTTGTAAGTAAGTGTCTGATTTGTCAACAAGTAAAAGCTGAGCACCAGGTTCCTTCAGGATTGCTGCATCCTTTGTTAGTACCAGAGTGGAAATGAGACCGAGTAACTATGGATTTTGTGACAGGCTTGCCTTTGACTCAGAAGAAACATGACGCCATCTGGGTGATCATAGATCGGCTTACCAAGTCTGCTCACTTTTTGCCAGTACGGATGGACTATCCTTTGTCAAAATTGGCAGAAATATATATTAATGAGATAGTAAGACTCCATGGAGTTCCATCTTCCATTATTTCTGATAGGGATCCAAGGTTTACTTCTCGTTTCTGGCACAGTTTTCAAGATGCATTGGGTACAAGGCTTCACTTTAGTACAGCCTTTCACCCTCAGACAGACGGTCAGTCCGAGAGAGTGATCCAGGTTTTGGAAGATATGCTTAAATGCTGCATTCTGGAGTTTGGCACCAGTTGGGAAAAGCATTTACCCTTAGCGGAATTTGCATACAACAATAGTCACCATTACAGATTAAAAATGACTCCTTTTGAAGCACTTTATGGTAGGAAGTGCAGAACTCCTCTCTGTTGGACTGAACTAAGCGAAAGAAAATTAATGGGCTCTGATTTGATCCGCGATTCTGAAGAAAAAGTTCGAGTCATTAAAGGTAGATTGAAAGAAGCCATGGATCGTCAGAAGTCTTATGCTGACTTGAAGAGGAAAGACATAGAATTTCAGGTTGGGGATCGAGTTTTCCTCAAGGTACCTCCGTGGAAAAAGATTCTGAGGTTCGGAAAGAAGGGCAAGTTAAGTCCAAGATTTATCGGCCCTTATGAAGTTCTGCAGCGAGTGGGTCTTGTAGCTTATAGATTAAAGTTACCTTCGGCCCTAGAGAAGATACATGATGTGTTCCACGTGTCTATGCTCCGTAGATACAGATCAGATCCTAGTCACGTGATTACATCAGAAGAAATTCAAGTAGCAGATGACATGACCTATGAAGAAGAACCTGTGAGAATTTTAGCAAAAGAAGTCCGCCAACTCAGAAACAAGCAGATCCCACTGGTGAAGGTTTTGTGGCACCATCATAACATGGAAGAAGCTACGTGGGAACCGGAGGCGGCTATAAGACATCAATATCCCCACCTCTTCAATACAGGTAGATTTCGAGGACAAAATTTTTTTTAGTAGGTGAGAATTGTAATGGCCTCAACACCGGTCTGGTCAGGAACAGTAAATTCCGATGATGAATAGTACACCCGGGCCGAAAATCGGACCCGAAAGTAAAAAATATTTTATTTAACCATCGAAAATTATTGGTCATGATGAACCCGGGGTTGAAATTTAAAGTGAAATTGAGGTCATATATACCTCCGAAAGTCAAAAATATGAAAAAGTTAGCGAGTCAATTTCCCCGGTAGGGAAGGTGACTCGATTTTGCATAAATTTTTAAAAATAGCAAATAAACTCTAAAAATTGCCAAATTTTGTATGTCTTACTGAAATTTTATGTAGAATATTTTGGTGCAAAAAATGAATTTTTCGGCGAAGTCGACAGTTGTCGAATCAATCCAGTTCGGTTGAATCGAACCAGTAACGGACTCCGATTGAGTCAAAATTTTACGCACTACCTATTTTTGATATTTTAAGAATTATGGAATAAAAATTGAAGAGAATTGAAGTGAGGAAGTGAGAGAATTTTATGTGGGCCTTTAGAGAGGTGAAATTGGGCCTTAAAGAATTAAATCAAGCCCATGGACTTTTGGCCCAAATTTTGGCTCATTTGAAGGAGTATATAAAGGGGAAATATCTACCAAGTTCCAGCAAATTCCCTCATCTCCTTCCTCCTCTCCTCTTGGCCGAAACCTTCTCTCCCATTTCTCTCTCAAGATTTCTTCAATTTTGCTCCATTTTATTTGATATTTAAGCACCTCACCCCTAATTCTATCCCTCTAGATTAGTACTCCAGTCCCAAACCTTTGATTTGAAGGATTAAAGCAAGAAAAATTCTAAGAGAAAGCTTTAGGTGTCTTAAGGAGGTAAGTAAAAATCATGGTTTTAAGTTGATTTGTTGGCATATTTAAGTATATTTGGGTGTCTAGAGTTCAGATATGTAGTTAAATTAAGTAAATAAGATCAAAAAAGTAGGGTTGCTTTTAATGGAAAATTCGGCTTCTTTAGGGATTCAAGGAGGAGAGCCATCCAATCCAACTAAGGGCAAGGAAAAGGAAGTATAAGCATCCTAAAGCAAGGAGAATATGTAAGTGACTAATAAATCTTAGTAATTTCATTGATTTTAAATGAATATCCTTTATGTAACTTAAGGAACTTATGACTAAAGTGGTGTATAACTAAAATAATGATAGACTAGTGTTAGAAGACCTTAATTAAGTGTGAATAAATGCTTAAATGAATGATTGAGTGAATATATAGTATGGTTCCTTTGTTGGCCGAATGGTATACTTAAGGAAACTAAAGTTTATTTGATGAATTTTGATGAAATTAAGCCTTTAAATGATGTTAGAAATGAAATAATACACATATGAATTTTTGTGGAATTTATAGAAATTAAATGAATATTTTAGAAATAAATTATCAATTATGTAAGTAATGAAAGTATTGAAATAATGTGAAATAATGTGTGCTTTATTGAGAAAATGAATGATATTGGTGAATTATGGTGAAATAATTCACAAATCTTGTGAAGGATTTGAAAAGAATAATTAATAAGGTAAATAAGCATAAGTAAGTAAAGAAATAATAAGAAAATGAAGCTTTGATTGAAATTTTAATGAAATTATGCCCTTAGAAATAGTCTGGCAGTGAAAACCTAGTTCACGATATAATTGGCTAGCCATAGGGACATCTGAACCGCGGTGCAAGTCATGGCGACTTGCTTTGCTATGGTAGGATCATTGATCTCCATAGCTTTGTCTGTATCTGATATCTGTTATGTGAAAAAAATGATCTGTGAGGTCATTTTTCAGTCTATTTGGGGCCCCTGGGGTCCACGTTCCGAGTATCCTGTCTGAGAATTTCTGTCGGTATTGTACTAGGGGCATGAAAGTGATAACAAGTTAAAATAGGGGAAAAAGAAGAAAAAAGTGAAGTTTACGTAGAAAAAGGACCTAAATGAAAGAAAATAAAAGTTTAGGGATAAAATAGTAATTTTTCCAAATGTATAATTAATATTTAAAAATGAATAAGAAATAATTAATAAGGGTAAAATGATAATTTTGGGACTTAACAGTGCAAAAATATAAAGTTTCGCGACATAGGGACTAAAATGAAATTTTACCTAAAAGTGGTGAACTAAGGCATAAAGGATGAATAAATGAAGAAATAGTATAAGAAAAGTGATAATAAATAACTATAATGGCAAAACTGTAAATATGAGGTCAAAAGGGACAACTTTGTAATTTAGTAAAACTTTAAGGATTAAATTGAATTTTGATGATAATTAAGTAATAAATGAGAATAAAAGTAAGTTAGGTAAGTAATAACTGTTTTCCTTGATTTTTGAGTAAAATGTGTTTATATTCAAAGTTTAAGTTAAATAATCGAATTTTAATACTATATGAAAGTACTAGGATTGTTAGTCACCACTGGGCATAATTTATGCTCAGCATGTAGTTTCTGCTGTATGCAGGTACTGAGTTGAAGGAGCAGAGATGCACAAAAAGGTGGAAAAAGTTAGTTTGTTAAGTATATTATGTAGCTTTTGGCATGTATATAAACAGACGGTTTTGTATAAGTACATGATTATGTAAAAATATGTAAACATATATGTGTGTGTATGTGGTTATGATCTATTTTGAATTGTGGAATGGTTGATGGGAGTTTTGAAGGATGGGATGATTGTTTTAGAAGTGTTGTGCCTCTGAGAGGCTGCGATTTGTCTGATTTTCAGGGAGTTAGTTAGAAATACTGCCGTTATAATGCCGAAATTTTTGTTAAATGAATAGTAATCTGAGACAGTTATAGGACATCGAACAATTAAGTCAAATATACAATATTAAGCATTGACATTAGTTAAAGAAAAAAAATTACCGGTGTGCGTGCACTGTTCAGTAAGATCGGAGTGATAAGGGTGTTACAATTATTATTGGTATCAGAGCAAAGGTTTAGGCGATCCTAAGATCGGAATGGGTATGAAATGATTTGTCTGTATATACATGCCAATTACTTTTTGAAAATGAGTATTTTGAAACTAATGTGCATTTGCTCCTTCTGTTTTATAGTGGAAAGATGTCTGCCGAGCAAGGGCAGCAGGCGCCTGAAAATAGGAGTGAGGCGTCAAGTAATGTTGGGCAACAAGAGGCCCCATAACAAAATCCTCCTCCTGTGGCAGCGCCTCCTTTTCCTCAGCCCGATTTTCTTAATTTGATGGCTGATTATATTCAACAGCGACTTCAGGCAGCTCCAGCTCCGGTGCAGCCTCAGCCTACAGTAGTACAGGTTCAGCCAGCCCCACCTAGGCGGAGACCTATTTTGGAGCAATTAAAAAGATTAGGGGCGGAAGACTTTTCTGGGCGAGAACCTCTAACACCTGCAGTGGCTGAAGAATGGTTATACAAGATAAAAAGGCTGTTTGAAATAACCCATAGCCCACTACAAGAAAAATTTGAAGGCATTGTGGCATTACTTCAGGGTCCTGCATTCATATGGTGGGATTCAGTCAGAAGACACACTCCTGCAGAACAGTTGAGTTGGGAGTTCTTTGTGGACCAGTTTGAGATGAAATATATTGGGTCCGAATATAAAGCTACTATGCAAAAGGCTTTCTGGAGATTAAAATAGGGAAACAAGACAGTGGCAGAGTATGATCGAGAATTTGAGTGCCTAAGTGCTTATCTGGATGAAGGCCAAATCAACAATGGGCAAACAAACATTCATTCCACCAGGTGCTTTAGGAAAGGGACGAGGACAAAGCTTAAGATCTTTCACCTTTACAAGAGCAATTGATGAAAGAATTTCAAATGTAACAAGAAAAAGTTGCCATACAATACTTCAAATCAACATAAGCCACCATTTGTACCTCCTAGATTTCAGTCAAATGAAGATGAGAATCCTTCCCCTCAAGTGGATGAATAGATGCAAGACATAGAAATAAGTATTTTATTGATTTAAATTTAATTTTTTTATCATTAATTAATTATGAGTGTGTATATATGACTTAATTTATTATTTATAGGCCCAATAAAACTCAATGCTAAAAAAGTTCAACGAAGGAATAAGTGTAAAAAAGTTGCAAGACTCAAGGCTGGAGAAAAATTAAGTCACTTTTTATCAAAATCGAGTTGTTGGGGGAGCATCATGAAGATTTTTTAGGGCATTTGGGTAGAATAATTCGAGGTCGTAATATGTGCCCTTAGAAAGTGCACTCTTAGTGAGGAATTCCTAAAGCAAAGATTGACCATATGCGGCAAGCTGTTATTGTAAGAAATTATAGCGTTATGTTCAAATTTCTTTTTCAAGCTATAATGATGCCAATGATTTAAATGTGTGTTCAAGTAATGCTAATTATTTTTTATGATAATTAATTTAGGATATATTTGACAGTGATGACATACTTGAGTTGTGTGAGCATGTAGTGAAACATATGAGAGACTTGTGGAACAACTGGAGATGAGAGATGCATTTCAAGAATGTGAAGTTTAGGCCACTTTATGAAGCTTTGAAAAATATGCCAAAAAGGGTGGACAAGAATGATTGGAAATGGCTGGTCAAAGAGCATTTTTTAGTAAAAAAATTCAAGTATTCCATGATCTATATTTTAGGTACATTCATTTTTTTATAGTCAAATCATAAATTTACATGTCATATTGTTAATATAGGAAACAAGCAAAAGAAACTTAATTAATAGGTCCAAGTTAAGTATGCCTTATCGTACAGGTAGTAAGCCTTTTAGAGAGATTAACTAGCAACAGGTGGTTTACCATCCTTGAAAATTATTTGGAAATTTATTATTAATTAAAAAGAGGCTCATTTGACATGTTTATACTTGTTTTGAAGGGACGCAAAGATGATAACCCTCCAAACTTGGCTACCATGTTTTTTTTGACTCCTAAAAAGGACAACAAACTTGTTGAAACTACCACCAATGAATGATATGTGTGTGATAAATTTTATTTCCATTATACTAACTTTTATTTGATATGTTCAATCATTCTAAATTATCATTGTATTTATGGACTCAAATTCAAAAAGTGGTGCAATCAGAACCCTCTCTTTCTAACATAGAGGTAGCAGAAAAATTTTTTAGACCTTAATGGACAGGTCATGTTATTGGATTTGGGAGTGGCATAAGTGCAAGGCAATTGAAAGGGCCTGGTTCATCGAAAGAGATATTGTTATCAAGGCTTAAGAAAACTGAAGAAGAAAATCAAGAATTGAAAAGAAAGCTTGATGCCTTTGATAATAGATTTGCACGACTCAAAGCTGCAATCTTAATTTAGCAATCTAATGTTCATCCTGCATCACCATCTTCAAGTGAATCCCTAATAGAGTGCAACATTTAATAATTAAGTACTTGCTTAAAATGTATATGGTTTTGGTGGATGTTGTGTGTTTATTTTTGGTTAAGATTTGATCTCTATATGGTTCTTGTTTCTATTGTTAAACTTTGTCTCCTATATTCTTGGGTTATATATTTTTGTCAAGCTGGCTGGGTTCCATCTTGAAGTGGTAGTTGGTGATCACGCTCTTATGTTAAATTTCATTTTGCCTTGATATGGGGGCCAAAAACTTTGCTCTACAGAATGTTTTTTCTTATTATTTTTCTTAATCGGGCATCCAACTATTGTCTTTTTTAAGAAGGGTAGTATATGTGATGGGTAGCTTATAGATGTTAATTGCAGTGGTGTTTATCGGGGTTTAGACTGTGCTATTTCTGCATCAGGGATGAACTGCTTTATTATATTATTTTTTACTCTTATTTGAGCTGTTGGCTTATAAATTGTTGACGATTTGATAAATTTGCTGTTTGGGATGCTCTATTTTCTTCCTCTTGCTGGTTCTAGATTTGTGAATGTATCTAACTCAACTTAGCTGCATTCAAAGGTACTGAGCACATCTTGCTCTTGGTGGGTTGAACTACTACAATTCTTTGGTTGCTTCAGAGGTTTTGCATAATTCTATTGTAATGGTTATTTTCGGTTTTAAATTTTAGTCTTTAATGGAGCTATTGTATCTACAACAAATACTTAGGTTGGGCAATAACTTATAGGCTTATTTGTGTTAGGCTATTCTTAGTTGGGGTTATTGGTCTTGTTAGGCATCATTTGCCTGCTCTGTATGAAATCTTATTTTAATGGATTTTCTTAGCTTATAAAAAAAATATCTATCATGGTGAAGGTTTCCTCTCTGTTGTATTCTGGCTGCTTCTTATGTAAGTTGTGTTGTCATTTTCTGATTCAGTATTTGCATGAGGGATATAACTTTGTATTGGAAAAATGGATATAACTTTGTAAGCTTTTTTTCTATCTTTTTAATTTGTTTGTTTGTCTATCATACGTCTAAGCTGCACCTTATTTTTTATTGTTATTTATGTCATTAAAATTAATATTATTTTTTACTTTTTTCTTTGTAGTCCCTATCATTTTTTAGATATTTTGAAGTGTATATACAATTACACTTGTTGGATTTTGGATATTTTGAAGTGTATATATAATTACACTTGTTAGAGATTTTGGATATTTAAGGTAGATGATATTTTAAATTGAAAGCATTCAAATTGTTTTCCATTTGATTTATTGCCTTTAATTTGTTCATGAATATTAATCATAAATTTATACTTTAAATTCTACAGGTCTCTAAATAATAGACAAAGAGGGTATAAGGTTCATTATGCATTCTTCTGAAGATTCTAAATGAATAGAACACTACAAGAAAATTTAAAAATAGCAACGGAACTGTTTTCGTTGCTAATTTAGCAACAGAATTGCATTTCTGTTGCTAAAATTGGTTAAACATTCTAAATTTAGCAACGAAAATATTTTTGGTTATTTTTCGTTGCTAAAAGTGGATGGAATTTTTAGCGCCAAAATTTAGCAACAAATTTCTATACCGTTGCTAAATAAGGCGCCAATGGATGGAGGAAAAATTTTGAAATGAAAAATAGCAACGGAAAAAATTTTCGTTGCTAATTTAGCAATGAAAATCTTTTTCCGTTGCTAATTTAGCAACGAAATTAATTATCCGTTGCTATATTAGCAACGGAAAATAATTCGGTTGCTAAATTATATGGGTTAAAAAATTCTTTTTGAAAATAGCAACGAATTTTAGTTTTGGTTGCTAAAAAAGCAACAAAATTGAAATTTCGTTGCTAAATTAGCAACCGAAATACAATTCCGTTGCTAATTTTCATTTTCAATGAAAAATAGCAACGGAATTGGATTTCCGTCGCAAATTTTCATTTCAATTAAATAATTTTCATTTTCAAAAAAATTTCTAATTTTCTAATTATTTACATAATTGCCATTATCTATAAATACCCCATGTTGGAACCCTAAATTTTCTCTTCTTCTCTTCTAATTATTAAAATGTGATATAACATTAGTGAATATTATCTTTAAGTTTTTGATTTTATAATTTAAACTAAAATACATTTTATTAATAAATAATGAATTAAAGTAAATAAATATGTATGATAATAAGAAAAGAAGAGCACATATATAGATATTTTGGAGGGAAAGTTTTCTTGAAGTCCCTACAAATGTCTAATATCAAAAAAAAAAAGAGAAGAGAAGAGTTGATCGGGAAAAGAAGCAGGGGAGATCGGAGGAAGGAGCATCGATTAACGACGCAGGCTACCAGCCCACCGTCGTTCGCTCCAGTTGCTGGCCACTAGCGGAACACCAGTCCGTCTGCTAATGTCGTCACAGTGTCCCCTTTACGTTTGCCATTCTTCTTTCCCTCCACCTTAGCTTCTTCCCTTTTCTCCGGCGAAGTGAGGCGGCTGACAGAGAAACAAATAAGGCCGGTGAGTTCCCCTCAGCGAGGAGTTCCTTTTCGCCATCCTCCTCTCCCTTCCCATCGCCGACAACGTAGAGATCGGAGAAAGAAAGTCTCCGACGGTTTTTGTTAGATCCTGGCCATGAACGGAGTCCTTTGAGCGCGTGACCACCGCCGATGGACTCCCCTCAATGTCATCCAACTCCTGGTGGTTTCGGTCTTGCACCGGTGAGGCTCTGGTCCGGCAAAGTTCCGGCGATCGTCTGGCGAGCACAATAATGGAAAAATTTCTTAAATTTAACACTGAATGGTATGTGACTACCAAAATTAATTCTCTCATTATTTAATTAAAACGAATTAATTATAGAGCTTATTTTGAGTGAAAAAGAAAATCATTAATTAATAATGTTAGATGAACTTTTGCTATATTGTTTTATTTATCTACCTTGTTGAATATGGTAAAGGAATTGAGTGGGTATATAATTAACTTGTTAAGGTGTGTGAGTGAAATTTGGGTATGATTTTGGAATGGTAAAGTAGCTGTCGTCAATTTGGTACAGTTGAGCGAAATAATAGTTCGTTTGATTATTTTGTCTTTTAATAGCCTTGCTTCTCCTTGTTAAGTAATACTGTTATTAGGCTAAATTATTGGTTGAATTAATGTATACCTATAGTTAGTATGATATGGAATCACGGAGAGAATAGAAATGGGAAGTGTTGAGCAGATTTGGATTTATGTGCGGGTTAATTATGCAGCTTTAGTTTAAATAAACAAATTAAGCAAATTTTTAAAGCTATTAAGCCACAGGGTCTACTTAGTTAAATTTTATTTTAACCGGTTAATTGGTATTAATTATTTAAGTTATGGGATTTAAAAGACTTGATTATTTGAGTTGTAAAATGGTAATTCTGCTGGATTGCTAGTATTAGTATCTTTCTATTTTAGTTGCTTTATTAATGATAGGTTCTTTTAAGAAATTCAAGTGTCACATCGAGAAAGTGCAAGATCTATATAAGATTTAAATTGAGTGATATTGTGTTGATAATTTATATAAACTTGAGACTTAAAACAATGATCTGCAATTGTTATGCTTGTTTTGCGAAGGCATATTTAGATATATTTTGGTCGAACATCTTTATGATTCAACTAATGACTATTACCAGGTATGCAACTTCTTTCAGTTATGGTATATGGGTTATGTGTATATTATGGGCATTGACCATGAACTTATTTTAATAATTTATGTTAACCGTTAATCTTAAATGGCTTAAATGATTTGTGCTAGATCTATTACTTCTTCGATCAAACAAAGGCCTTACGTGAAAGTGGATCATAAATTTGACAGTTCATTGGGACTGGCAAGATAACATCTCATGCAGCATGTTGTGTTATTATTTTTGGCTCTTTGCACTGCTACTGCACATTTTATTTTTCCTATTTGTCCAGAGTTTTCATTGACCTTCTAGTCTGCTGGTCAATGTTTCTTTCAATATTTTTTTTCCTGTTTTCTATTTTATATTATTGCAAAGGAAATTTGGAGTTACCTAAATTTTTTCTTACATCACAGCATATCATAAACTCGGTTTTCGTTCATGAACCGAATTCGTCCATTCCTTAAGAGATATGTGGTCCATTTGCATTACGCTAAGGCCCATTTTCCATTTGATTAGTATCCTACTAGTTCTAAGAAGGTGATTTTGTAGCTGATGTGGCTTTAATTCTCTATTTTTATATTTTAGACTTGAGTTCTTTTCTTTATAAATGTGTTCCTGTTTCTACAAGGTCTGAAAGGATTTTTTTTTCAGTTTTAAAAAACCAACGATCGGATTGATAAAGAAGATTGGGGCTGTAATGCCAGTCTATGTCAGTAGATAACAGTTTTAGATTTGAGGGATTAAAATTAAATATGAAATTTTCCTTTATCACAGTAAAGATGGCCCCTTGAATTTCATAAGCTATAAAGTTCGAATTTAAAAATGATAAATTTATTTATGAATTACTGAAGGGTAATACTAATATCCCTTTTCAAATTTGTTCTTGTATAGCTGAATTATACCTTTTATAATGGCATTTTTAAGCTTATCAAATACTGAATTTTAAGGGATATTTTTCTATGGCTTTATAGTCAGCAGACAGATGTTGGTGTAACCCATTTCAGGAGTGGAATGAGTCATGAGGAGGATCAGCTGATTCCAAATCTTTATCGCTACATTCATGGGACAGGGGAATTCCTCGTATTAATACTTTATTTCAAAAGGACCGTCACACTTTAGCATATGACAAAGGATGGAGAGTGCAGACAGATTTCAAGCAATACCAAGTTCTGAAACAGAATCCCTTCTGGTGGACTCACTAGAGGCATGACGGTAAACTGTGGAACTTGAACAATTACCGAACTGATGTTATCCAAGCTCTTGGTGGTGTTGAGGGAATTCTTGAACATACCTTGTTCAAAGGAACATAGTAAGTATCTCTCTCTTTCTTTTATTATTATTATTATTATTATTATTATTATTATTATTATTATTATTATTATTATTATTATTATTATTATTCTTGGTGCTGAGATCACTCCTCCATCTCAACAAAGACAACAAATAGCAGAGATTGAGAAACAGGTAATATGTCTGCAGACTTCATTTATCCTTAGGACATTAGTCTACTTTTACTGCTTGGCAGCTCTCACATTTTTTTTTCCTCCTCAGGCCAAAGAAGCTAGTCAGCTGACAGCAGTAACAACAAGGACAACCAATGTGTATGGTGATGAGCTGATCGTCACAACCACAAGTCTCTATGAGCAGGCTGCCTTTGGTTCCAAGATAGATTGGCGTGTCAGAGCAATATCAGCTACGAATCTCTACCTTCGTGTGAATCACATATATGTAAATTCAGAGTATATCATGGTAAGCATGTGTACTTTGTTACTGTTTTGGTTCTATTATTTAATATCAAGCATATAACATTTGCTGATATCTGTTGCTTGTGATTTTACAGGAAACAGGATATACAAATATCATGCCTAAGAACATTCTGAAGAAGTTTATTTGCATAGCAGATCTGCAAACCCAAATTGCTGGGTACTTGTATGGTATAAGTCCCCCATATAATCCTCAGGTAAAGGAGATTCACTGTATGTCCAGCTGTCAGTTGTCACCCAGTTGTCACCGCAGGTATGTCCAGCTGTCTTTGATCTTGTTGTGTTATGCTAAGTATTTGTAGAGTCGACCCCTACTTCCAGTTAGTCTTTATGATTTTGAAAGATATGAAGTATTTATCTCAGATCAGAATTGCTTGTAATTTTTATTTAAAAATCATATCTCAGATCTCAAGTATTACTCTCGGTTTTATATGGCTATTCTCTCATTTTTTTTCTTTTTTTAAATTAATTTTTGTTTCTCTCAATCTAAAGTAGATGCATTAAATTTAGATTTTAATTATTTATTTAGGATATCAATCTTATAGGATTGCACAAATTTTTACTAAAATAAGACTTCATTAATATTTGAAAAGAGTGATTGAAATTTTATGAGCATTTGAGATTGTATCTACCTTATTATAAAGAAGATGAGTATTAAGATATTTACAGTTAATTGTTGTTGAAAACTGATGCTATGTTTAATTTGGAAGCTATCTATGTGAAGATATTGGGATATGAAATTTTTAACTTGTTACTTTCAACCTATTAGTAGAATTGATTCCTGGCATTGTTATTTTGCTTTTGCAGTCATCATATGATTTATTAGATTTCTGATATGTCTCTTGATTTTGGTTTTGTAATTTACTTCTAAAACAATCATGGATTTTTTATATTAAAAAATTATCATAATTATTAGTGATGGATTTGCGACGAATAGGACCGTCATTAAATTTTTTACTTATGAGTGAATTTAGCAACGAAAAATGGTTTCCGTTGCAAAAATTAGCAACGGAAATCAATTTTGTTGCTAAATTTAGCAACGAAAATTTATATTCCGTTGCTAAAATTGACCAATTCACTGAATCTTACATTGTTGAATTTAGCAACGAAATTCCTTTTTCATTGCTAAATTTAGCAACAGAATTCAATATCCGTTGCTAAAATTAGCAACCGCCAAATTAGCAACCGAAATTTCCGTTGCTATTTTTCATTAGCAACGGAAAATTGATATTTTTCGTTGCTAATTTTCGTTGCTAATTTGCAATTTTCTTGTAGTGGAAATTAGTATCCATAGGGACTATTTTTGTTAACAAACTTTTATGAGATAAATATAATGTTAAAATAATTTTGAAATATTGGTATATTTGGCAATTTATGAAAGGATTATTGACTACAATTTTGGATACATATGTGTGTGAATGATTTGTACAGGTATTACTCAAATAAAATATTTTAATTATTTTTAAAGTTTAATATTAGTGATCAAATTTACTTTTAGCAAAGGAAAATTTGATAGCAAGAATGTACCTTTAACGACTGGAATTTCCTTCGTTGAAAGTGAACATAATTAAAGAGGTGAAAAGCCAGTCTTCAAAACTCAGTATTTAACAATAAAAATATTCTAATCATTAATGACTTTAACGACCGGATACGTTAACGACTGAAATATTACTGATCATGGATTCTTTTAACAACAAAAATACACTTTAACAATCAAAATAAAATGGTCATTAAGTCTTTCAATGATCGAAATTTTCCTTCTTTGAAAGTTAACACTATAAACAAGGGGAAAAATCCAGTCATTAAAAATCAAAATTCAATGGCCAAATATGATCCTGTCGTTTTATACATTAACAACCAGATATAAAATTTGATCGTGTATACCTTTAACCTCGGCGCTTTTAAAGATCGATTGATGACAGGAATTTTTGGTTGTTATAGGTTTTTAATGATCGAATTTTAACTTTTAACGATCGAATTTTCCTTCGTTAAAGGACATTTTTCTTATATTACTTTTATCTCCCTTATGAGATGGTAGCATTTGAGAATATGCTTAGATCATTGATGAGACCATGGTTTATTTGCTTATGCAATGGCTCTATTGTTGTCACAATATAAGGGAATTGAGTTAACAATGTTAGGTACCACTGTTAGTTCAGATATGAACTTCTTGATCCATACTGCTTCTTTGGCTGCCTCTGAAGCAACAATATACTCAGCTTTTGTCATGGAATTAACAGTTGTTTCTTATTTATAACTCTTCTAACTAACTGTTCCTCCTTCTATTATAAACATAAACTAAACTATGATTTACAATCATTTTTGTTAGATTGAAAGCTGGCATCAGTATACCCACTTACCTTTAAATTACCCTCTCCATACACCAAGAATATATCCTTAGTCCTTCTCAAGTACTTAAGGATATTTTTGACTGCTGCCCAGTGTTCCTCTCTAAAATTGGATTAGAATTTTCTTGTGACATTCAAGGCAAATGCTACATCCGAACATATACATAACATAACATATATGATATAACCAATCGCAGATGCATATGGTATTCTAATCATGCTCTCTCTATCTTTCAGTGTCTATGGACATATAGACTTAGAAAGGTATTTTTCATGCACCATGGGTATCAATCCTTTCTTAGAAAGATCCATATTGAACCTTTTTAATACTTTATCTATATATTTATTTTGAGAAAGACCTAGCAACCTATTGGATCTATCTCTATAAATTCTTATTCCTAGAATATAGGATGCTTCTTCAAGGTCTTTCATGGAGAATTGCTTAGATTGCCATATTTTAACTAGCTGAATAAGAGAAATATCATTTTTCGGGATCAATATGTCATCCACATATAAAACTAAAAAGACAATTGCACTTTCACTGACCTTTTTATACATATAAGGTTCATCTTCATTCTGTGAGAAACCAAACTCTTTGATTCTCTCATTGAATCGGATGTCCCAGCTTCTAGAGGCTTGCTTTAGTCCATAGATGGATCTTTGAAGCTTGCATGCCTTTTCACCATTCCCTAATGTAAACCCCTCAGGTTGTGTATTGTACACATCCTCAGTTAGATTCCCATTTAGAAAATCCATCTTCACGTCCATTTACTAAATCTCATAATTATAATGAGCAATAATAGCTAAAAGTATTCTTATAGAATTAAGCATCGTTATAGGAGAAAATATTTCATCAAAGTCAATTCCTTCTCTTTGACGATAGCGTTTTGCTACTAAGTGAGCCTTTTTTAAATCAGTCATATTTCAAATTGTAATTATAGATTTGAAATACATCAACAATATAATCATCCATAGGGCTTCCACCATCTCTCTTTCTTTCATGGGATATCTGTACATTATAATATCTTATAATTTTTTATTTATTTTTGTAATATGATCAGTAATTGTCATGCCATTTTCAATTCTACAGTAGTATAAATCATTCCATTTTTGCTTGACATATGACCTTACAATGTCATCTCTCATATATCTTAGAGCCAAATATGTTTGCACCATCTATATTGTGATATAAATATAAATAATTGTTATTTAAATAATTTGATAAAATTTAAATTAAATTCTTATTATAATTTATTAACTTATCAAGCAGACTATTTTCAAACTATTATTTTATTATAACTTTACATACATGCACCAAATCCCATGTAAAAATATAATTATATTATAAAAATAAACAAAACATTTATAAAATATACTTAAAATTTAACTATATACATATAAATTGATATTTTTTAATTCCTACATTATTTGTAAAATTTTTATAATTAATGGTTCAATTAACTAATTTCGACAATAAAAAATAATTATATAATCTAAAATCGTATATAAATTTGTAACACATTATAACAGACTAAAAACTAGATATTCAAAAATATAATGATTTATAAATTTAATTTTGTTATTAAGCTATTTACTTAATTATAATATCCTCCTCCTAATAATTAAAATCATTAAGTACTTTCATCAATAAAAAATATTCACCATATAAAATTGATCTTATTATGCAACTATTTATCTAATTATAATTTTCTCACCATATACATGTACACATAATTATTTTGGACTGCAAATAAATTTTCAATTTTATGTACACTAATTAAAATCATTCCATATAAAAAATATGATAACTTACCTTGTATTGATCCAAATAATATTGTCCAATTAATAACATTTACACTTTAAAAATAAAAATAAAAATAAAATTAGCCATAAATTAAAATTTAAATACCAAATATTAATTTTAACCATATTTACACAATTTACCTTTTTTTAGCCTTCCATAAATTTCCTATAACAATAACACTGCTTCAACAATTTTTATAATATTGAAATTTAAATGGAAAGAAAATATGAAGGAGCAAAAAATGGTTTATGCAACAAAATTAAATGAGAAAGAAAGCAAGAAGGAGCAATTTTAAAGAAACTAATTTAAAGACAAACAAAGCACAGAAGAAGAGCAAATGCAAATAAAGTTAGAAATGAGTTTGAAAGAATTTAAGGCAGCATATAAATTTAAAAAAAAAACACAGTAGAATCCGATCCATTGGCTGCAGGAAATGGTTTAAAAAAAAAAAGATTTTGTACAGATAATGATAACTGCCAGTGCTGTTTTCTATCATGTAGATCCCACTTGTTTGCCGTTTCCTTCAGATTGAAATGACACCGTTTTTAAGCGTCTCCTCCTCTTTGCACAATGACATCATATGGGAATAGTGGAAAACGGCAGGTAGTTTTCAATAGAAAAAAGGCAGCAAATGCGTGTGATCCACCTGGTCAGAAAACGGCATTGTCAGGTGTCGTTTTTCAACACCCTAATTCCCTAAATAATTTCACGGTTACCCCATTTTGCTGATTTTTTTTTTAATTTTCACACCAAAATAAAAAAAAACCCACCATTTTCTTCTTAGTATTTTTATTGAAAATTAATAATCTAAATTAACTATATGTTCTCAGGTCACGAATAAACTATTTTTATTTATGTCATCTATTCTTAGGCAGTGCAATAAAAATAAAGAACAATATTGAATTAAAAATCAAAAGTAAAAATACATATTTTCCTCGAGCTATCATTTTATATGATGTTAAAATGGCAAATCGCAAGAGATTAATTTATTTACTTACTTTAAATTCTATATATAGTATAAGCATGAATAATCTGATTTAATTAAAATCAAAGGAAATGTACTAATCGCAAATTGATCTCCCTTTCTATAGCTAGCCAAGATTATATTTGCTCTTGATTATGATGTACTGAGTTTTAATTTTCAATGATTTATTTTATTTGGAGGTTGATTAGATAGGAATTACACAGGTTTAATCTTTAAATATACCTTATAAGTGCTTTGCTGTATGCAATTTGTACACTATACGACGTAGCAGGCGGCATGAATGATTGACCATTAGCTTTGTCTTAAGGTAATTCATTTCAGATTGTGAATTTACTCTGTTAAATACAATAATTGAAATATAATCACAAAAGCAATTTTCTTCATTCTTTCTGCCCCTTTTCAATGTCTTTCTACTCCATATTCGCTCTCATACATTATCTATATATTTGTATTAGTAATTCCATAAAATCTTTCTCTTGTTCAGATTAATTTCAAGTTTCATTTTTGACTGTTTGTTGAAGGAAAGAACCATCCTTAAGATTGATGGCAACCGTAATTGAAAAGGTACATACATTAACACATAACTGAAAGCCATCAAAGCTCAAAAAAAAAAAAAAAAGTTAACTAAATTTAGCATAACCACGAAATTAGCTTAAAATAAATTTCCCTACAGATGAATGTCATGTTCAAAATTCTGAGCATCCTAACACAAAATAAAAACACAAAAACTCTATAGAAAATCAATAAATTTTACACAAAACATTTAAGAATTGTTTGAATTCGATGTAAAAGCAGAGATTTTCAAAATACACCAAAGAGAAAAGGGATAAGGGGTCAAATTTGCCCCTAAAATATTAAAAATGGTGCATATGTAGTCTTAAAATATATTTTGGGCCAAATTTGCTCTTAAAATATTGAAAATGACGCATATTTACCTCTTATGTATGTTTTTGAATCAAAATTGTCTTGAATATTTCGTAATTAGCTAAATTTTGCTACTAAAACTAATGGGACTGAAGGCAAACAAGCAGAAACACACATATTAAGCTGATTGAAGTTGCTTAAATTTACCACGTGTGCACTGTAATTAATATTATGTTTTAACTCTCAAAAAAAATATTTAAGTTTTTTACCATTATTTTATGTTTACTCAGCCGCATTCCGGTTATCTTAACATCATTCTAAATTTTAACCATTTTTTTTAAAAAATTAAATAAGGGTGTCAATTTATATTATATACATATTTCAAGTTTATGTGATTTCAATAAATCTGTATTTTTTTGTATGTTTACCTGAACTTATTTTATTTTTAGTGGCAAATATGAACTAAATACAGAATACTAGGAAAATTTTAGCTTAAAAATATATTTAAGTGATAAATATATATCATTTTCAATATTTCAGTTGCAAATTTATGCAAAAACATATTTAAAGGGCAAATTTGACCCTTTTCTTACAAAATAATAACAATACCTATGATGATGATTCATTAAGCCTGTAAACGAGAAAAAATGGCAATTTCCTAGCTTTGATTGCCGAATGAAATAAGAAAAACAACAATATGATATGAATTGATACACATTGAAACCATCGACTTTGTTTTGTTTGCATCCAAAATCTTTCTTACCATAATATCTGTGTACTTTTCTCCAAAAAATTAAAATATTTCTTTAGTTGTCAATTTCGCTTTCATCAACAAATCAAGAACTACAAAAATAATATATAACAAACTCAATTGCCAACTCTAAAAGCACACACAGACACAGAGAAACAGCAATGAAGCACGTCCTTGAAATATATGCTGTTTTGCTTTTAATTTCATGTGCAAATGCCAGATCAATTTATCAAAATTTTGATAACTGCATTTCAACCCAATTCAATGGCTACACTAAATCAGTTGAAATCATCTTCCCACCTGAATCACCTCTCTATTCAAACCAATTGAGATCATCTCAACAAAATCTCAGGTGGGTAAACTCCACAACTTCAAATCCTCTTCTCATCATTACACCATTCCATGAGTTAGAAATCCAAGCAACCATTCTTTGCAGCAACAAACTTGGCTTGGAAGTTAGGGTTAGAAGTGGAGGACATGATTATGAAGGATTATCTTATAAATCTCAGCACCCATTCATCTTAATTGATCTTGTCAATCTTCGTGCACTAGAAATCGATATTGAAGCTGAAACAGCCTGGGTTCAATCCGGTGCAACACTGGGCGAGCTTTACTATGCAATCGCCAAGAAAAGTAGTGTCCATGGATTTCCTGCAGGAATCTGCCCTACTGTAGGAGTTGGGGGGCATTTCAGCGGAGGAGGCTTTGGTGCTATGGTGAGAAAATACGGCCTCGCAGCTGATAATGTAATCGATGCTTACGTGGTCGATGTTAATGGTCGAATTCTTGATAGATTAGCGATGGGAGAAGACTTATTTTGGGCTATTAGAGGAGGTGGTGGAGCAAGCTTTGGTGTCATTCTTTCTTGGAAGATAAAGCTAGTTCAAGTTCCACCTATAGTTACTGTTTTTACCGTAAGTAAAACAATCCCACTCGGTGCTACCAAACATATCAATAAGTGGCAATATGTTGCAGATAAACTTGATGAAGATCTCTTTATCAGAGTCATTACTCAACATATTGGTGGTGATAGAGATCGAGTCCAAGTACTCTTCAATTCCTTGTTTCTTGGACGAATTGAGAGACTAATTCGATTGATGAATCAATATTTCCCTGAATTGGGATTGAAAGCTGAAGATTGTAAAGAAATGAGTTGGATTGAATCTACCATAAATTTTGCTGGATTCCCCGAAGGAAGCGCATTAGAGGTCTTACTTGGTAAGACTCAACTCTACAAAGCAAGTATGAAGGCAAAGTCTGATTTTGTGACAAACCCAATACCTGAAAGTGGAATTCAAGGCATATTGGAAAGATTGATGGAGGAAGGGCTAGCATTTGTGATTATGGATCCTTATGGTGGAAGAATGAATAAGATATCAGAATCAGAAATTGCGTTTCCTCATAGGAAAGGTAATTTGTACAACATACAGTACTTAGTGAAGTGGGAAGTAAATGGAGATAAGGAATCAAACAAGCACATTCACTGGATTAGGTCTTTGCATAGATATATGAAGCCATATGTTTCAAATTCACCAAGAGCTGCATATCTTAATTACAGAGATCTTGATTTGGGAAGAAACAAGAATCTTAACACAAGCTACCAAGAGGCAAGTACTTGGGGCATCAAATATTTCAAGGGCAATTTTAAGAGGTTGGTCCATGTTAAAAGCAAAGTTGATCCTCATAATTTCTTTAGAAATGAACAAAGTATTCCATCTATACATGTATAAATTAATAGATTTGTACTTATAATCATTCCATAAATAATATAAAAATAAAAATAAAAATTCCACTGACTGTAGATTCCTGAAATGTACGCAAGAATAAATAACTTCAGTGCGAAACGAGGAGGAAGGCAAAAGATTCTTTCATCACGGGGACAAAACCAATGAAAAGCTATTCCCAGTGGTATCCCAATCGGATTGTATTTAAATAAAATAAGATATAAGTAATAAGGACTGTGCTTTTAATAATTAAAATCCGGAAAAGGACTATTTTCAAGTGATTTTTTTAGTATTCTACTTGCGCTAATCGTTTAGCCGCGCTTAGTAAGACCATAATAATTATATTTATAATAAATTTATAAAATTTAATAATGGCTCATATATAACTGGCCCTTAAAAGAACGTAATATCACTCTAATTTTCCATTTGGTCTCCTAGAAATTAAGAAAAAGAAGTCAAATCTAATCCATGCACCTCAAGATCTACTGTACAAATCTGAAAGGGAGATTTTGAAGGTATGATTGATTTCCTGGCTAAGTTTAGCTATTTTATCACAAATGTCAGCATATAGCATGAAAGTTTTGATATCTTTTTCCCCTTAATTTTCATTTAATCATAAAATTTATACAACTCCCCACGATTCAAGTTTTGGTCCTTTTTTTTTTTTTTTTCGCGTCTAGATCTACCGGTTAATGGATTAAAATAGCCATACTCTTTAATGCCTAATGCTTCCAGCTCATAGATCAATTGCTATGAGATTGGTTGTCGACTTTTTGTCCTACATTAGTTAGCTTTTCTTTTGAATATTTTTTTCTTCTTCTGAATATTGCCTCATGAGTAATAAAATTTGATTGGTGGATATGTGGCTTCATGATATTATCCAATGATTAGTTCTTTCAAATTGTTTTTGTTTCTCATCTGGAGCATTTCAGTCCAATCAATAACTTTAAATGTTATGTTACTTGGAAAAAACATAATTTTGTTTCTTCCAATCGCGTAAATTTGAGAATGGGAAAGTGTTTAAACATAAATCTTTAGAAATAATCATTATATTAGCTCTTTTGAAAGAATAAGAAGGATTTTGTTTCGTTGTAATTCGAATTCTCAAAATTATATTTTTGTAGTAACTGTGTGATGGCGAAGCTTTGTTCCTTGGTGGAAAGTTTATTGTTCAGGGAGAAATGAGTTAAAGAAAAATAAGAAAATGAGATTATGAATTTACTGATAGGTTGGGTGTTAAGGATCTAAAATACCTAGCATGTCCTAAACCAAGTAAGGATATGTTTAAAGGGCTTTATGTATTTGTATGGGATGCTAGTGTGCAAAAGATATTGTTATGTTTAGATTATTTTTCAAGGGTTATAGTTTTTTTTTTTCCAATTCCAAAATTATATAACTTGATTGATTATCCTAATGCATTGTTAGATTAAATGGGGATAAGTAGAGAAAGGATTGACAGGGCTAATGTTGATGTCAATAAGCCTACTAAGGATATGGATGATATGGTTGATGTTAATGGACCTAATGTTGTTGGTGATATAGATGAGGCCAATGTAATTGAGGCTAATGTGGATGGGCCTAATGCAGTTAGGGCTAATGTTGGTGTTGGTTTAGCTAGCCATGCTAAAGATAATTTTTGAAATGGTGTAGAGCTTAGGTCTGGATATGGGACTGTAGTGCTTGGGGCAAGATGTGGGAGTGAGGAAGTTGAACATATTAATGATAACAACTAGATTCAAAGTGCAACTGAAATTAGGGATACATATAGCAACAATGATAGTAAAGATTGTGATAATATATATGTGAATAGTGAAAGAAATAACAATAGAGTCATTACTCAACATATTGGTGGTGATAGAGATCGAGTCCAAGTACTCTTCAATTCCTTGTTTCTTGGACGAATTGAGAGACTAATTCGATTGATGAATCAATATTTCCCTGAATTGCGATTGAAAGCTGAAGATTGTAAAGAAATGAGTTGGATTGAATCTACCATAAATTTTGCTGGATTCCCCGAAGGAAGCGCATTAGAGGTCTTACTTGGTAAGACTCAACTCTACAAAGCAAGTATGAAGGCAAAGTCTGATTTTGTGACAAACCCAATACCTGAAAGTGGAATTCAAGGCATATTGGAAAGATTGATGGAGGAAGGGCTAGCATTTGTGATTATGGATCCTTATGGTGGAAGAATGAATAAGATATCAGAATCAGAAATTGCGTTTCCTCATAGGAAAGGTAATTTGTACAACATACAGTACTTAGTGAAGTGGGAAGTAAATGGAGATAAGGAATCAAACAAGCACATTCACTGGATTAGGTCTTTGCATAGATATATGAAGCCATATGTTTCAAATTCACCAAGAGCTGCGTATCTTAATTACAGAGATCTTGATTTGGGAAGAAACAAGAATCTTAACACAAGCTACCAAGAGGCAAGTACTTGGGGCATCAAATATTTCAAGGGCAATTTTAAGAGGTTGGTCCAAGTTAAAAGCAAAGTCGATCCTCATAATTTCTTTAGAAATGAACAAAGTATTCCATCTATTCATGTATAAATTAATATATTTGTACTTATAATCATTCCATAAATAATATAAAAATAAAAATAAAAATTCCGTCTGATTTTAATAGTTGGAGATGTGATCATGATAAACAAGGATAAAGTTCCTAATGCTGGCATAAGTGGATCCTCACCACATATTTCCACTTACTGTAGATTCTTGAAATGCACACAAGAATAAATCAATGTTATTAAAACCGGATAAATAATCGATAAGGTTGGGGGTTCATGGTTCGACCGGTTCAATCTGGTCCAACCAGACTTTTTTCTATTTTTAAAATATTATTATTTAATATAGTTTTATAAACACTACTATATAAAAATTAAAAAAAATATTCATCAAACATTAAATATATGTCACAAATATCCTAATAATAAGTTACAAAACACTGACCTTGCATATATGAGTATAATTATATTTAATTACAATGAATCCAAATAAATAATAAGTATATTAAATTATTATGTGACATTTTTAGAATTTAAATTACTAATTTTTCAAATAAATAAATAATGAAAATTTACAATATATATATATATATATATATATATATATATATATATATATATATCAAACATTAAATAAATGTTATAAATATCCTAATAATAAGTTACAAAACATAATTTCAATTTATTACTACAAGTACTTAATTATAAATTTTTAAATATCATATGTTAGAAATATAAAAAATATAATCATATCATGAAAAACATTTCTTGTTTAGATAGAGTGCTAATAAAGCAAACATAGGGAACATTGACCTTACATATGTGAGTATAATTATATTTAATTACAATGATTCCAAATAGATAATAAATTAATTAAATTATTATGTGAAATTTTTAGAATTTAAAATACTATTTTTTCAAATAAATAAATAATGAAAATTTATATATATATATATATATATATATATATATGTATGTATGTATGTATGTATGTGTGTGTGTGTGTGTGTGTGTGAAAATATACAAAAAATTATGTTTTTTTTACTCATTTTAGCCAAAAATCCAATCCTGTCCGGTTTTTTGGTTCTCCGATTCAACCCAATTTTTCGATTCAATCCGATTTTTTACCAATTCGATTTTTTATAGTTGAACCAATCAATCAACCTGTCGATTTACTGTTTAACTGATTCAACCATCCAGTCCAGTTTTAATAACATTGGAATAAATAACTTCAGTGCGAAATTGCTTAATATATAATTGGCCCCTTATACTTTCATACTTTTGTTATTCTGCTGCATAAAGTCACATATTTAGAATTTTAACATCTGTAGTTGTCATTTATTGATAAAATAAACGTCTTATTTGCTTAATGATAGTGCGTACATTATAAACGCATGACGTGGCTAACATGTCATTTTAACTTGCGAAACATGGCATATAATTATTTGGTGAAATTTATTGTTTAACTTCACTCTCCCTTTTTTCCTTCATTTCTCTCTCTCATCAGTAATCCCCTCTCTCTCTCTCTCTTAAATTCAAGATATCTGTCTCCAATTTTTGGAAAACTCTGGCATCAAGTGGCAACACGAATAGCATTGAAGGATTGCTGAAGCGGAGGTGATTCTTCTGATATATTTCCTTCCTCCTTACTCACCGGTAGATAGAAGATTGAACCTAGAAAGTTTGAGATATTTTAGCTCTTGTTCCTTGTTAAAATCCCTCACAATCGCCGCTATGGCCCCCTAAAAGAACGTAATATCACTCTAATTTTCCATTTGATCCCCTAGAAATTAAGAAAAAGAACTCAAATCTAATCCATGCACCTCAAGATCTATTGTAAAAATATGAAAGGGAGGTTTTGAAGTATGATTGATTTCTTGGCTAAGTTTAGCTATTTTATCACAAATGTTGGCATATAGCATGAAAGTTTAGATATCTTTTTTCCCTTAATTCTCATTTAATCATAAAATTTATACAACTCCCCATGATTCAAATTTTGGTCCTTTTTTTTCTTGTCTAGATCTACTGTTAATGGATTAAAATAGCTATAGTCTTTAATGCCTAATGCTTCCAGCTCATAGATCAATTGCTAAGAGATTGGTTGTTGACTTGTCCTACATTAGTTAGCTTTTCTTTTGAATATTTTTTTCTTCTTTTGAATATTGCCTCATGAGTAATAAAATTGGATTGGTGGATATATGGCTTCATGATATCATCCAATGATTAGTTCTTTCAAATTGTTTTTGTTTCTCATCTATAGCATTTCAATCCAATCAATAGCTTTAAATGTTCTGTTACTTGGAAACAACATAATTTTGTTTCTTCCAATCGTGTAAATTTGAGAATGGGAAAGTGATTGAATATAAATCTTTAGAGATAATCATTATATTAGCTCTTTTGAAAGAATAAGAAGTTTCATTGTAATTCAAATTCTCAAAATTATATTTTTGCAGTAACTGTATGATGGCGAAGCTCTATTCCTTAGTGGAAAGTTTATTGTTCAGGGAAAAAAGAGTTAAAGAAAAAAAAGAAAATGAGATTATGAATTTACTGATAGGTTAGGCATTAAAGATCTAAAATACCTAGCATGTCCTAGACCAAGTAAGGATATGTTTAAGGGGCTTTTTATATTTGCATGGGATGCTAGTGTGCAAAAGATATTGTTATGTTTAGATTATTTTTCAAGGGTTTTAGTTTTTTTCCTATTCCAAAATTATATAATTTGATTGATTATCCTAATACATTGTTAGATTAAATAGGGATAAGTAGAGAAAGGGTTGACAGGGCTAATGTTGATGTTAATAGGCCTACTAAGGATATGGATAATATGGTTGATGTTAATGGGCCTAATGTTGTTGGTGATATAGATGAGGCCAATGTAGTTGAGGCTAATGTGGATAGGCCTAATGCAGTTAGGGCTAATGTTGGTGTGGCTTTAGCTAGCCAAGCTAAAGATAATTTTTGAAATGGTGTAGAGCTTAGGGCTGGATATGGGACTGTAGTGCTTGGGGCAAGATGTGGGAGTGAGAAAGTTAAACATATTAAAGATAACAGCTAGATTCAAAGTGTAACTGAAATTAGGGATACAGATAGCAACAATGATAGTAAAGATGGTGATAATATATATGTGAATAGTGAAAGAAATAGCAATAGAGTTTTAGTTCTCGTGATAGTGATTTTGAGGAGGATAGTGACATTAAGGTAGAAGATACTGACACATAAGGTGAAAGTGATTCAGGTCTTAGGGATGTTGTAAATGAAAGATATATGAGAATGGAGAAAGAAAAGAAAAGGTTAGATATGACCCTAAGAAAGGGAGAACATATTTCAATAAAGGAATGTTATTTAAAGATGCAAATGTTGTTAGAGAGGCATTAAAAATTCATTTTATTACAACTAGTAAAGATTATAACATCGCAAAGAGTAAGCCTAGCAGAATAAGAGTGAAATAAATATAGAAGAAAAGGTTGCCTTTTCTATTTCATACATCAAAAAAG
Organism: Excoecaria agallocha; assembly: GCA_037975025.1. Taxonomy (NCBI): domain Eukaryota; kingdom Viridiplantae; phylum Streptophyta; class Magnoliopsida; order Malpighiales; family Euphorbiaceae; genus Excoecaria; species Excoecaria agallocha. The sequence goes on from CM075809.1 coordinate 60,696,952, forward strand.
AAAGGCAAACCTAGTTTGAAGATAAAAGCATTATGCATGCAACATAGATGCTATAGGATTTTCAAAAATATGAGAGTCACATCAAAGTAGATTGCTAGTCAATTGAGGGATAAGATTCAGAAAAATCCTAAAATAAGAAGAAAGATACAAGCATAAAATTAAGAAGAAATTTAGGGTATATGTTTTGCATGATAAGTGCAAAAGATCAAGAAAGTTGACACTTAATGAATTACAAGGTAACTACTAAAAAGATTTTGCATTCCTTAATGTTTTTTCTCAAGAGTTAAATACCACAAATTCGAGCAACACTATTGTAGTTGAATTATCAAGAGATGGTTTAGAAGAGGGAAGGAGTGTTTTCAAAAGGAAGTTCATTTGTTTCGATGCATGCAAGAAAGGATGGAAGGCTAGATGCAGGCCAATCATAGGCCTCAATGGTTATTTTTTGAAAATAAAAGTTCAATGGATGTTATTAACTGCAATAGGTGTTGATGGAATGAACCAAATGTATCCCATTGCCTTTGTTGTTATTGGTAAATAGAATAAGCATAATTTTTATTAGTTTTTAATGAGATTAGTTCAAGAGGTTGAAATGGGAGATGAATCATAATTCACATTAATGAGTGACATGTAAAAGGTTAGTAGAAATTACTTACAAAAGTTTTCTATTTTAGCTTTTTAGTTTATGTTTCAATAGCAATTAATGCATTTCATAAATATTTACTGACCTTTTGCAATTTATGTTTCATATGGTTGAAATGTGTTTGCTTTTAAGGACTAATACCAGCAGTGTGAAAGGTAAATGTTTTGGTTGACCATTGGTGGTGCGCAGAGTAAGAAATAGAGAGGAGAAGAATTGAGAAAAAATTTCTGGATTCATGCTTGAAGTACATATAAGGAGTCTTATGATAATTTGAAGATTATTGGAGAGCTTAGCAAAAAGGCTATCAGGGATGTTATTAGTTATGCTCTATAAGCTTCGTGAGGAGCATATTTTAGTAGTAGATGTAAATATGCCATGGTTGACAATAACATCTTTAAGACTTTTAACTCACATATCTTAGTTGTTAAGTTCAAACCAATAATAAAAATGATAGATGAAATCAAAATTAAGATTATGACATGTTGGTGAAGAATGAAATGTATTAAGAATTGGATTAATGATTATAACCCACAATGTATGGAATTGTATTAGGATTGTGCAGATATTACATATGTTTGGAAAGTTGAGTGGAATAGAGAAGTTGTTTATAAGGTAAGTGAAAGGGATGATAGGCATAATATTTGGTTGGATATGCAAATGTACACTTGCTGTAAGGCCCCAAACATGACCCTAAATTTAATTTGCATATTTTTAAATGAGGATTTTTTTTAAGTAAAGGTCAATGGAGTAAGTTATTATGTTAATTGCATGGAAATAAAATTTAAAGGTAAAGTTTAATTTTAATTGAGGGTATAATTGAAGAAAAAGTATTAATTGTGGGGTAGTTTTGAAAATTCAGAAACTTAAGAGGTCAATTGGGAATTAGAGAACAATGGAGAGGTTAATGTATGAATAATGTAAATGTGGGGTATGAAATGTGACATGCAAAGAATAGGATGGTTTTAGTGTGACATGCAGATTCTAGGAGGACCTAAAGAGAGATTTGACAAAGTATTATATAAATGAGTTTATGTAGTGGAAAGAAAGAGAAAGTGGCAATTGTGAGAGAGTGGTGGTCGGCTAATTGAGAGGAAAACCAGAAAGTTCCCAACTCTTCTTCTTTCCTTATTTTCTTCTAAATCCTCTCAAGAAATTAGTTGATAAGTTTTGTTGGTTCAACAAGTGTTTAAAACATTAAACTCTAAGGTAAATGATCTCTACTGAATTTCATCATTATCATCTTCATCTTCTTCTCATCTTGCTTGTGGTAATGAAGATCAAGTGCTGGAAATGATGAATGAATTTTGGTTGTAGTCAAAGAAGGAGGAGATAGGAAGGATAAAGGGAAAGACATATCAAGAGATTGAAAGCTTGAGTGTGATAAGTTTCAGAAAAAGGTATGGGAATTTAGGATTATTCATGTTGCATGTGAGTGTATCTACTTGAATATGATGTGTTTTGCTTGAATCTTGACATGCATGTGAGTTTTAAAAGAATTCTGGGTTGAGTTCATTGGACCTAGATTCATTGTTTTGGTGATATCTAGAGTTTGAAAATAGATATTGAGATGATTCCAAATGGGTATTAAACTAGACTTATAGACAAAGATTTCATAAGAAGAAATAACATTCAAATTCTGTCTCTAAATGGGTCATAATCCAGTTTGAAATTCGGATAAGTGTGCAGTCTTGTGCTAATGAGCAGTCCTTAGTAATTTTAAGATATCTCGAGTTCTAGAAATGATATTGCAAATATTTTTGATGTTATAGAAGCTAGAAATGTAGATCTACAACTTTGTAGAAGACAACTTTTTCTAAAAATTCCGTTTACTATGTCAAATACGAGGTACAAAATGATTTTGTTAAGCAGTTTGCAGGATTTTGAGAACAGAGTGAAAAACCTGTATGACCACGCATACTGTCGCGAGCGCGATAGTGTCGCGAGCGTGACAGCATGTTGGTCACTAAATGTATTTTTATTCTCTTTTATTGGTATATTAGGCTACCCCCATGTGTAGCACATATAACTGAGCAAAAATTGACTTTAAATGCAAGTATACAAGAGTCATATACTAATGTGTATATAAATTTGTATCACTTATATTGAAAATTGTTTATGAATGTATATCTATGCTATGCAATAGGAAACATAATAGTATGATCATGTCTTATGCATATGCCCAAGTGTAAACATGTCGATATTTGTATAGCACCCGATTTGAACAATGATAAGGTATGCACATTGATGATCATGCTTATGAGAATGTACCTACAAGTATGTTTAATTATGATTATGTATATGAGTGTATGAACATGAATAAAGTATCGCCTGCAATAGAGTTTAGATATGGATAGATAGGCGCCTATAGGGAATTGCAGCTGCCAAAGTCGATCCTGCTGGATCTTACACAGCCCATTAGGGTTGTTTACTTTTTGCCCTCGTGTGGGTGCTCACGTGCGAGCATTTGACCGGTCCAAAGTATAGTTGGCCCTACTTGGGTCCATAGTTATGATATCTTCGGATATCTATCATTTGATACCCTCGGGTATCCATCGATCCCGTTATCCATTCTTAGAACTTAAGCAGGCTAAAGTAAAGTAATAAAGTTTCAAAGTTATTCACAGTATGAGATATGCATCTGATATATGAATTATTATGGTTAACAGTGACTATTTGAGCACGACTTAATATTTGTCTACATGATATATGGATCACTCCATGAACTATAACTAGTATGCTGATTCAATTGTGAAAAGTTATCTTGTTATGCAAGCTATTGTATTTTATATTTTTCTTTTCTTTTGCCATATGAGTATTGTTGCTAGTTATTTTATATTTTTGACGACCACTGTGAGTGGTTGTCTTTCATGTTTAGAATTCCCCACTAAGTTGTAAAGCTTAGCACGGGTTATTTGATCCGTGTAGGTTTTGGGTAGCGAAGACTTTTTGCACAGGATCTAATTCTGCATCAGGACAGGCCAACACAAATCGATAGAAGTTGATGTAGGAAATTTTGATAAATTTTGTTTAGCTCCTTACATGTATAATGTGTTTAAGAGTTGTAATATGTATATATATATATATGTACAGTATATAAAAGTAAAGACTGTAATAATCTTATGATGAGAATACTAGTATATGCACGCATGATGAAATTAGAATTACTTTATATAAATGTATTGATATGATGAATGCTAAGCATGAAAGTACAATAGCTACAGTATGATGATATAGTCATATGACTTGATGAATTAAAATGGCATAGTTTGCATTGGATATAGTAAACATGGGATATAGGGTGTTACAATTTGGTATCAGAGCCTAGGTTTAGCCTTTTCTGGGCAATGTACGTATAGCAACTTGAATATGAGATAGTATTGTGTTGGCCTAATGCAGAAGTTCCTATTTTCTTATAGATTAAAGATGGAGAATTCCTCTAGGGATACTATAGAAGAATCGGCTGAAAGTAATTTGCCGGTTAGATTTTGATGTATGTGTAACTAGTCCATTGGGACATAGTATAATTGTTAATAAGGTGTGTAAAGACTGTCCTATAGTAGTTTAAGGGAGAGAGTTTCCAGCAGATTTGATTGTATTGCCTTTTCATGAGTTTGATGTAATTTTGGGAATGGATTGGTTATCCAAGCATCATGCAGTGGTGAATTGTGAAATGAAAACAGTAACTCTCAGGAATGATGAAGGAAAGGAAGTGGTAGTAGAAGGCAATTGTTCTAAGCTATCAACTAATGTTATATCAGCAATGCAAGCTAGACGTTGCCTTAGAAAAGGATGTGAAGCATTTTTAGCTTTAGTCCTTGACTCAAAAAGGGATACAGTGGAGCTTGACAAAATACCGATTGTGAAAGAATTTCCAGAAGTATTTCCTGAGGAATTACCTGGTCTTCCCCCAGAAAGAGATGTTGAGTTATCTATTGATCTGTTACCTGGTATAGCCCCGATCTCTAGGGCACCATACAGAATGGCTCCATCTGAATTAAAAGAGTTGAAGGTTCAATTACAGGAATTATTAGACAAAGGTTTCATCAGACCCAGTGTGTCACCTTGGGGTGCTCCGGTTTTATTCGTTAAGAAGAAGGATGGCTCTATGAGAATGTGTATCGACTATAGACAGTTGAACAAAGTGACAGTGAAGAACAAATATCCTTTGCCACGAATAGAGGATTTATTTGATCAGTTAAGTGGTGCTGGTGTGTTTTCAAAGATAGATTTGCGATCAGGATATTATCAGCTCAGAGTTAAAGATGGGGATGTTCCTAAGACTGCATTTAGAACTCGTTATGGGCATTATGAATTTTTAGTCATGCCATTTGGGTTGACTAATGCACCTGCTGCATTTATGGATCTTATGAATAGGGTATTCAAACCCTATTTGGACCAATTTGTTGTTGTGTTTATTGATGACATATTGGTCTACTCAAGAAATGAAATTGAACATGCTGAACATTTGAGGATTGTTTTACAAACCTTGAAAAAAAACAAGTTGTTTGCCAAATTGAGTAAATGTGACTTCTGGCTGAAGGAAGTTTCTTTCCTAGGTCATGTTGTATCGGCTGAAGGTGTTAGGGTTGATCCAAATAAAATTGAAGCTATTGTTAATTGGAGACCACCAAGGAATGTGCATGAAATTAGAAGTTTTCTTGGGTTGGCAGGTTATTATCGCCGTTTTGTGAAGGGTTTCTCTGTCATCGCTTCACCCCTCACTAAGCTGCTGAGAAAGAATACAAAGTTTGAATGGTCCGATCGTTGTCAAGCAAGCTTTGAAAGGTTGAAGAAAATGTTAACTGAGGCTCCAGTGTTGACTCAACCTGTGACAGGGAAAGAGTATGCAATGTACAGTGATGCATCTAAGGTTGGTTTGGGTTGTGTATTGATGCAAGATGGTAAAGTTGTAGCTTATGCATCTAGACAATTGAAATCACATGAACAGAACTACCCAACTCATGATCTAGAACTGGCTGCCGTGGTATTTGCCTTAAAGATTTGGCGGCATTACTTGTATGGGGAGAAGTGCAGGATTTATACGGATCATAAAAGTCTCAAGTATTTGCTTACTCAGAAAGAGCTTAATTTGAGGCAGAGGAGGTGGTTGGAACTATTCAAAGATTATGAATGTATAGTTAATTACCACCCAGGAAAAGAAAATGTGGTTGTTGATGCTTTGAGTCGTAAGTCAATGGCTGTATTGATGTTAAAACAGTGTGGATGGAGATTTTCTACGGATGGTGTTTTACTAGCACAGCTTAAAGTTAGGCCCATGGTCAGGCAGACAATGATTGATGCTCAGAAGGATGATGTAAAGTTACAACAGATTGTTAAAGCAATTGGTGAAGGTAATCAATCTGACTTTTTAGTGAAAGAAGATGGTGGTGTATACTACCATGACAGGTTGTGTATCCCTGATGACAAAGAAGTTAAAAGAATATTGTTGCATGAAGCACATAATACTGCATTTACTATGCATCCAGGTGGGAACAAGATGTATCAAGAGTTGAAACAGTTTTACTGGTGGCCTGGCATGAAGAAGGATATTGTTGATTATGTTTCTAAATGTCTAACATGTCAGCAAGTGAAAGCAGAACATCAGTTTCCTTCAGGTCTCCTGAATCCCACTCCAATTCCACAATGGAAGTGGGAAGACATTACCATGGATTTTGTTACTGGTTTGCCTCTTTCTCAAAGGAAAAATGATGTTGTATGGGTAATAGTGGATAAGTTAACAAAAGTAGCTCACTTTTTACCGGTTCGAATAGATTATTCCATGGAGAGGCTTGCAGAATTGTATGTGAATGAGATTGTACGGTTACATGGTATACCGATGTCTATAATTTCGGATCGAGATCCAAGGTTTACATCAAGATTTTGGCAAAGTTTACAGCAAGCTTTGGGAACACAGCTCAAGTACAGTACAGCTTTTCATCCTCAAACGGATGGGCAATCTGGAAGGGTTATTCAGATTCTCGAAGATATGATGAGGGGATGTGCTTTGGAGTTTTCTGGAAGTTGGGATAAATATGTAGCCTTAATGGAATTTGCTTATAATAACAGCTATCAGAAGAGTATTCAAATGGCACCATATGAGGCTTTATATGGCAGAAAATGTAGAACTCCAGTCTGCTGGACTGAGTTGACCAAATGTAAGTTAATTGGTCCTGACCTTGTTAGAGATACAGAAGAAAAGGTTCAAGTTATCAAGCAGAGGCTGAAAGAAGCGAGTGACAGGCAGAAATCATATGCTGACCTTAAAAGAAGGGATATCGAGTACCAAGTGGGTGACAAAGTATTTTTGAAGGTATCTCCTTGGAGAAAAGTGCTTAGATTTGGGAAAAAGGGAAAGCTCAGTCCGAGATTCATTGGTCCGTACGAAATTCTTCAAAGAGTCGGACCAGTAGCTTATAGATTGGCTCTTCCTATGGAGTTGGCCAAGCTACATGATGTGTTTCATGTATCTATGCTTCGAAGATATCGCTCGGATGAATCTCACAAGATACAAGTTCAAGATATTCAGTTACAGCCGGATTTCACTTATGATGAGGAACCGAAGAAAATTTTGGCTAAGGAGATCAGGCAATTGAGAAACAAGCAGATCCTTCTGGTTAAAGTACTTTGGCAACATCATGGTGTACAAGAAGTAACTTGGGAACCAGAGGCAGCCATGAAGAAGCAATATCCTCAGTTGTTTAATTCAGGTATGAATTTCGAGGACGAAATTCTTTAAGGGGGAGAGATTTGTAAGGCCCCAAAAATGACCCTAAATTTAATTTGCATATTTTTAAATGAGGATTTTTTTTAAGTAAAGGTCAATGGAGTAAGTTATTATGTTAATTGCATGGAAATAAAATTTAAAGGTAAAGTTTAATTTTAATTGAGGGTATAATTGAAGAAAAAGTATTAATTGTGGGGTAGTTTTGAAAATTCAGAAACTTAAGAGGTCAATTGGGAATTAGAGAACAATGGAGAGGTTAATGTATGAATAATGTAAATGTGGGGTATGAAATGTGACATGCAAAGAATAGGATGGTTTTAGTGTGACATGCAGATTCTAGGAGGACCTAAAGAGAGATTTGACAAAGTATTATATAAATGAGTTTATGTAGTGGAAAGAAAGAGAAAGTGGCAATTGTGAGAGAGTGGTGGTCGGCTAATTGAGAGGAAAACCAGAAAGTTCCCAACTCTTCTTCTTTCCTTATTTTCTTCTAAATCCTCTCAAGAAATTAGTTGATAAGTTTTGTTGGTTCAACAAGTGTTTAAAACATTAAACTCTAAGGTAAATGATCTCTACTGAATTTCATCATTATCATCTTCATCTTCTTCTCATCTTGCTTGTGGTAATGAAGATCAAGTGCTGGAAATGATGAATGAATTTTGGTTGTAGTCAAAGAAGGAGGAGATAGGAAGGATAAAGGGAAAGACATAGCAAGAGATTGAAAGCTTGAGTGTGATAAGTTTCAGAAAAAGGTATGGGAATTTAGGATTATTCATGTTGCATGTGAGTGTATCTACTTGAATATGATGTGTTTTGCTTGAATCTTGACATGCATGTGAGTTTTAAAAGAATTCTGGGTTGAGTTCATTGGACCTAGATTCATTGTTTTGGTGATATCTAGAGTTTGAAAATAGATATTGAGATGATTCCAAATGGGTATTAAACTAGACTTATAGACAAAGATTTCATAAGAAGAAATCACATTCAAATTCTGTCTCTAAATGGGTCATAATCCAGTTTGAAATTCGGATAAGTGTGCAGTCTTGTGCTAATGAGCAGTCCTTAGTAATTTTAAGATATCTCGAGTTCTAGAAATGATATTGCAAATATTTTTGATGTTATAGAAGCTAGAAATGTAGATCTACAACTTTGTAGAAGACAACTTTTTCTAAAAATTCCGTTTACTATGTCAAATACGAGGTACAAAATGATTTTGTTAAGCAGTTTGCAGGATTTTGAGAACAGAGTGAAAAACCTGTATGACCATGCATACTGTCGCGAGCGCGATAGTGTCGCGAGCGTGACAGCATGTTGGTCACTAAATGTGTTTTTATTCTCTTTTATTGGTATATTAGGCTACCCCCATGTGTAGCACATATAACTGAGCAAAAATTGACCTTAAATGCAAGTATACAAGAGTCATATACTAATGTGTATATAAATTTGTATCACTTATATTGAAAATTGTTTATGAATGTATATCTATGCTATGCAATAGGAAACATAATAGTATGATCATGTCTTATGCATATGCCCAAGTGTAAACATGTTGATATTTGTATAGCACCCGATTTGAACAATGATAAGGTATGCACATTGATGATCATGCTTATGAGAATGTACCTACAAGTATGTTTAATTATGATTATGTATATGAGTGTATGAACATGAATAAAGTATCGCCTGCAATAGAGTTTAGATATGGATAGATAGGCGCCTATAGGGAATTGCAGCTGCCAAAGTCGATCCTGCTGGATCTTACACAGCCCATTAGGGTTGTTTACTTTTTGCCCTCGTGTGGGTGCTCACGTGCGAGCATTTGACCGGTCCAAAGTATAGTTGGCCCTACTTGGGTCCATAGTTATGATATCTTCGGATATCTATCATTTGATACCCTCGGGTATCCATCGATCCCGTTATCCATTCTTAGAACTTAAGCAGGCTAAAGTAAAGTAATAAAGTTTCAAAGTTATTCACAGTATGAGATATGCATCTGATATATGAATTATTATGGTTAACAGTGACTATTTGAGCACGACTTAATATTTGTCTACATGATATATGGATCACTCCATGAACTATAACTAGTATGCTGATTCAATTGTGAAAAGTTATCTTGTTATGCAAGCTATTGTATTTTATATTTTTCTTTTCTTTTGCCATATGAGTATTGTTGCTAGTTATTTTATATTTTTGACGACCACTGTGAGTGGTTGTCTTTCATGTTTAGAATTCCCCACTAAGTTGTAAAGCTTAGCACGGGTTATTTGATCCGTGTAGGTTTTGGGTAGCGAAGACTTTTTGCACAGGATCTAATTCTGCATCAGGACAGGCCAACACAAATCGATAGAAGTTGATGTAGGAAATTTTGATAAATTTTGTTTAGCTCCTTACATGTATAATGTGTTTAAGAGTTGTAATATGTATATATATATATGTACAGTATATAAAAGTAAAGACTGTAATAATCTTATGATGAGAATACTAGTATATGCACGCATGATGAAATTAGAATTACTTTATATAAATGTATTGATATGATGAATGCTAAGCATGAAAGTACAATAGCTACAGTATGATGATATAGTCATATGACTTGATGAATTAAAATGGCATAGTTTGCATTGGATATAGTAAACATGGGATATAGGGTGTTACACTTGCAGGGCATGAGACTGTTGGGTTTCGACAAGGAAAAAATAAAACAAAAAAATGCAACAGATATATGAAACCCACCAGGATCTATGTGATCCAATTGACTCAATGAAGAGAAAGTAACAATTACTAACCTCTTGAAGTGTAAAATCATCCTGTAGGTGCTGCCTCATATGAAACGAACACCTTCTATCGGTATCCACACTCGAACACAATGAACAGATTCGCTTGGAGTGCGAGCTCCCTTCCTTAGCAGGTAGGGTAACACAGAAAAACATTTTTCTCTTTTCACTCTTTCAAGGGTGACGGCTCACCTTTTTTAGTATGTCTTTTTAATGTTTTTTAAACCATACATACCATATATATAGGTGACCCAACCCTAATTAAGAGAGAGAGAGAATTTTGGGCCCACATTTCTTATTAAAATAAGAAATACTTTATTTCTTATTTAAAATAAGAATTATAATATTAATCTTAATTAATATTTATTTATTTTTTTTCAAATTTTAATTTATCACAAAATAAATTTCAAAATGCCCAAATTAACCCTTAGTCCATTCATTATATTCTATGTGTGCGACCCAATAGGTTCATATTATGTTGGTCATGGTCGTAATCTCATCACGGGCCCACAAGTTATAAACGACATCTAGCAAGAAATTACGACTACCTAAATAATATGAATATTGATACTTTTTTAACCTAATAGAATATGTTATAATCCCTTTGTCACACGATATCTTGTTTGAACATAAGTCATGGTCCATGTCAAACTTATATAGTTCAAACATTTAATTTCTCGATCATTAAGTAGACTGATAATATCAAATGACATTGATCGCTCCATCAATTCATTTGAGCACAACCATGCATTTCTCAGACCCAATTATCAAAGGGCCCATTAGATATCTCTCTGATAAGAGAGGGATAAATTCCATCTTGATTATTCACTATCTTTTGCATGATTCTTATCATGTCCAATCATAACCTTTATTTTTATCCGATTAAAGATAATGTCTAATTATGTCAACACATAATATTCCTCATGTAGGATACTATGATAATCTCAGGTCTAAAGATCAATAACATAACTATTATGAGATCACTAATGACATTAACCCATGTAGTATCCCATAGTAGGTCTATACAGTACCTTATTCTCCAACAAGTACCTATAAGTTTGATTTATATCACCATGTATAATCATTCCATAATTATCAATCAAACTTGTACTAGTTTTTATTTATCATTATTCCTTTTAATGATAAATGACTAGGGATAGCCAAAAATAACATTGAATTGTTATTTATAAATATTATTATATTCTAACATACCAAAATATAATAACACGAAGAAAATCCAATTTTATAAAATTAAATTTGATATTACATAAGGAACCAAATATATAGCCCAGGGCATAACCACTAACAGAGACTTCACTAGTATTCCATGCCCATATGTGACTGTTGTATTTTATCACAAGAAGGAAGATCCACTTGCACATATTTCTATTTACTATCTATAAGATAACTTATGCTATAGCTTATATAATTAAGATGCAGCCAGTCAAGGGTAGAAAATTTTGGAATGTTGGCAAATTCAATAGTATTGAGCTTACACCTATTCCAAGATGCTTGGCATACCAAAAAAATCAAAGAAAAAGGACAAAAAGGAATCCAAAAAGACAAGCAATGAAGAACGATAGCTAAATCACAAACAAGTAAAGGACCTATTATTGAGAAGCATTAAACAAGGGGAAAATAGAGTTATGGTAGATATGGACAATTAGACCACAACAAAACAAGGTGTATAAAGCTAAAATCCCTGACTTATTTAAAATTACCTGCAATATAAATTATATGATTTATGGTTTTCATTTTGTAAGGTTCTTGGGCAACAAAATTTGCAAAATAAAAGTTCATGTGAAAAGGACAACAATCCTAACCTTATTGACGTTCCAAACAACACTGCCAATCCTTTTACTATACATGTGCAAAACAACACTGCCAATCTAGTTTAGGAACAAACCAACAATCTGGCTATAGATAAAGGAGTAAATGGGGCAGAACCATAAAGAACAAGATAACCCAATGCTATCTTAAGACACAGAATGAGGCAATTCAATCAAAGGTAAAATGATTCATGACAAGAAAAGGGATATTCTATGATGAAAATGGAAGAATAAAATACAATGTGAGTAATTAATGTTTGCATTTTATTTCATGCAATTATCAAGTTATGATTACTACTGAATTTTAACTTGTTATCTGCATAATGTAGCCCGAACATACGAATAGTTATATTGTTAGTTTATATGGAGATGATAATCGTGGTAGTAAAGATGAAGATCCGAAGCCCATCATGCCCGATCGTAAAGCTGATCCAAAGAAAACGTTTCCAATTCCAAGTGAGAAATATGTGAAAACAAATGCAAGGAAGACTACTTATGTCCTTATAGGTTCGAGGATCATAAATTTAAAAGGAAATTGATATGAAGTTTCAATGTCATCAAAACTGCCTTTTTAGCTGCAAAGGAAAAAAAAAGACACTTGCTCAGTAATTTAGGGAAATAAAACAACAAGAGACAATTAAAGAAGAACATAAAATAGTTATAGGCAATTAAAGAAGAAAATAAACTATTTTTTAATGCATTAGTATTGATTTTGGTTTCATGATTGCCAATTTTTTTATGATGATTTTTTTGTTCATTGATGTATGGTATAGTGATGGTGAAAGTATAGAGTATACTCCCAAGAACTTGATTTTGTAATTTGGAAGTATAACATATATTGCTAACGACCATCATGTAATTTGATCATTTTTGTAATGGTAATGTAATAAGTTGATTTATATACACAAATGAGTAGTAATTGATGTCATTTGTGCGAAGTAGGGGTGTGCATCAATTGACTAAAACTGGAACAACCCAAGACCCAAAAATTTAGAAAACTCCACATCTAAATTGATCCTAACTATTATTCGAGGTCCTACTCAATCAACTCGATTTTTTCAAGTCACAATCTGACCAATCAAAAATTTGAATTAAAATATTTTGTTCTCTTTTAATTTACATGTCTAAAATTAATATTGAATTAAAAACCAAATAATCAATATTCACCATTATAAAATATTTAAAAAATACCAAAAATTAACATTTTAAAAATTACAACAAACATATATTAGATATTAATTAACTACTAACTGTGATGCGTGTTGAAGCCTACTCGAATTTGATTTTGTTCTCGGAGGTCCACTTTTAGGGTTCAAGACCGGATAATGCTCACTATAAGTCATAAGTTGGACACTTCACAACAAAAAGTGGTTAGATCCAAATTATTGTTGATGGTCAACCTATGAAGGTGTCTAATGTGGGCTCAAAGAGATAGGTATCATAGAGTCGCTACCTAACAAGACGTTGGAAAATAATTCTCAACTTTTTGATGCCCAAATAGAGATTAGTATTCGGGATATCACTCTTACATGGCAACTTGTTTAGGTGTTGTTTATAATTAGGTTTTTATTTATCAATCCACTGCATCCCTTCTCACACGATGCATTACAAAAAGGGTAAATAAACATATCAATCAAATAGATAAAGCAGTAAAAAAATGAGTAGATAAAATAAATAAATCCACTACTTAAATTATTATAGAGGAAAATCATCTAAAGAAAGAACGAAATACATATATAAATCAAACTATTCATTAAGTTTGGGAACATTGGTTCCCTCACACATATTTATAAAAAGGGAGATGGAGAGTCTTTGTTAGTTTTAAGAAAACATGGGATGAGTGATCTCAATTTTGATAAAAATAAGACTTTTTTTTATTTATGTGATTTTGAGGTGAAGATTTGAAAAATCCAATTTAATTATGTACAAAATATTTAAGTGATTTTTAATTAATTAATGTACTAAAAATTGCTTTTTTGCTAAACTATTACATCCCTAAAAAGAGAAATACATGGGAAATAAATAATAAAGTACAAAAACAAATGAAATAAATCAATCATAAAATATAATTAAATAAAGTAAAATTAAATATAAACTAAATGCAATAAAAGGGGTAAATGGGTAGAAAAGAACTGTCCAAGGGTTAAACCTCTAAGGTAGAATAATTCTCCCAAAAAACTCCACAAATGCATGAAAAATAATGGTCTACACAAATACACAAAGAAAGCAAATTGACTATCATATTAAAATAAATCAAACATCAAAACAAATTAATTAATTAACTAAAAATGTTCACAAAACATACTAGAATAAATAAAAATTTAAGTACAAAATGTGAATCATGCTAGACAGGAGAAAAAATGAAATTAAAATGCATCTAAACACCCAAAATGAAGTAAATTAACAAAATAACATTACAATAAGGTAAAAAGGAGAGATTAGGGACCACAGATGCATTAAGGCAAAGGACAGACGCTTAGGAAAAAGGGAGAGATGGAAAAAAGAGAAAACACTATAATGTCCCACCTGTCACATTAATAGACGACCATCTGTGATGTCCTCTTTCTGTCTGTCACTCGAAAAACATACAGAAACCACAAAACAAGCAAAAATTGGGGAATAAAATTGTCTATCCCTAATCATACATTTTTAATAACCCTAAACATCCTAAACTAAAGAAAACAATATAAATATAAATTAAATCATTCCAAAACAACAAGAAAACGTTAAAATTTAAAGATTAAAACAAGATTTTTTTATCATGTATCAATGGAAGAATATAAAACCTAGCATGTTATTTTATTGCTTTAAACAAATATCAAATCAGCATGGCATTCATAAAATACATAATAAATTAAATAAATAAAAAAGCAAAGATAATGGCATTATAAACAGAGATTAGGCACAATTAACTATATGATTATGATATGAGCTTAGAAAGAGAGAGGAATTTGGGGCCTAGAATATTACCCTCAGGAAGTTTTAGTTCTGCGACCCTAGAAAGCTACGATCTCCAATCCGACCTTCAATTTTCACATTTAAAATAAAGAAAAGATTTGTGTATTTTTGTATTAAAGAATGTTTAGAGTTACAGCCTCCGAGAATAGATAATTAAGTTTCTCTTTCTTAAAGTTATGCCTTTTCTCTAAGTGTGAGAATTCCCCTTTTTGAAACCCTAATTTTTCTTATTTATATTTAGAGAACAGTTGGAGATCAACTCTAACTCTTCCTCTTTATAATTGGAAGTTAAATTCCCTCAAAATACGGCATAAATTAAATCCTTAAAATCTAATCATTATCTAGAATTTCAAAACTGAAAACATGAGAAATCTATAAATAACCCTACAGACTGGCATTTATCCTTGATAGACGATCGTCCCTCACACAATTCTTAAAATTTATAAAAATGCCCTTGATTTAACTTGCACTGAGAACGG
Organism: Excoecaria agallocha; assembly: GCA_037975025.1. Classification (NCBI taxonomy): domain Eukaryota; kingdom Viridiplantae; phylum Streptophyta; class Magnoliopsida; order Malpighiales; family Euphorbiaceae; genus Excoecaria; species Excoecaria agallocha. The sequence goes on from CM075809.1 coordinate 60,712,362, forward strand.
ATAGCTATAGATGGCCGTCCCTTTATGATAGATGACCTTTTATCATTGCCAGAGACAAAAATTCAAGGTTTTTGAACTTTTTTTCAAAACCCTTAGAAAATCAAGTTGGAAAACCACAAAACATTTATGAAAATGTGGAAATCGAGGTTAAAGCTTTGAGATTCATGCTCTATATTATAAATATATTATTTTTTCATCATCGGGTAACCCTTGTAATACCATTACTGTAACAATCTTTCTGATTTACAAATTTTACTTATTATTTTGCAAAAATTCGGCAATATGACGGCTATGTACTGGACTAGCCCCCTGAAAAATAGACAATAGCTGACCGGTGTCTAGCAAGTGTACTAGATCGGCTAGTAATATAGGGAAATATAGATTAAGACACCAAATATCGTACCCAAGGGAACATGGATTGCTAAGAATAATACCTATGTATGAATTAAATTAATCCGAGATTGTTTTCCAAATGTTTTTGATTCAAAAGCAAAAATTAAACAAAATAAACAATTAAACAAAACAAAAGCATGAATTAAAAATAAAGTAATAACTGAAATTCTCTTGCTAAAGAAACTATCCATCTTAACTTTCATTGTAATGACTTAAGTCCAATATAAACACCAGTGATTATGGAAAAACTAGTAATAAAGCCAGATATCTTTATTCAAGTCTATCATTCTTAGTATTAAACTCATAGACAAATCTAATATTTAGCATGCAAATCTAGTTTTAACTTCCTAAATATTCATTGAAGCCTTTCTCAAGTGATTCAATTCCAATTCATTCTTGATTCTTCCTCTCTTAGTATTAACCAATAAAATTAACACATAATCATCTCATATTTCGGATAATAATCATGCATAAATATTAAAGAGTTAACCCAAGAATATGCAAATCATTAACTATGTCAAAATCAATTCTTAGTTATTTATTCAATAAACCAACAACTAATCTCAACACAATCAAAGATAAGAATATGCTTAAAACCAAGAAATAATCAACCGATATTGAAATTAAGCTCAAAATAAAGTCATAACAATGAAAATATAAGATTTCAAGAATCCATTAGCAAAAGAAGAAAAACTACTTCTTAAACATGTTAAAAAAAACTAAAAACAAAGTGTTTGAAGAAAACAAGAAAAACTAAGAAACGTAAAATAAACTAAAGAAAAGTAAAACTTAATTCTAAGGGTTTTGATCCCTAATTCCCTAATCCGATCCCCTTCCTCCTCTTTTTTTTGGTGTTTAAACCTTCTATTTATAGGCAAAAACGTGGTAGATTTCTTTCAAAACTGTAGAAACCAAAAAGGAAGTAATTTCTGCTCAAAATAGGAAGTTCGTAAATCCTTCGCGCAATTGGAGAATCAAATCACGTGGCCACGCCTCACTCTGCCTTATTCTTCACGTGGCCACGTTCCATGCAAGTCTTCTTCCACACGTGGCCACGTGTGGTCCTTCACTGGGAATCCACGTGGTCACGTCTATGCATTGTTTTCTCCTTTTAGTCTTTTACGTGGCCATGTGTAATTTTGTTCTTTGAAACACATGGCCATGTGTTCCCTAGTGTATTTTCACACGTGGCCATGTGTTGGTTTCTTCTTCAAATCACGTGGTCACTTGTTTCTCTTCTTCTCTTCTTCACATGGCCACTCATTGTAAGGCCCCTAACATGACCCTAATTTAATTTGCATATTTGTATGATTAAGTTAAAGGGATAAATTAGCATGCTATTATATTAATTGCAAGAAAATAAATAAAAGAATATGGTTTAATAGTATTGGAGGATGTAATTGAAGTAAATAGGTGTTAATTTGGGGTTAATTTCTAATTATGGCATTTTGGTGGCCAATTGTAAATAAAAGCATTTAATTCAAGGTTAATTTGGAAGATTGAATTAATTGGTAGATTGAATTAAGAAAAAGAGTTAGTGGAGGGGTCTTACTATAACATGCAATTTTACAAAGGACTAAAGAGGGGATTGTTAAGTTAGTATAAAAGGCTTGAGTTAGTGGAATTTGTAGGTGTCTTGTGTTAGTGAAAATCGGCAGTGAAGAGTGGAGAAAACCAGAAATAGATCACCTTCTTCTTCCTTTTGATTTCCAATGTTTTATCTTAAATGCATTGAGGATGATGTTTGCTAGTTAAGCAAGAGTAAAATGCAGTAAATTAAGGTAATCAAACTCTTAATTTAACCCTCCATCATCTTCATCTTCTTCTTCTTTATCAAGTTAACTTAGAACAGTGTATTTGCTAGAAATTTAAATGATAATGGTGATGGAATTGTGAAGGAGAAGAGGAAGGAAGAAGGAACAAAGGAAAAGGAATTGATAGAGGTTGAAGACCTTGGATTTATCAGCTAAGGTATGGGAATTTAGGCTGCTCATTTTGCATGTGAGAAAGATTGTTGGAATTGAGTGGAATTTACAGAACTAAATTTACGTTTTCTGGAAATTTAAAGATGTGAGGTTGAAGAAGAAGACTAATCTTCACGAGTCGTGAATGACTTCACGAGTCGTGAACATTAGTCCGACTCGTGAAGCTCTTCACGAGTCGTGAAGTGCATTCTTTCTTCTTCACTCGTGAGTTTCTTCACGAGTCGTGATGTAGCCTTTCTTCTCCACTCGTGAACTCTTTCACGAGTCGTGAGTTTTATCTTATTTGCTTCACTCGTGAAGTCCTTCACTAGTCGAACCCCCTTCACGACTGAATGACCTGTCTGGAATGTTTTGCTCATAAGTTGAGCTATAGAACAGCAAATTGAATGAATCTTTTTGCATTGAAAAATAGACTTCCATACCTATATTTCACATGAAGAAACCTAAGCTTAAATCTGTCTCTATGTACATGTAATCTATAGTTGAATCCGGACTAGTTTTCTAGACTACTCTATGTAACAGAAATGGCTAGTATGAACAGATTGTTGCTACACTTGATAATATGATTCTTTAATTGATTGAGACAGCTATTTGCTTATGTGATAGAAAGTTAAATGTATAATGCATGTAATATGATTGTCAATGAAGGAATTGTATGCATACACATGCGTTCATTTGCGAATATGAATAAAGACTAGAAAGGAATTATCGAACCCATACATGTAAATCTTATGACATGTAAGTGCACCTTTTTATATGCACTTGTGATATGAAAAAGAGAATAATAGTATGACCTTGGCATGTGTATATGCCATATGAAAACATGTTGATATTTTGTATAGCACATGACTTGAATGATGATAAAGGTATATATATATATGTGTTGGAAACATGCTCATAAGAATAAATCGACTATATGCGAATGTACCCACAGGTATGTACATTTATGATTATGTATATGAGTATATGAGCATGTATTTGCCTATGAGATAGAAGATGAATTAGCATGACTATGAACATATGAAATGCTTAATGAGGGCATGATCAAGTCTATGTTATGATGATTATATGTCATGCTTATATGATATGATGCAAATGATATAGTCATACAGATATAGATGAGCCAGATATATATATATATATATCTTGGCATATGAAATGTGCATGTATCTGATTATGCACCAGAGAATTCACAGGTTGATAAGACTATGCATATGTGCAAACAGTATACTATGAATACAGTATTAAAATGTGAATTGAACACGAATATAGTTTCGCCTGCGATAGAGTTTTAGATGTGGATAGATAGGCGCCTATAGGGAAATTGCAGCTGCCATAGTTGGCCCATTTGGGTCCATAGTATATGATCCCGTTTGGATCATGATCAGCCCCGTTTGGGTTGATAGGCTACCCCGTTTGGGTATGCTTGACCGGTCCATAGTACAGTTGGCCCCGTTTGGGTCTATAGATTCGATATCTTCGGATATCCCTCATTTGATACCATTGTGTATCCATAGTTCCCGCATCCACTGATAAAGCTAAGGCAGGCTAAACGTTATTCATAGTAATGATCAAGAGTAAACAATTAAAGTTATTTTGGCTAAAGATTGATATGTGGCTTATATTGTTGGTTTATCACAGGAATTATGCTTCAATTGAATATGTTCACATGGAATATTGCCATCTATATGAATTATGAAAAAGAAATATGTGTTTCTCTCTCTTGGGTACAATGCTTATGTACATGAGAATATGCTTATGCTTTCTTGTATATGTTATTGTTGCCATGTTATGTTGGACATGTTGATTATAGTATATGAACATATTGTATATGTATGTTTTGATGGCCTTGAGTATGGCCATCCATCTGTAGATATTCCCCACTAAGCTTTTTAGCACGGGTTATTTTATCCGTGTAGGTTCAAATAGCAAGACTTTTGTTGAAGGACGTTCTCTGCATCAGGAAGGGCCAACCATCGACTGATAGCCTTGATGTAGGATATTTTTGTAATATAATAATCATATGTTTTGTATAAAGGCCAGTTATTTTATGTTATGTATAAAACTATGTGGAATATTGTAACTCACCTAGTAGTGAAGCTAAGACAGAATATGTGTGCATGTGGTATGCATAAAGTAATATTCATATAGTCTAGTATGCATGTTAATAGGTATGAAATGGAAAACAGGAATAGACTTGTAGTACGAATACAAGCATATGAAACCTTGTGGCATGATTAATGGCTAAATGATGACATATTGAACATGTTGCATAAGCATGATTATTAGTAGTCATGATACATGTATTAATGGGGTATTTGCATAGGGGGTGCTACAATTTGTGGTATCAGAGCCCTAGGTTTAGCCTTTTCTGGGTAAAAATGAACCTAGGATTCTATAGTATGATATGGTGTTTTATTGGCCTGATGCAGAAGTCCCTGTTTTTTTTTATATAGATTAAAGATGGAGAGCTCTAGAGATGCATTTGAGGAATCGGCTGAAAGTAACAGGCCGGTTAGAACTAATCCTTCCCATATTGGACCTTCATCCTCAAATCCAAATGAGGTCCCAACAGCCGTCCCTACAGAAGCATTGTTAAAAATATCACAGGATATGGCTCAAGTTCTTCAGAGAATGACAGCACCCAAAGCTCCAATTTCTGAAATTAGAAAGCATGGTGCTGAGGAATTTGTAGGCACTAATCTAGAACAGTCTGAAGAAGCTGAATTTTGGTTGGAAAGGCTAGAGAGGATTTTTGATGAAATCGGTTGTCCAGTAAGTCATAAAGCATCTTGTGCTGTGTCTCTATTACAGGGTGCAGCTTATGACTGGTGGAAGTTGGTATTGAAGCAACCTCAGTTACCAGATCCCCTTACATGGGAATTTTTCACAGCTGAATTCAAGAGAAAGTATGTTACTGAGGAGTATAAGCAAGAGAAGTTAAAGCAATTCCTCCACTTGAAACAGAGAGTTATGTCTGTGACTGAGTATGAGAAAGAATTCAGTCACCTGTGCAAATATGCTCCCGATGAGATGTTAACTGATGCTTTTAAATGTAGACAGTTTGAAGATGGGTTGAATGATCGTATCCGAGAAAAATTGATTGGGTCTACATCTTTACAAGTGGTTAACTTCACTCAGTTGGTTACAGCAGCCTTGCGAGTTGAAAAGAATGAAATGGCTAAAAGGGAGAGAGAACAGAGAAGAGGTGGGTCCAAGGGTGGATCTTTTATAGGAAAGAGAGCTAGAGGAGCACAAGGAAGTCAGCCAGCTGAATCTGGCTACAGTTCTGCAAAAAGGGACAGGAGACAAGAATCTTCTGCAATGTCTAAACAGGGAAAACAAGCTTCAGGGAATCAGAGTGGGGGGCAACCTCCAGTGTGTCCTCATTGTTCTAGGAAACATTGGGGTAGTTGCAGGAAATTGTCTGGGGCATGTTTCAAATGTGGTGGTACCGATCACTTCATGGCTAGTTGTCCATCTAAGAGGGAACAGGATGTGGGACAGCAGGGCAGTAGAGGAACTTTTATTGCACCATCTTCAGGTAGAGGCAAGGGAAGAAGACGTGGGGGATCGAGTTATCAGGGATCCCAGTCCAGGAAAATTTCTGAATCAGTTGACAGGCCCACAGCTCCAGTTGTTTCGATACGGGCTTATGCAATGAAAGCTAGAGAGGATCAGAGTGCTCCAGAAGTCATAGCTGGTACATTCTCTCTTTTTGATTCTGATATGCATGCACTTATTGATCCTGGTTCCACTCATTCTTATGTTTGCACTGGGGATATGGGTAGAAATGAGTCTACTGTTCATGAATTAGAATATGACATTTATGTAACCAACCCATTGGGTCACAGTGTTGTTGTTAATAGAGTGCATAAACAGTGTCCTATTGTAATTCAAGGGAAAGAATTCCTTGCTGATCTTATTGAGTTGCCATTCCGGGAGTTTGATATGATACTTGGTATGGATTGGCTGTCTAGACATCATGCAGTGATTGATTGTGAAGCTAAAACAGTAACTCTCATTAGTTCTGATGGTAAAGAAACTCTAGTACAGGGCATTCGATCTGAGCCTATAGCTAATGTAATATCAGCTATGCAAGCTAAGCGATTTTTGAGAAAAGGGTGTGAAGCTTTCTTAGCACTTGTGCTTGATTCAAGAATAGAGAATGTGAATCTTCAAGAGATTCCAGTGGTGAAAGAGTTTCTTGATGTGTTTCCTGAAGACTTACCTAGTCTTCCACCTGAAAGGGAAGTTGAATTGTCTATAGACATTCTACCTGGTACAGCTCCTATTTCGAAGGCACCATATAGGAGGCTCCTTTGGAATTGAAAGAACTAAAAGCTCAGCTTCAGGAGTTGCTTGACAAAGGCTTCATTAGGCCTAGTACATCACCTTGGGGTGCACCGGTTTTATTTGTGAAGAAAAAGGATGGGTCTATGAGGATGTGCATAGACTACAGACAGTTAAACAGGGTAACAATCAAAAATAAGTATCCTTTACCAAGAATTGAAGATTTATTTGATCAGTTGAAGGGTGCTGGAGTGTTTTCCAAGATTGATTTGCGCTCGGGTTACTATCAACTTCGGGTTAAGGATGTGGATGTTTCCAAAATAGCCTTTAGAACCCGATATAGGCATTATGAGTTTTTGGTGATGCCTTTTGGGTTAACAAATGCACCGGCTGCGTTTATGGATCTTATGAATAGGGTGTTTAGACCCTACCTGGATCAGTTTGTTGTTGTGTTCATAGATGACATTTTGGTGTATTCGAAGAATGAAACGGAACATGCTGAGCATTTGAGAATTGTTTTACAGATTCTGAGGGAGAATCAGCTGTATGCTAAGCTGAGCAAATGTGATTTTTGGCTTAAGGAAATTTCTTTCCTTGGTCATATAGTATCTTCTAAAGGCATTAGGGTGGATCCAGCTAAAATAGAGGCTATAGTGAATTGGAAGCCACCTCGAAATGTGACAGAAGTGAGAAGTTTTCTGGGCTTAGCAGGTTATTACCGTCGCTTTGTGAAAGGTTTTTCAGTTATAGCCGCACCACTCACTAAACTTCTGAGAAAGGGTATAAAGTTTGAGTGGACTGACCGATGTCAAGTAAGTTTTGATCAGTTGAAGAAATTTCTGACAGAGGCTCCAGTTTTGACACAGCCAGTTACAGGAAAGGAGTATGCTATGTATAGTGATGCTTCTAGAGTTGGCTTAGGTTTTGTGTTAATGCAAGATGGCAAAGTAATTGCCTATGCATCTAGACAGTTGAAGCCACATGAACAAAACTATCCAACCCATGACCTAGAGTTAGCAGCAGTGGTGTTTGCCTTGAAAATTTGGCGACATTATTTGTATGGGGAGAATTGCAGAATCTATACAGATCACAAGAGTCTCAAATATTTGCTCACTCAAAAGGAACTTAACTTGAGACAGCGAAGATGGTTAGAACTGTTTAAAGATTATGATTGTATAGTGGATTACCATCCAGGCAAAGCTAATGTTGTAGCTGATGCTTTGAGCCGTAAGATGATGGCTGCTATGATTGCACATCGCTGTAGATGGAAAATTGCTTATGATGGCGCTTTAATAGCACAGTTGAAGGCTAGACCTTGTTTGAGGCAAACAGTGATTGATGCACAGAAACATGATGAAAAGCTGCAACAGATTTTGAAGTCTTTACATGAAGGAACCCAGTCTGAGTACTTAGTGAAAGAAGATGGGGGTGTGTATTATCAGAATCGATTGTATGTTCCTGATGACAAAGAATTAAAGAAAACAGTATTGAAAGAGGCTCACAATACAGTATTTACTATGCACCCTGGTGGGAACAAGATGTACCAGGATTTGAAACAAAGTTATTTGGTGGCCTGGCATGAAGAAAGATGTGGTAGCCTATGTCTCCAAATGCTTGACTTGTCAGCAGGTAAAAGCAGAGCACCAGTTACCATCTGGTTTGTTGAACCCCATTCCAATTCCACAATGGAAATGGGAGGATATCACTATGGATTTTATAACAGGATTGCCCTTTACACAGAAAAAGCATGATGCTGTTTGGGTTATAGTTGACAAGCTGACTAAATCAGCTCATTTCATACCAGTTCGGATGGACTACCCTATGGATAAGTTGGCAGAACTTTATGTGAATGAGATTGTTAGACTGCATGGCATTCCGGTGTCAATAATCTCTGATCGAGATCCGAGATTCACATCAAGATTTTGGCAGAGTTTGCAACAAGCTTTGGGAACTCAGCTTCGTTACAGTACAGCATTCCACCCTCAGACGGATGGGCAATCTGAACGGGTTATTCAGATTCTAGAGGATATGATGAGAGGTTGTGTTTTGGAGTTTGCAGGAAGTTAGGATAGGTATCTACCTTTAATGGAGTTCGCCTACAATAACAGTTATCAAAGGAGCATCGAGATGGCACCGTATGAGGCCTTGTATGGCCGAAAATGTAGAACTCCTGTGTACTGGACTGAATTGTCTGAGCGCAAAGTTATTGGTCCTGATATTGTCAAAGACACAGAAGAAAAGGTGCAAGTTATCAAACAGAGATTGAAAGAAGCTAGTGATAGACAGAAGTCCTATGCTGATTTGAAGAGAAGAGATATTGAATATCAAGTGGGTGACAAAGTGTTTCTGAAAGTGTCCCCTTGGAGAAAAGTATTGAGATTTGGGAAAAAGGGTAAGCTAAGTCCGAGGTTTATAGGCCCATATGAAATTCTTCAAAGAGTTGGGCCAGTGGCATATAGATTGGCTCTCCCTATGGAACTAGCCAAACTTCATGATGTGTTTCATGTTTCCATGCTTCGAAGGTATCGATCAGATGAATCTCATGTCATACCAGTTCAAGATGTGCGAGTACAGCCAGATTTCACTTATGATGAAGAACCTCTAGCAATTCTGGCTAGAGAAGTTAGACAGCTTAGAAATAAGCAGATTCCACTTGTTAAAATACTCTGGCAACATCATGATATACAAGAAGTTACTTGGGAGCCAGAAGCAGCTATGAAGGAACAACATCCTCACTTATTCCAAACAGGTATGAATTTCGGGGACGAAATTCTTAAGGGGGAGAGAATTGTAAGGCCCCTAACATGACCCTAATTTAATTTGCATATTTGTATGATTAAGTTAAAGGGATAAATTAGCATGCTATTATATTAATTGCATGAAAATAAATAAAAGAATATGGTTTAATAGTATTGGAGGATGTAATTGAAGTAAATAGGTGTTAATTTGGGGTTAATTTCTAATTATGGCATTTTGGTGGCCAATTGTAAATAAAAGCATTTAATTCAAGGTTAATTTGGAAGATTGAATTAATTGGTAGCTTGAATTAAGAAAAAGAGTTAGTGGAGGGGTCTTACTATAACATGCATAAAGGTTTGTGCTTTTGTTTGACATGCAATTTTACAAAGGACTAAAGAGGGGATTGTTAAGTTAGTATAAAAGGCTTGAGTTAGTGGAATTTGTAGGTGTCTTGTGTTAGTGAAAATCGGCAGTGAAGAGTGGAGAAAACCAGAAATAGATCACCTTCTTCTTCCTTTTGATTTCCAATGTTTTATCTTAAATGCATTGAGGATGATGTTTGTTGGTTAAGCAAGAGTAAAATGCAGTAAATTAAGGTAATCAAACTCTTAATTTAACCCTCCATCATCTTCATCTTCTTCTTCTTTATCAAGTTAACTTAGAACAGTGTATTTTCTAGAAATTTAAATGATAATGGTGATGGAATTGTGAAGGAGAAGAGGAAGGAAGAAGGAACAAAGGAAAAGGAATTGATAGAGGTTGAAGACCTTGGGTTTATCAGCTAAGGTATGGGAATTTAGGCTGCTCATTTTGCATGTGAGAAAGATTGTTGGAATTGAGTGGAATTTACAGAACTAAATTTACGTTTTCTGGAAATTTAAAGATGTGAGGTTGAAGAAGAAGACTAATCTTCACGAGTCGTGAATGACTTCACGAGTCGTGAACATTAGTCCGACTCATGAAGCTCTTCACGAGTCGTGAAGTGCATTCTTTCTTCTTCACTCGTGAGTTTCTTCACGAGTCGTGATGTAGCCTTTCTTCTCCACTCGTGAACTCTTTCACGAGTCGTGAGTTTTATCTTATTTGCTTCACTCGTGAAGTCCTTCACTAGTCGAACCCCCTTCACGACTGAATGACCTGTCTGGAATGTTTTGCTCATAAGTTGAGCTATAGAACAGAAAATTAAATGATTCTTTTTGCATTAAAAAATAGACTTCCATACCTATATTTCATATGAAGAAACCTAAGATTAAATCTGTCTCTAAGTACATGTAATCTAGGGTTGAATCCAAACTTGTTTTTCTAGACTGTTCAAGGTAACAGAAATTATAATTATGTGCAAATCATTGCTACACTTGATTATATGATCTTTAAATTGATTGAGACAGATAGTTGCTTATGTGATAGTAAAGTTAATTGAATAAGGCATGTAATATGACTATCAATGAAGGATTTATATGAATACAGGTGCATTCAACTGTGTATATAAATAGTGACTATTGGTTAAATATCTAACCTATACATGTAATTAGTCCTGTGCATGATGGTCATATGCCAAATTGATATATATATATACATATGTAAATCCTATGATATGAAAGTGCACTTATTGACATGTACCTATGCTATAAAATAGAAACTATATTAGTATGAATGTGGCATGTATATGTGCCCATATGAAAACATGTTGATATGTTGCATAGCACATGACCTGAATGGTGATAAAGGTATAAATGTGTGTTGGAAACATGCTCATAAGAATAAATCAACTATATGCGAATGTACTCACAGGTATGTACATTTATGATTATGTATATGAGTGTATGAGCATGTAATTGCCCTATGAGATGGAAAATGAATTAGCATGACTGTGAGCATAAGAAATGCTTAATGAGAACATGATCAAGTATATGATATGAAGATTATATGTCATGCATATATGTTATGATGCAAGTTATACAGTCATACAGATTTGAATAAACCAGATGCATATCTTGGCATGTGAAATGTGCATATATCTGATTATGCACCATAGAATCCATAGTTATATAAGACTATGTATATGTGCACAACATTATACTATGAATACAGTATTAATATGTGAATTGAACTCGAATATAGTTCTGCCTGCGATACAGTTTTAGTTGTGGATAGATAGGCGCCTATAGGGAAATTGCAGCTGCCATAGTTGGCCCGATTGGGTCCATCGTATAGATGATCCCGTTTGGATCATGATCAGCCCCGTTTGGGTTGAAAGGCTACCCCGTTTGGGTATGCTTGACCGGTCCATAGTATAGTTTGGCCCCGTTTGGGTCTATAGATTTGATATCTTTGGATATCCTTCTTTGATACCGATGTGTATCCATAGTTCCCGTTATCCACCGATAAAGCTAAGGCAGGCTAAACGTTATTCATAGTAATGATAAAGAAATTAAACAGTTAAAGTGAATTAACTAAAGATTGATAATGTGGATCATAATGTTGTTTTACCACAGGAATTATACTTTAATTGAATATGTTTACATGGGAAATTGCTGTCTATATAAACTATGAATATGAGTATAATTGTTACTCTTCTGGGTACAATGACTTGGAACATGAAAGAATATGCTATGCTTTAAAGTATTTGGTATTAAAGATATGATATGTTGCATATGTTATTTAATTGTATACATTGTATATGTATGTTTGATGACCTGTGTGTGTGTGGTCATCCATCTGTAGATATTCCCCACTAAGCTTTGTAGCTTAGCACGGGTTATTTTATCCGTGTAGGTTCAAATAGCAAGACTTTTGTTGAGGGACGTTCTCTGCATCAGGAAGGGCCAACCATCGACTGATAGCCTTGATGTAGGATATTTTTGTAATATAATAATCATATGTTTTGTATAAAGGCCAGTTATTTTATGTTATGTATAAAACTATGTGGAATATTGTAACTCACCTAGTAGTGAAGCTAAGACAGAATATGTGTGCATGTGGTATGCATAAAGTAATATTCATATAGTCTAGTATGCATGTTAATAGGTATGAAATGGAAAACAGGAATAGACTTGTAGTACGAATACAGGCATATGAAACCTTGTGGCATGATTAATGGCTAAATGATGACATATTGAACATGTTGCATAAGCATGATTATTAGTAGTCATGATACATGTATTAATGGGGTATTTGCATAGGGGGTGCTACAAAGGTCATGCTTGAAGTCTTGAAAATCTTCCTTCTTATACTTGAATAAATTTGATGCTGAATCCCTTGTGATAATTGCATAAGGATAAAACTGACTATGAATGCTCACAGCTGTCTCTGAAGATAAATTAATTGCACCGTGTTTTGTTCGAGTTGAAACCATGTTTTAAAGATAAAGGCTTTTGAAAAGATAAAAGATAAAATGAAACATGTCTTTTGAAATCGTTTGATAAAAGGTAAAGTAATAAAAACTTAAATAGTAAAATTACTATTTAACTACTATTCACTTCTTTTGCAAATTTGTCATGAGAGAAAGGCTTAAAGAAAGCCTACACTTTTTGACTTTTATTTTATTTTATTTTCTTTTTATTTTTCTTTTTTTTTTACATTTGTTTTTTCATTTGTAATTTGGCCTTTCGTACATATACATTACATTTGGTATTTATAATATATGACTACGTATATACTTTATAATTCTATATCTGCATACAGATCTTGAGAATCTTCAAAGGCTCTTTGAGGAGGAGGAGTACTGCCTTCTGATGAGTTAGTCCTTCTACTGACATACGATTGAGAATAGAATTGAATTAATCTTCTATGGATGCTGATGATAATAAATTGACAATTTGATTTTTATCTGTAATAAATCCTGCTGGCACATTTGATGATGAAGCGGTAGAGGCTAGTTGCTCTAAATAATGAATAACTGCTTGTCTATCGACCTTCTTGACATTAAAATTGTCCCACCATTTTACTCGAAATTCACTATAAAGCATCGATAATTGATTAACCTGTTTAGAAATGCGATAGGTCCACGAAATAATCCATGAAACCTTGAACATTGCACAATATTTCAAAAGATTATCTGGAGCTCCTGGATTACAGTAAGTAGTAAACTTGACAAATGCTTCCCTGATCTGGAATGGAGTTGCTTAAATGATCAAACCAAAATAACTAAACCATATAATGTACCAATTTGGGAGAACACCAAACTTATGCGAAAAATAAAAGAACCACGAATGTTGGAAATTCCTTAAGTAGAATGCTCTATACCATGCTTCTTTATAATCATAATAACTATATACCAACTTGGGAGGATATCCTGATAACGTCTTCAACTGATATGGTCTTGATCCACATTCTGATTGAGTAATGACATGGATAATCTTAACCTTACTATAAGTAATCCTATTTTTATCTCTCTCATCATAATTATGCTCTATTTCGACTGACTCAGTATCTACTAATATGGCTTCATAATATTCTCTCGTCTTAATTTAATCTTGCTCATGATAATGCCAATTGTTTGGAAAAACATGATCTATTAACCTATAAAAACTCTGACTCTCTGATATATGAAGTTCTTCAGGTTCCAAAACTTTAATAAATAACCTAATCTGATTCACATGATAAGGAGAAGAAGTTTTAGTTAAAGGAGAATGTACTATAGGAGAAACAGGTGAAGAGGGTGAAACTAAAGCTGATGAGTATGGTCTTAGAGGTGCAGAGGGTGAAAAGGTTTGAGGTCTTTGAAGTGGAGAAAATGAGGGTGTTGTTGGAAATAAAGGTCTGGATAATGTCCTAATGGGTGGAGGTACTAGTGGATTATTCTGTTGAGAATTTTCTGATGATAATGAATTTCCTGATGATAATGAAGTTTTTGTCAAAACTTTCTTATTAGAACTTATTTTCCCTGTAAAAATTCACGAGAAAGAAAATCAGGTAAACTATTATCTTTTCCTTTGATAAATTCGATTTCGAAATCAAAGTTACTAAGTAAAGCTTGCCATCTTGCAAAATCTGTTTTGAAATTAAATTTTTGACATCTTTTTCTAAAATGTATTTTGCTGATAAACAATCAATGCGTAATAAAAACTTTTTCATGTATAAATCATATTCAATTTTTTTATGCATAAAATAATGCTTAAAATCTCTTTTTTGATAGCAGAATAATTCTTTTGAGTTTGACTCCAACTTTATGAATAAAATCTTACTAATTCTTCTTTACTTGTTTCCTTTTGTTTTTATTTTAAAATACCACCTAACCTATATCACTAGCATCTGTTTAATTATTAGAAAAGCTTCTAGATGAGGTATATTTAAACATGCTAAACTTTTAATTTTTTCTTTAATTTTCTTAACTATACTAGTATGTTTTTCGGTCCATGGTTCAGGTTTTTTTTTCAATCTATTGTATAATGGTTTACATAATTTTCCTAAATCTTTGAAAAAATCATGAACATAGTTTAAACATCCTAAAAATCTTTGTAACTATTTCTTATCTTTTATTTCATCTAGAAATTTATTAGTAAATTCTAAACCTCTATTTATTGGTTTAATAGTTCCTAGATCTATATCATGTCCTAAAAACCTAACTTTAGTATGAAAGAGTTGCATTTTTGGTGCAGAAACTACTAATCCATTCTGATGAATTAAGTGGAAAAATCTTTTTAAATGTTTAATATGTTGACTTATTGAATTAGAAAAGATTAATACATCATCTATGTAAACTATTGAGAAATCATGTATTGGTCTTAAAATATCATTCATAATATTTTGAAATTCTGAACGTGAATTTTTTGAACCAAAGTGTATAACATTCCATTCATAATGTCCAAATGGAACATTAAAACCTATTTTATACATATCTTCTTCATCTACTTATATTTTCCAAAATCCTGATTTCATATCAAGTTTTGAAAAAATATTTGTATCATATAACTTTTTTAATAAATCTCTTTTATATGGTATAGGGTATCTTATCCATTGTAAAACTGCATTTAAAGGTTTATAATTTATTACTAACCTAGGTGTACCTCTTTCTATTTCTGCTACATTCATAACATAAAATGATGAACATGACCAAGGTGACTTAGAATCTCCTATCAATCCTTTTTCCTTTAAATCTTGTATTTCTTTTCGACAAAATTTTTCTAAATCTAGTGTCATTTTAATAGATTGAGATTTTGTTGGAATTTTCTTTTCATCAAAGTCTTTTATGCAAGGTAATTTTACTACATGTTGTTTTCTATTCCAAAAAGCATTGGGTATTGGTGCACAAATTTCTCTTGAGAATGTATTTTCAAATTCTTTAATTTTTTATCTTATTTCTGGGCTATCTAATTGCTCTTTTATTTTTTTCCCTTCTATTTCTTTTATGAGAAATTTAATCTGTTTCTGTTTACTT
This sequence comes from Excoecaria agallocha, assembly GCA_037975025.1. Lineage (NCBI taxonomy): Eukaryota > Viridiplantae > Streptophyta > Magnoliopsida > Malpighiales > Euphorbiaceae > Excoecaria > Excoecaria agallocha. The sequence goes on from CM075809.1 coordinate 60,728,151, forward strand.
TTTAATAAATTAATTTCTTGAATATTTTTTCTTATATGACAAATATCTCTAGATACTATTGGAAATGCAAATTCGAAAAGAATTTCTTTATTTAAGATCCTTGTCTTAATTCCATTGTCTCCTACCTGAAAAGGATATAACTTTGTAATAAAAGGTGTTCCTAATATAACGCCTGAATTCAAATTTTTTACTAATACTAAATGAGTTTTAAAATAATATCCTTTATTGCAAATATTAACTCTTGATAATTTATAATTAATGGTTAATTTGGATCCAATAGCAGTACCTAATCTTTCAGAAGTTTTTCATAATATTTAGTTGGAATTAAACCTTCCTAAATACAATTTTGATCTGCTCCACTATCTATTAAAGCTAAAGTAGTTAAATGAAAATCATCATTAACAACAATATCTAATTTGACATACCACTTTTGATAATTAACTTGAGATAAACTATTTATATATTCATCTTGAGTATCTTTAATAACAATACCAGAAGGTACTATTCCTTTTAATTTTTTTTATCTTCTTTTACAGAATTAGTAAGATTAATTTTGAAACTTTCTTCTTCTAAATTTTGAACTTTACCTTTTAATATATTTACTTCTTGTTTTAATGTCTTAATTTCTTCCTGAAGATCTTGAATAGTTGATTGCTTCTTAATTTCAAATTTCTTGTATACGTCTGCTAAATTATAAGATGTAAAATCTTTCTTCTCTTTTGAACTTATTATTTCTCTTAATCTAAGTAAATAATTATTTTTTATTTCCGGATCATCTATTTTATCAATAATGTCTAATAAAAATTCTTTTTCATTACTTAACATATTTATGTTATTACATTGACATGGTCCTATGCAACTACATGATTCTGGATCATAATTACTACTAGTTTCAGAGTTTTCGCTTATTGCATTTAAATCATTTTCTGAATAATAACTAGGTTTTTCATCACTACCTGAATCTTCATTGATTATAATTTTAGCTATTTCCTTCTTTAATTCTTCTGAGATATCTAAATTATTTATACATTTCTTTATTCTACAGTCTCTTGAATAATGTCCTTGCCTGCCACATTTATAATAAATTACTATATCCTTTTTACCAGTCTTAGGTTTAAATTTTCTATATTTTGGTTTTTTCCTAATAGGCTTTTCCTGATTATAATTTTATTTTGGTTTATATCTTTTTCTTTGATATATGTATTTTCTTTTAGGTTTTATTTTCCTTTTAGTAGCTGAAGGTGCTCTAATCTTTTGATAACCATACTGTTCACAAAATGATCCTAATTCCTTTCTTCCTACTACACTATCTTTCCTAAGTTTGGCTTTTAATTTTAAATTAGTGCAACTTGATAATCCTTCTATGTTAACTATATTTATTAATTGTCCATAAGTTAAATCACTATAAGGTATTATACCATTATTATCATTTTTAAATCTACTTCTAACTCTTTCTGTGAATAACTTAGGTAATCCTGCTAAAAATATTTCTTTCCAATAAATATTATTGCAATCTATTGTAGTCATTACTTTAGTTAAAAATAAATCCTTATACCATCTAAAATCTTGTAATTTAGGACAAGTTAAGTTTTGAAGAATTTCTGAACTTCTTTCTTGATATAAACAAGAATCTCCTATAAAATTTTTAGCTATTGCAAATATTAAAGTACTTATTATATCATCTTGCACTATTTCTATTTGAACATTATTTTCTACCTTGATAATCCTTTTTCGTGCTGTTAATATAAAATTTTTATCTATTTCTGTTACATAATGATCCCCCCAACCTTTTAACTGTCTAGTAAATCCTGATGATAACTTCTGAAATATTGTAACTTCATTATTTCTGTTTGCTTTATAAGTACTAGCCGCCATAGTCATTTCTTGTAATAAATTTAATATTTGATATTCTGATAAACCATCTATATTCCATTCATATTGAGTATCAGGAGGTGTAGGTCTAGGATAATAGTTTCGAGTCTTTGTTCTTGGTGTATATGTATTAAAATGTAATTTTTTAATTGATAATTCCTTTTCATTCTTGACTTCTCTTTGAATTTAGCTTGATTAAATATATTTGGATGGATAGATTAAGTATAATATTTTCTATTAAAGATTCTAGATCTAGTTCAACTAGCGAAGATAATATTAGAGAGTTAGATGAAATAAATTTTGTAGAAATAAATATTGAAAAAGTAGAGAACGATTTATTTGATTGGACTATACCTAACCAGGATATTTGAACAATATATTCAATAGGCACTTTTGAATTTTTTCATGATTATTCTATTAAGCAATCAGAACAGCAATAGCTATTAATCAAGAACATGAAACTATTCAATTGTTATAAAAAAAGGCGATAATTTAACATAAAAAGAACAAATATAGATTTTTGCATATAGGATCAGTACAGATAGCAATACAACCTTTATTTAGATTAGGATTAGATACTCCAGTTTTAATGTGTTTAAGAGATGTTGGCATGTAAGATTTTCAAGAGTTCAAGCACGAACTTTAGATGACCTTTAGACAAATTTTAGACGACCTTTAGACAACCTTAATACGACCTTTAGACGACCTTAGTACGACCTGAGTACGACCTTGAGATAGCCTTTGAAATAAGAAGTCATTCAAAAAGTTTTATAAAAAACCTCTTGTATTATCAAGCTCCCTCTGTAATAAAACCTTAGATTTACAGTTTGTATTCTCAAGAGCTTATACTTGTAACCCACTTCATCAGAAACACCTTGTATATTCTCATCAGATTATAATCCATCAGGTATTTTATTTTAATCGTGTCTTAGTGCATAGATAAATTTTTAAATGGTTTATGTGCTATTGATTTTGATAATGATAAAGACATGTTTTTACTCAAAAGAGAATTAATTAGTTTAAAAGAATATTTAATTAAAGAACATGAAGATTTTCATTTAAATGAATTTTGCAATTGTCAAGATTTTCACAAGAAAATTAAATTAATTGATATTTTGATTAGTTTTATTCCTAGTATTCCTGCATATAGTTTCTCAGATCTATTAAATATTTTATGAAATTAATGTAGAAATTTTCAAATTATTATTGTATTACTTATTAGAATTTTTTAAGGCCTAATAGATGTTTAAAAATGGATAATATAAAACGTATTTATAGAGATGCTTATAATCAAATAGATGCTTTATATTTTGACATAAAAATATTAAAACTTAAAAGAGAAAGTATAAAAAATGAAATAATTGTTGATATAGAAGAATTAATGTCATTCCCTGCTCAAGGATGGTATGAATTGATTAATGATTATGATAACATAATTATGCATAAGCAATATTTAATAAATAGATACATTAGAAATCATAGTAAAATACCTTTAGGTTAATAATAATATGATCAATAAAAATAAAAATGTAATTAGGGAATTAGAAAATAAGAAAAAATCAATACCTATATGTTAATATGATAGAATTATAACATATATGTCAAAATTTAACTTAATTTGACCTAATAAATCCCCAAATTAGACCAGATCCTGCGTCGATTGGTATCAGAGCTTACTAAAGACTGAACCAGCGATCGCAAATAGTGGTATCAGAGCGATCCTTAGTTAAGTAATTGGTATCAGAGCCTGTGGGTTAGCGAAAAGTGGTATTAGAGCCCGGTAGGGGATAGTAGGCACAGGTAGCTTCAGGCAAAAATTCATTATATTTTTTCTTTTTTAGGCCCGATAAGGAAGTATGAGTGTAACTTTGTTAAATTTTGAGAATCAATTCCTAAAGAAATTTACTCAGAGTGAAGTTATATTGGCATTATTAGAAATATATTGGGAGCAGGAAATTATTTTAGACATAATAGAAGAAGTATTGTCTAGCGAAATTGAATTAGATAATTAGAATCCTTTTTAGAAAATTATTCTAATTAAGATATCCAATTGAGTATATTTGGTTGAGAAAAATTTAAGGAGAATTTTGAGATTGTGCTTGGAGTGATGAAACATTGGTCAGCCCTGAAGGCTTAGCGTTGGTCAGCCGTTGGAAGTCGAGATGGCGTGTTGGTGGTCCCGATAAGCCGGGTGGTCCCGATAAGTTGGGTGGTCTCGTGATTCGCACAGGTTTCATTCTTGACTTCTCTATGAATTTAAGCTTGATTAAATATATTTGGATGGATAGATTAAGTAGAATATTTTCTATTAAAGATTCTAGATCTGGTTCAACTAGCAAAGATAATATTAGAGAGTTAGATGAAATAAATTCTTTAGAAATAAATATTGAAAAAGTAGAGAATGATTTATTTGACTGGACTATACCTAAACAGGATATTCGAACAACATATTCAATAGGCACTTTTGAATTTTTCCACGATTATTCTATTAAGCAAACAGAACAAAAAATAGTTATTAATCAGGAACACGAAACTCTTCAATTGTTATCAGAAAAGGCAATAATTGAGCATAAGAGGAAAAAATATAGATTTCTGCATATAGGATCAATACAGATAGCTATAAAACCTTTTAAAAGAAATGAAACATTATTATTTGAAGCAAATAGAGCACATTCTAATATTGGAATTCTAAAAAGACTTAGATGGGATAAAATTACTAGATCAGGAAATTGGGAACT